>CAIGQW010000272.1:6263498-6286593 GCA_903798125.1 Danio choprae
GTAGTGTATGAGTGTGAATGGGTGTGTATGGATGTTTCCCAGAGATGGGTTGCAGCTGGAAGGGCATCCGCTGCGTAAAACATATGCTGGATAAGTTGGCGGTTCATTCCGCTGTGGCGACCCCAGATTAATAAAGGGACTAAGCCGAAATGAAAATGAATGAATGAATGAACTATTAACTGCTAATTAGTATTTTATAAAGCTAGTAGTGTTAGTAATAGCTTGTTAATATTGTGAATTGTGACATAATGCTTTATATATTGTGCATGTGGGATTATAAATATTTAAAAACATCTTTCTGACAAATGGTGGTAAAGTGTAAATATTTAAAATGACAAATTACTTGTATTATTACTTGTACTTGTAAGTGCTGCGTTGTGTTCTTTAAACACCTTCTCTCTGTCACTGGGGCGGTACCTTTTCAAAAATTACACTTTTGTACCATACAGGTGGCCATTAGTACCTTTAGGGAACACTTTTGTAATTTAAGTTTTATTTTTGTACCTTTAAGGGACTTTGAGTACACATTTGTACTGTTTAGGTATTAATAATGTACATTTAAGGACTTTTTGAAAAGGTAGCGCCCCAGTGACTGTGTACTGTACCTTTATTTCTGAGAGTCTTTTAATATTTCTTCAAACATCTCTTGTTTTAAATATATGCCTGACAATATATTGTTTTATATTGGAATATGGGCAGCACGGTGGCGCAGTGGGTAGCACAATCGCCTCACAGCTAGAAGGTCGCTGGTTCGAGCTCTGTCTGGGTCAGTTGGCATTTCTGTGTGGAGTTTGCATGTTCTCCCCGTGTTCACGTGGGTTTCCTCCGGGTGCTCCGGTTTCCCCCACAAGTCCAAAGACATGCAGTATAGGTGAATTGGGTAAGCTAAATCGTCCGTAATGTATGTGTGTGAATGAGTGTGTATGGATGTTTCCCAGTGATGGGTTGCAGCTGGAAGGGCATCCGCTGCGTAAAACATATGCTGGATAAGTTGGTGGTTCATTCCGCTGTGGCGACCCCAGATTAATAAAGGGACTAAGCCGAAAAGAAAATGAATGAATGAATGAATATTGGAATATAAAACAATGTTAAACTGCATGGCGTTTTAGTGGGAGTCTTCTATTAATCATAATTTATAAAAAGGAGAATAGTTTTTTTTGTTAAATAGAAAAAGATGAACGGTGCACAAAGTATAGATTTTATTTACTCTTTATTCATATTTTGAATGATTTTATATTCTCTTTATTTTTCATTCAATTGATTATATTGATATTAGTTTGCATTTCCATTTTAGAGTTTGAGTCATGTTTTTATGTGTTACTTTAATCAGTTTTTAATAATTGTTACTTCAGTTTAGAAAGAGCTACTTTATCATCAAGGCAATCTGAATGAAAACGAGAGATGAAGAACTAGCATCTAGCCAAAACCTAATAAAAAATGTTTGTTTTTCCTCCAATAACATTTTATGAGACTAATGTTTTCATGGCTTTTTGTTGTTTTATATATCAACTATATATATATATATATATTCATTCATTTTCTTTTCAGCTTAGTCCCTTTATTAATCTGGGGTTGCCACAGCGGAATGAACCACCAACTTATCCAACATATGTTTTACGCAGCGGATGCCCTTCCAGCCACAACCCATCACTGGGAAACATCCACTCACACACACTCATTCACAAACATACACTATGGACAATTTTGCTTACCCAATTCACCTGTACCGCATGTTTTTTTGGACTTGTGGGGGAAACCGGAGCACCCGGAGGAAACCCATGCCAAGACGGGGAGAACATGCAAACTCCACACAGAAATGCCAACTAACCCAGCCAGGGCTCGAACCAGCGACCTTCTTGCTGTGAGGCGATTGTGCTACCCACTGCGCCACCGTGCTGCCCCTATATATATATATATATATATATACATCAAATATAAAAAATGAAAAGACGTTGCCATGGTGACTAGCTAATTTTATTTCTCTGTATATTTTTTATATTTTAGTATCTATGTATACTTTTATGGTATCACTTTACAAAAAGGTTGTATTAGTTAATGTATTTACTAACATGAACAAACAATGAACAATACATAGAGTATATATTAATCTTTGTTAATGGAAATAAAGTTGCTCATTGTTAGTTGACAATGATTATAACAAGCATGAATTTGGATTTTAATAATAGATTTGCAATAAAAAAAAACATTTGATTTGCTGTATAAGTATTGTTTATAATTAGTTTGTGTTAGTAAATACATTAATTAACATAAAGCTGAAATCATTTTTATTTCAACTCAGTTAAAATTATAAGACAAGTGATGTAGGTTGTGTAATGCCAGTCTTAGCTTCATTTGTAATTTATAACTGTATACAGTGATTCTCCGCCTGAAACTGAGAGGAGAAAGGATCTGATTTCCCACTAAATATATATCTAGTCAGTAGATGCTCAGTATCTAGGCTTTTTCAAGAAGTAAATCTTTTCATCATCCTCTGAAGTATAATTGATCGGTTACAGTGTCCTTGTAAAGTTTCATTTGAAGAGCGTCTTCCACTTTTAGTACAGAGACCCATTTCCTGCAGAGCCCAGGGGACAGTTATAATGGCAGGTACCTCATCATTAGGAGACACTTCTGCAATATGTTACAATACTTACCAGAAGAAGCTTACATGCTTCCATTTCCATTTTGCTCTCTACTTTTTTTTTTTATTGCAGCTCATATGAAGTTTACTCTCTTAAAATAAAGGTTCCACAATGGCCATAGAAGATAGAAGAATCATAGAAGAATCATTTTAAGTTCCTGAATGATGTTTGTTTTATCTTAAAGTTTGATTCATTTTCCTGAAAGAACCCCAACATTAGAAAAAAAATTACAATTTTCTATTTTCATAATTTCATGAAGGCTGTACACATACAAGGATTATCTTACAGGTCCAATTTTGACCCACAAGCTAAAAAAAACTAATATATTTAGACCACAAAAACTAGGCATGCAAAATAGATCTAAAGACTGAAATAAAATTCTGCTGCTTTATTTTAGAGAAGGTGGGTAATTTTTGATCCATAAGACCAAAGGAATACACAGAATTCTAAGAGCACACAGGGCTCTTCATATAACCACTGATGCTGATAAAAAATAAATACAAATTATAAATTGATGAATTAAAGGTTTTCCCGCTAAAATTTATATGTAAAAATATGATCAAATTCAAATCTATGTCAGCTAACTAAATAATTCATTAAAAGCAGCATGAATGTGCCACAGTAAAATAAATTGAGAAATATGTTGTCTAAATGGCCAGACGGAAGCCACTCCTTAGTAAAGGCACATAGCAGCCCGCCTGGAATTTGCCAAAAGGTATCTGAAGGACTTTCAGACAATAAGAAACAAAATTCTCTGGTCTCTTTAGAGTGAATGCCAGGCATTACGTTGGGAGAAAACCAGGCAGTACTCGTCACCAAGCTAATACCATCCCTACAGTGAAGCATAGTGTTGGCAGCATCATGCTGATGTTTTTCAGCAGCAGGAACTGGAAGACTAGTCAGGATAGAGGGAAAGATGAATGCAGCAATGTACAGAGACATTCTGGATGAAAACCTGCTGTGAATACTTATGTACATGTGATTTTACAGGTTTTTTATTTTTAATAAATTTATTCTTAAATAAATTTCAAAAAATATTTTTTCACATTGTCATTATGGGATATTGTGTGTAGAATTGAGGAAATATTTTAATTTAATCCATTTTGGAATAAGGCTGTAACATAAACAAATTTGGAAAAAGTAAAGCGCTATGAATACTTTCTGGATGCACTGTAGATTGAATTGAATTGAGAGACTGAGAGAGGGGAGAGAGAGAGAGAGAGAGAGAGAGAGAGAGAGAGAGAGAGAGAGAGAGATGCCATCTGGATGTCAAATCTTCAGCTATTCTAATAAACAATATCTCATCTTTCATTTTCCAGTCTTGGAATAATAAATCAAATCATGCAAATAAATAGATGCTTAATTCCAAGTTCAATTTGCTTCTGGATTAAAGGCTTTCTGAGCCATCAGAGGGATTCTATACAATGTCCCTATTCAATGGATGTCACATTCATCATGGCTTTCATTACAGCTCGGCACAGCCTCGGCATTCCTCTCAGTGATGTGGAGGAAGTCGCTTTACACTGTTACATACACAAAGTCAAGGTGCTGTAATCAACACAGCACTGCTTTGACTTCTGGAACAAACACTGTCACGCCACGTTAGACAGACTCGAGGCTTCTTTATTTATCCGTGTGCTGAAGGATACAGTGCCAGTGTCTCCAGCGTTATGGGAGGCTTTTAGGTACCCGATTTACATTTCATTACCTGATATGCAAGCCTATACTTGAACTCTTAACATTCGCTCTTCCAGAGAAAGCAAAAATGTTGGAGTTTTTTTCTACAGCCGTGTATGTGTGTGTAACAGATGTTATCTAATTTGCATATTTTTAAACAATATAATTTTTTTTTATTATTTTTAAAGAACTAATATGCCTCACAGCAAGAAGGTCGCTGGTTCGATTGCCGACTTTGCCAGGAGGCGTTTCTGTGTGGAGTTTGCATGTTCTCCCCGTGTTGGCGTGGGTTTCCTCCAGATTCTCTGGTTTCCCCCACAGTCCAAAGACATGCGCTAAGTGAATTGGGTAAACTAAATTGATTGTAGTGTATGAGTATTTGTGTGTATGAGAGAGTGTATGGGTGTTTTCTAGTCCTGGTTTGCAGCTGGAAGAGCATTCGCCACATAAAACATATGCCAGAATAGTTGGCGGTTCATTCTGCTGTGGCAACCCCTGATAAATCAGGAACTAAGCTGAAGATAGTGAGTGAGTGAGTAACATTTGCAACTGCATGACAATATACAGCATAATGAATTCTGTTATGCCAGATTTCTTCAAATAAGTCAAATTAATGGACTGTAATTCTTGGTGGAATAATTGTTTACTTTACTGTTTTTCTCAATTGCCTTGCCACGTTTTTCAAAACAGTCTTAGCATTCTGTAAACTATGAGTGGAAATGTCACAACTGTTTGCTGGAACTTCAGTACTTTATTGCATGTCTGCAAAATGTAGTTACTCACCCAAAACGATTCTATCATGGTTCAAAGCCTAGTTATCATGTTAGTAATTTGGCCAAGGCCACCACAATTATCTGAGCCACACTGGTGTTTAGTTTAATAAAATGTTTAGTCAAAGGTAAAAAACGAACTGGTACATAAAAAAAGAACATTTCACTTTACATGTAATACATTCATACAAAAATAAATGTACCATATAAAAACCAAACTTTATATATTTTTTCTCTATGTACTTTTGACTCTTCGCAGACGTGCAATAAAGTACTAATAAAGTTCCAGCAACCAGTTTTACACTTTAGGGAGTGTTAAAACTGTTTTGAAAAATGTGCCAAAGCAATTGAGAAGAACTGTAATATATATGTATAAAACATTATATTAGTAAAATAATAAGGTATTCACCAACCATGTTAGTTAAAACATAACATTTCTGTAATGATGAAGCTCATGGGGGAGATTAATATATGCTTTAACATATATAAGAATATTCTGTATTATATTCTACTGTTGTAAATGAAACATAAAAAAACACTTACAATAACATAGCCTAATATTCTTCTTTCTTTCTTTTCGGCTTAGTCCCTTTATTATTAATCTGGGGTCGCCACAGCGGAATGAACTGTCAACTTATCCAGCATATGTTTTACGCAGCGGAACATTTGTTAGAAACGTAGATTTGGGAAACACATCTTCCTAATGAAAAACAATGCTCCTGGGATTCGCACCGTTGGACATTATAAAAGCAATTAGCTGAACGCATACCACATCAAACATCATAACCTAAAATGTCATTATGCACAAATGTAAAAGGAAAGTTAACAATAAATTATTGTTTAATTATTGTAAATTAATAACTTTCTCACACTAAGCTATGATATGTTAGATTTGGTTTCTGCTCTTTGCACTTTCAGTAAATCTTTGCTTTGCCAATGCTAGTTCCTGTTTCTAGTTTATTTCTGTTGTTGGACATTGGTACACTGATTGAGCTTACCTGTGTCACGGATCACAGAAGGCAGAGACAGAAGTATCTTTAAACAGTGTTTATTAAAACACAGGATAGTCTGTGCACCGTGGTGCGAGATAAACTGTTCAGAGTAGTTAGGCTGAGTAGAAGAATCACTTCCCTTTTGTAGAGCAAGCCGATGACAGGGGTTAGTCTCTGGGTACAAGGAGTAGCAGACAGCCTTGGCAGGAGATCGGGAAGAGCAGATGAAGAGTGTAGCGATCATGTGAAGATGATACCAGACAATGAAGGACTGGAGCGGGTGAGTGTATATAGTGCGCTGGTGATGACAGAAGCAGGTGATAGTGATGAGTGCACAGGTGTGTGTAATCAGTAATCTGGTGAGTGAGTGCGTTGTGTAGTGGCTGGAGAGTGAGACTGGTGATCAGGGCTGACAGAACGTGCAGGGGATGTGACAACCTGTGCCTGGTTTAGTTACTGGTCATTGTGTTTATATGCTCTCAGTTAGATGTAGTTTTTTCCATTTATGTTTGTGAAACAGTTCTTTACTTTCTTGTGCCTACATTTATGTCTTTGTTGGATTACCTTCTTTGTATTTTTTTATATTCTCATCTCCTCATGCTTACCTGTCTCGCTGTAACACCTGAGTCATTTCTACTTTTTCTATTCTACTTCTTTTCTCAGTTTTGGACCTTGACACCCCATAGTTATAATTTACTTTAAGCCTCTTTTAATTATTGGTTTTTAAAAAACAATTCCAACTGCTTTTGACACAACATAAATGATGAAAACATTTATATTTCTGGGGTAACCATTCTATTAAGTGGTTGATTGTTTTATTGAGACACCTTCATATGGTACACAAAGGCATGCAATCATTAAGTCCGTAAGGCAAATGAGTATTTCCCCACTAATGACGATCTTATTATAACATTTGTGTTGTAATGACACCTGAATTTTCTTATGGGAAGACTCTCTGCAGGTTCTCCCTAATCCACTGACTCATCTCTTCACAGTCCATTGACCTGCTGTCTTCATTTAAGCACAGCGTTGTGTTAGTTGTAATGCACAAACAAGTGAGCAACAGCAGCTCTCCTGTGCTCTGTTTGCATGTGCTGTCAGGGGGGATTTACTCCATGCTCCAGCTCTAAACAGAAACACTTACACTAGTGTTCAGTGATGCCTTCAGCAGAAAAGTACATCATTCATGATTTGTAAAAATGTACAAATTCTTCTGAAGCCACATATGATAGAATAGCTTTGTGTGAGCCTAATAACAATTTTGTTGACTAAATCTGCCTTTATATCTTGAAATGTACAATAAACAACATAACAGAACAAGTGGCAAAATATATATTCATAAGTGGTTCTGGGAATGTTCTTTGTTGATAATGCAATTGTAACTTTGTAAAAATAATAATAATAAATAAATAAAGCCAGTGGTTAGCACCGTCACCTCACAGCAAGAAGATCGCTGGTTTGAGTCCCGGCTGGGTCAGTTGGCATTTCTGTGTGGAGTTTGCATGTTCTCCCTGTATTCGCGTGGGTTTCCTCCGGGTGCTCCGGCTTCCTCCACAAGTCCAAAGACATGCGGTACAGGTGAATTGAACAAACTGGCCGTAGTGTATGTGTGTAAATGAGTGTATGTGTATGTTTCTCAGTACTGGGTTGCAGCTGGAAGGGCATCCGCTGTGTAAAACATATGGTGGATAAGTTGGCGGTTCATTCCACTGTGGCGATCCCTGATGAATAAAGGCACTAAGCCGAAGGAAAATTAATGAATGAAAATAGTGTGTTAACGTAAGTTGTATGCTAATTCATAGTCTTTACTCGCAAAGCAGTAGTGTATTATTTATTTACTTTATTTACTTCACTACTTTAGTAGTAAATATACATTTACTGCTACTATTTACTACTTAATTTACTGTCAAATTACATCTAATGCAATGCTAAACCATTTACAGTTTTCCACCATATATGGTATGGTAAATGTATTCAGTTTACAAAGACATTTACATGTTTGTACTCTTGTATTTCTGCAGCATTATTTTAGTTTACTTTTGTTTTTAGAATTTTTCACAGCATATGTTTTAATATGGGTCTGTGAGATGGTGCCCAGATGGCAGTGCAGGTGTAGAGTCCCACTCTGGGTTCATGGTTAGTATGTACCTGTCAAAAAACACTCCATCCTTGAATCTATACATCTCCCCCTGTGTTCTGGCTCACGCAGCTGGAGGTGAAATCCCTGCAGCATCCAAGACATTTACAGTGCAGTCAAGAGACACGAAGGTTGAATTCTCAGGAAATGGCAGCCTGCCCCCAAAAAACCTGCACTATTTCTTGCGAAAGCAGTCACTCCCTTGCTGCGTGACATTTACAGGCAAAATGACAGAACAGAAGCTATCAGACAAATAATGGTGTCTTGTGTTGAGGTGGAAAGCATCACAGCTAGCAAACACATCATGGTCTGGACGCAAGATGGACACTGAAGTGCATCACAGACTGTGACACCTGCAGAACTGCATGACTCTTTCACTATTCTTCATACAGAAATGAACAGGGACTAAAGCTTTCAAGCTTCTAAAAGGATACTGCACTCTGTTAAATGCACTGCTGTGAATGCACTCTGTTAGTGATTCATGACTTGTACTATATAACATATTCTTCTGAATATATATAATGTATTAGCTTGTGTTAGAAGCAGGGCCATTGTTATTATTATTATTAGGTTATGAAATTAGATTGGAATAAAGCTGGAATAAAATGAAATCAAGCAAATATTAGAGAAACAACTTTTCAGTTTCTTTCTTAAGATAAAGTTCTATTAATAACTGGAAATATATGAATAGCTAAAATTTATCATTCAGAATATGAATTAAACCTGTAATAGTACATATTGCTTAAGAGGCCAATACTTATGATAAATAGGCTGCCATTTTAGTTCTTAAAGGTAAAGTTCACCCAAAATATGAACATTTTATTTGAATTTACTCACCCTCAGGTCATCCAAGATGTAGTGACTTTTGTCTTCTTCGGTAGAACATTGAAGAAGATTTTACACTGAAATCAGTCACAAAATGCAAGTCAATGGTATGCAGGCAACAAAATTTATACTTGTGATGATACACCGAGGTCTTATACAGCAATATAATATCTCTGTGCGGGAAACTGAACATTATTCACAATATTGTTACCTTTAATCCACAGCAATCCTCCAGGAGCATGTTCATGGCAGTCTGGAGTGTAAGTCCAATAAAAATAGGTATCCAATATTGTAAACAAACAGCATCAACTAAATTATGCTCAATTACTTGAACATGTATGCACAGATCAAGCATTTTATGAATCACCAAGGACCTCAGTTTCAGCTAAAAAAAATGTATTGCCGACCCTGGAGGACACCATGTCTTATGCTGCATCAGTATATTTTGGGCAAAAGTCAAAAATACATAGTATGGGTCAAATAGACAGATTTTTCTTTTATTCCAAAAATCATTAACTTGTTCCATACAAAAACATGTAGTAAATTTCCTACTGTATATCAAAATGCAATATTTGATTAGTAATATACATTGCTATGGACTTAATTTAGACAACTTTGAAGATTTAAGACAACTTTCTCAGTGTTTAGATCTTTTGAACGTTCAGATTACAGATTTTTAAATAGTCCAAATGTCCTATCCCAACAAACGTCAATGGAAAGCTTATTTAATCAGCATTTAGATGATAGGCTGGGCTTCATCTCAATTTTTAAAACTTAACATGTCATGGATTTCTTGTCCAGGGTCACATACTGTTCTACTGCAGGAAAAATGTAACATCTTAGCCTGAGGAGGGTAATTTACAGATGACGTATGACTAATTGATTAATTGTATGACGTTTAGGCTAATGTTTGCTTTAGAAACAGCACTTTCCTAATTTAACTTTTTTTTTTTAAGTCAGCAAACTCAACACTTTTCGCTTTTCAATACTAACAGATTGAACCAATAAAGGATTCGTCAGACTAAATAATAATGAATCATTCGTAAATTTAACTATACTACATTTTCACTGGAATTTAGTAGGTCCAAGACATTTATTTCCATTATTACCATATTTCATTTACACCAGAGTTACTGTGGCTACAACAGAGGTAAAAAAATCGCGGCACTAAAGAGTCACCGTGATATCAAGCAGTCCATATTCAGAAGGAAGATGAAAGTCATACACGTTTGAAGCGACACGAGGGTGAGTAAATGATGACAGAACTTTATCTTTGTTCAGCACTTTATTTGTAATTAGCTTTCAAGCTAATGGACGTCTTGAAGTAGAATGCCGCTTTGTTTAGGTGACTCAAAGCCCTTCAAGCTGTTGAAATCTGTAAGAAATGTCTGCATCGCCAGTGGTCAGCCACTCCAAACTCTGGGACAGAAAGCAGCTGGACTCCACGCTTAATGGAGCCTGTGCTGCAGCACAATCTCAGCCGTCCTGCTGCTCTCCAGATGCTGGATCTGCAGATGAAGGTCATCAATCAATCTGTAAGGACATTGAGTGTAGAATGAAACTAATAAGCTCTGAAGGAAAACTGAACTTCGTAGCCTTGCTGCCACTCTCTGTTCATTCACTCAGAGTTGAATCAGGGACAAAGTTATTGTGGATGGTGAAGTTCGCCACATGCACAGAAAAAGCACTTTGCTAGTACCTCAGGTAGAGGTTATACATTCAGTGTAGCGCCTGTGAGAAAGCTGTGCGAAACTAAAAACGCTATACTGACTATGATGGATTAGATTCCTTTCGAGTTAGAAAGTGCAGAGCTGTGCAGGGCCTGACTGAACTTCACAGTGGTCGTCTACCTGCCTGCAGGGAGCAGAAAGACAGTTTCCACCCAACTCTCTCAGCAGGCCTGGCACCGCAGGGCAGCTGAAAACGAAAGGTATGAGGTTTACTTTTTCACATCCTGGCGTCAGTCGTCGGTGAGTGAACTCTGCTTTCAACACACGGTTTACATGATAAAGCTCAGTGCTTCAGGTGTGTTTACAGTGGACTGGACCATCCAATGAAAGAAGGTGAGGAACCTGCAGGCAGTTTGGGTGTTGACAGCTCCTTCTTCACTGTTTGTTCTGTTTAGGAGCGCAGGGGCGGCAGGATGGGAGAGCTCAGCGGTGGGGCCTCCATCTGAGACTCCTGTCAGAATGTTTGAGGCAAGCCCACAAGATCCCACAGGAACGGAGACCCTTACCCCTCCAGGCTACATGGATCAATAGCCTCCTCTGCCTCTCTTTGAGCAGATGAATACATCGTATGTTAGCATGCAGCGAGAGCACTCAGAACCCCAGTGTGTCATTTCAGAGCATTCACTTCACATGCAGTCTTTTTACGCAAAGAAGCATTAGTCGAGATTTGATTAAAATTCAAAACCGTCTTGGCACTTTCCTGAGTGCGAACTGCTTATGCACTTGCACACTCTGGGTCTGCATATTAAAAAAGCGTGCTTTGTTATTACTGGCAAAGGAGCTGCACTGCGAGTACTTTCAGTTGATCTTGGTGGAGATGCTTTTGTCAGATTAATAAGCAGATAGTGAGCCATTTGAGAACACAGCAGTCTTCTATCCGCTTCTTTATTGTGAAGTAGTAAAAAGAAAATGTCTGGCACAATCAAAACATTTGAAAAGGCACATAATGGAAATGAGGAAAAGCAAAAAGGAAAGTCTTCAGATGGAAACGGTTTTCATCATTTGCTATTCAAAGAATCCATTTTGTCATAAGCTAAACACACATGCTTGTGTTCTGTTAAAGCTAAACTAAAAAGTATAGTCAAAAATGACATCACTGAAAAGTATAAAACTATAATAATACAGAAATGATAAAAATACATTTTGCAGTTAAGAGACCCTTAATGAGGGCAGCACGGTGGCGCAGTGGGTAGCACGATCGTCTCACAGCAAGAAGGTCGCTGGTTCAAGCCTCGGCTGGGTCAGTTGGCATTTCTGTGTTGTATGTTCTCCCCGTGTTCGCGTGAGTTTCCTCTGGGTGCTCCGGTTTCCCCCACAGTTCAAAGACATGCACTACATGTGAATTGGGTGAGCTAAATTGTCCGTAGTGAATAAATGTGTATGGATGTTTCCCAGTGATGGGTTGCAGCTGGAAGGGCATCCGCTGCATAAAACATGGATAAGTTGGTGGTTCATTCCACTGTGGCCACCCCAGATTAATAAAGGGACTAAGCCGAAAAAAGAAAATGAATGAATGAATGAGACCCTGGGCCTCACGGTGGCGCAGTAGGTAGCACGTTCGCCTCACAGCAAGAAGGTCGCTGGTTCGAGACTCGGCTGGGTCAGTTGGCGTTTCTGTGTGGAGTTTGCATGTTCTCCCCGTGTTTGCGTGGGTTTCCTCCGGGTGCTCCGGTTTCCCCCACAAGTACAAAGACATGCGGTACAGGTGAATTGGGTAAGCTAAATTGTCCGTAGTGTATGAGTATGAATGGGTGTGTATGGATGTTTCCCAGAGATGGGTTGCAGCTGGAAGGGCATCCGCTGCGTAGAACATATGCTGGATAAGTTGGCGGTTCATTCTGCTGTGGCGACCCCAGATTAATAAAGGGACTAAGCCAAAATGAAAATGAATGAAGGAATGAATGAGGCCCTTAATGAAACCCTTAACAAACCAAATACTAACTATAATATAATGAATTTTTTTTTCAAACAGCCATTAATGGACTGGCATGTATTTTGCTTAGAAATAGCTATAAATAATTCATTAGTAATCAGATTGATGACATAGTTGGACTGATAAGCCTTCATATTTCATGTCCTCACATAAACTCACTTCAAATAAAATTTCGATCGAATTGTAATGGGTGAAGTAGACCTTAAGCAGTCTGAACTTGAGCACATGTAAACACCTGATCAGACTGAAAACTGACACTGGAAAGTACTGTACATGTGCAGTTATGTAGAAATGCCATAATTACATATTACACCGCACAAAGCTTCATCTTCATGTTGCTGTCTGCTACTGTAATTAGGACCCAAACAGATACATTTCAAGTCTGCTTTTTTAGGAGAAAGAAAAAAAGCAACAGTGAAGGAGTAGTATGTGCAAACAGCAGGAAACTATATATATGTGCTGTGTGCACATCAAAAGAATAAATCTGATTTGAAGCTGGTGGCATATTTACATGGACATAAACTCAATCAATTCATTTGTTATTTATGTAAACACTACATTCAGGTAAATCAGTCAGAATGATTTCATTTTATTTGAGGGCAAGTGGGCCCTTGGTGGTTCAGCGGAACTATGCGCATAGGGAGGATCAGCTACCTTTCATAGAAAGAGTAAAATTATGGGAGAAATATGGGAAAGTTTTCATTTAATGGTATAATAGTGAAATAGAATGGTAAAATACGAGAGAATCCTGGGAAAAAATCAGGTATGCCAAAAATTAAAAAGATTAACGGCCAAATTCTCTTTCCCAATATTTGTAATTCTTGCACTGCTCTGTTGCATGCCATTACAGAGCGCTGTTGTTGGAATGGAAAAAAAAGTAATGTAATGATTAGCACATATTTTAAAATGATTACTGGGCAGCTAGAATTAGACCTAGAATTTCCTTCACCATGCCCCAGTGTTCAAGACACGGTCAACACAGTCTTGTAACAACACACAAAACTTAACCAATAAAACAAAACAAAACATTTGACAAGAGATAAGATATTTGCTGAGCTCTGGGCTTCAGATTTTTTTTCTTTTTCCATCATGTTTGAAAGCCCAATCCACAGCAAAATTTCAATATCCTAATTCACACGATTTTATATTCTGAATATTCTGATTATGTTGCGCCACATAGCATTTTCACTTTCAGTGTGGACATTCTGTATGTGAAACCCAAAACTGATCAAAATTAGTGGCACAATGTGGCAAGCCACGACACTGAATTTTGATTATTATTTGTTTTTTATAAAGCAATAGATTTACAAGACCATACCATACAAATGACAAATATAATGCAAATTATATTCATTGTATTATAAATGCATTAAATGTTTTTATATTTCTATATTTTTTGTATACTAAAATAAAGTAGCCAATTTCAATGTATAACATTCCAAATGAGTTCCTGGAGTTGTAACAATGATAAAGTGCGTCACATGTTAATCCTAATCCTGTTTCCAGTAAATGCTCGTTTTAATCTGCGTTTTCAAAATAAGGTTTAAAAGTTAATCACCTCCAGATTAAACCCACATTCAAATGGATGCTAAATGAATCCTGCACTACCTTAAGACAGAAACTAATAGCATTCTAGCCCAGCTTTTTAGAGTTACCCTTCAGGACAACAGCCAATGTATACTGGCAACTGAGCTGAGCTTCACTCTGTCCCACCATTCAAACCAGAGATAGTCAAAATGCCAGAATCTACTTCATTTGAAGTGATTCCTCGTGTAAAAACACTTAATTGTAGGCCAAGCTTTGATGGATGCCTTGAGAAACCAGCCCTTGATTGCATGGTTTTTGGACTCTATTGAGGCGACAATTCTCCTCCAGCCGATTTCCTCCTCCCCTATAGCAAAGCAAAAGGGGTGTCACAGACACCCCCAGCCAATGTCAAACCATTTTCTGCAACACAGAGCCAGAATTACAGCTAAATAACCCTTTTCAAAAGACAGGCCTCCCAGGTGTGTGGGGATCCCATGGCAGCAGAATTCAAGAAAGTTGTAGGCGCCTTATTGCTGCTTATTGTTCGCCTCCCTCCACAACCACGAGCCTTTATTAAAACTTTCATCTATCAACCCTTCACTTCCAGAGACCCAACTGCTAATTCCCGAATAGATTGGCAGTCATTTGCTAATGGTGACTTGATAGGAAGGCAGCAGGAAAAGCAATTCTCCCTGTGATAGATCTGTATTTTCCCACCCAGCCTCCGCTCAGACCGTGTACTTTGGCAATCTTTGGGAAAAGTGCTCTGCAGGGTTTGAAGGCCCCATTTTGTCGAACATAATGGCTCTTGATCCAACCTCTGCAATCACCTTCCTCTCCTCTAAACTGCCTTTTGCTCACTTTGATTTCCGGTTGTCTGGTTTTCACTCACCCGCGCTGGCCTTGAAAGAAAATGCTGAGTTGGAATTTGACTTTCACCTCAATAAGTCAACTTTGGCACTGCCGGCAATGCTGATGTAGTTGTTGATGTTGATGTTGTTGCAATCAGTAGCGAAGCTTGGGAAATCACTGACTCGAGTCACATGCGACGTTCATCATACAATATGCGACTCTGCAACAGATCGGTCAATAGAAATCCAAGTGGGAATGCTTGTGAACTGCATTTTACATTCGCCCTTAAATTGCCACGGAGCATGTGCCTCCACTAGATAGCCAACTCACACTCAAAGGCACTATCACAGTAAATACATCTCCACACGTCAGCGCAGCTAAACAAACGCCCCTCTCCAATGAAGTACTGCGAAACAAATTGGAAGTGCTTGACGGCAGATTTCATTATGAAGTCTGGTAATAAGTTCAGTACACTGTGGGCTGAATAACCCACAGATACTGTGATTCGCTTCCATCATGCAATTTCCCTGTGTAATTTTACTATAAAAGCCATGTGCAATTTTAGCCAGCCCCTACCAAGGCAGCTTATAATGTACAAAAACACAATGCAACTGGTCATTTATTGCTTTCCTTCACAGAAACATCTCATCTTTTTTCTGTAAAAGATTACCATTTAAAGCAAAATGACAGTGTGTTATTACCAAGGCTCTGGGTGTCTGTCTCTTCCACACAATGGGAGCCCTGGGATTCAGTGACAGTCGAGTGGGGGAGTCGGTCACTAATGTATCCACACAGCAGGATATTGGAACAACAAGGCAAATGGCTCTCCTGTGAGGCACCGGGCTCCATTGCACACATTTTCTTGGTTTATTTCTAACAGGTGTACACACGCGCGAGTGTTGTTCTCTCATTTTGTCTTAATGCTGAGGCGGTGATTGCTTTCCCCCGGAGATTACAATATGAACAGGGCCCTCCCTGAAGCACTTTGTTGAGCCGAATGCGCGGTCAGACACGCATCTCTGCGCTTCGTACTGCCATAAATCCTGTTCCTGTTGAGGGAGAAGCAATCTGGTAGGCAGAGCGATATGGGCCATGACAGGACTGGTTTCTGGGCCCCGGAGCCGTGACAAAGGTCTTGTGGCCCTGAGCAATGCCGCTTGGCTCGTTTGCTGTAATGAAGGAAGTCAGAGGCTCTGGACTGAGACTCCTTCCCATCCACAGTCCCCAGAGGGTTAAAGCCGCGCTCCACTGAAATGAAGCCATTTTCTACTTGGCAAGCACTCCTGAATTATTCCACTTTCCCTTTTATACTGATGGACTGAGACCGCAGGTAAATGTTGTTTTTATGCGGCAATCATTTTAATGGGTCATAAATGGTGATATGCTCCCTCAATATGGACGACCCTTGCTCCGAAGACCTTAATGTTTGATGCAGTCCTAAAACAAATACTCAATCATATCTCCAGTCAAAACGTTGAACACTAAAAAAATGAGCTGCACTTCCATTCAGAGGCCATTTTATGGTGGCCTCGGTGAAGGAAGGCACAAAATGGACCCTGGCTATAGGGGGAAGCGTGGAGAGAAAGTCAACCATTAGTGTGGAGAACTTCAAATGGCATCCCCGGTGAGAGATCGAGCTGCCGAAGTCCTTTACATCACAGTGCGCTTCCATCGTTCGGCACGCTTTAATTGTTCCATGCCTCAGTTCGTTAAATGAGCATTCCAGCTAAATGACTCCTGAATAGTTTATCATGATGGAGTGTATGAATATTGCATGGCTGCTTTCTGCTTTTTTTTGCTCTTATTAGCATAATGATTCTTTGCATTGCACTGTGGCCCCTTCTGACAGAGGATCATCGCTAGTCAAGAGAGAGAGGAGGTGGCCTTTGGTGGGTTTATTGGAGGGTTTAATTGCTTTTATGAGCTTTGACAGTAGCGGCCGGCTCCCGCAAGGCCACGCCGCTGCTCTTAAAAATAATTTTTTTGTTTTGCATCATAATGCATGTATAGCCAGATAGCATAAATGTACCAGTGTTCCCTTTGAGAGAGCACATCACTTTGGCTATTGCGGTTTTCTCACCCAGCGGGAGTCGATGATTACTCAGGGCACATTATTGAGCTGTAGCTGCCTTCGCCCCAGAGCTCCTTTTCTCTCATTTATTTAAATGAAATTCAATGATAATTCAGAGGTGATACACCTTTGAATAATTCTGAATCACATGCAAAATCCCTCACACTAAAAGCACAAGCAAAAAGAGCGCAGGGAAAGTCATTATTCTGTCATTTCTCGCAGGACTGGATTCAGCACCCACACAAAAAACACAAAGAACATAACGGCATGTCACAGGGCGCAAGTGCTACTCTGTGCTTTGTTGCAAGCTATCATGTGCTCAAAGCAGAGAAGAAGCAGAGGTCTCGAAACAACTTTTTTTTTCTTCTTCTGTGATTGACAGGAAAACTGCCTGCATTCTGATGTGTTGACTTGACATCAAAGCAGCAAGTTCAAACATATCTTTAGTTTGAGTGGATCTCAGCACCTCATACGCCACACTTGTGAATGTCTCGACTCTGGAGATATGGAGGGATTTGTTTCCCTTTGTGTTATGAAAGTGATCCATCAAGGATTGCGCAAACCTGCTGAAATACAGCGAACCCGAGTCGTGGAGTTAAAGGGATAGTTCAGTGCAAATTTTTATTTCTGTCATCATTCAAAAATATCTATTTAATGCTCAGCGTAAATGAGTTTACACTAATTGAATACTTTCCACGGCATTCTATACAATGACATACATTCATTTTCCTTTCATCTTAGTCCCTTTATTAATCTGGGGTCGCCACAGCGGAATGAACCGCCAACTTATCCAGCATATGTTTTACGCAGCGGATGCCCTTCCAGCTGCAACCCATCACTGGGAAACATCCACACACACTCATTCACACACATACACTAGGGACAATTTAGCTTACCCAATTCACCTATAGCGCATGTCTTTGGACTTGTGGGGGAAACCGGAGCACCCGGAGGAAACCCACGCCAACACGGGGAGAACATGCAAACTCCACACAGAAATGCCAACCGACCCAGCCGAGGCTCGAACCAGTGACCTTCTTGCTCTGAGGCGATCGTATATAATGACATATATGCGCAAATCAGTTGTGTTGGTTTTGTAAAGGCAAAATCGTGATAAATGAGTGCACCACTGTGAATGCGTTATGCAAAAACTAAATACATTTCTTTTTTAAACTTTACGTATAGAAGTTTTTATGAAAACATAACTCCCAATAGGGTACATCATGTATATATGTTAACAAAATGGTCTCGGTGTTATTACCTGATACTAACTAGAACATGCACCAAAACACTAGCAAACAATACAGCAATTATACAGCACCATCAAAATAAATAAATAAATAAAATCTCAGCCAGACTAATGGAATAAGAAACAAAATAAAATGACATGTAAAAAGTAAAAAATATGCAAAAAATATATAACTAGAGACATTATTAACCTATACATCTAAGGAAGGGGCCCCATATTTTGTCATACATCTTCTGTTTGCCAAATCTAGAGAAACGTAACCTTTCCAGCTTGAGGGCAGAAACCATTTCAGCTAACCATTTAAAAAAACTTGGAGATGTCGTGGATTTCCACCCCATCAGAATCTCTCTCTCAGCCAGCACCACGCCAAAAATACATTTTTAATGAACAGGAAAAATCAATTATTAGATGTAATTTATTGTAAAGCGTAATCATATTTGCAACACCTCGGTTGAATAAAACTATTCTTTTTTTCTATCATTTTTTCCTAAAGATGTTAGTCAACAACACACTATAACAATTTTTTTTAGTAAAAATCCACCAATATCCTGTTTATCATCCATATTTATTTAGTTCAATCTTAATTTTCATTTGTAGCTGTATTGTCAGAATAGTTGACAGAAAAGTAAGATCATCAAACTAATGTTTTCATTTGTTTTCATCCAGAGTTTTTTCTCCTTGGAAAAACACATGGCCTAATGTTGTCTAAAAATATCAAACATACTTTTGTTTGCATGTAGAACATTAAAGAAATATGAGAATTCATGATGTACGCCTCAATATGCAAGATCCATTTAGTCTGTAATAAAACGTAAGGAGCACTTCCATCAGATTGCATTATGCTAATTTTATGCCACTACAAGCAAAACCAAAGACGTGCCTTTTCAAATCTCATCTGCAGCGTTAATGAAAATTGAGACGTTGTGCTTTTTGATGGATAAGAAATAAGCCAAAGGGGATGGAATTCAGCATGATTTGCGACAAAACAATGTAAGCTTTCTTTCTGATTTCACAAGCACTTAAAATGCAATCTCTTCCTTATTTAGCAGCAGCTCAGATGCTTTCATACAGCGAGATCAGTCAAACCGGCCCACTAATAATAGGAGTTTCCTCCAAAGAGAGCACTTTAGCTCCATTTCGCTCTGGTAGACTTAAGATCAGCGTGTACACAAACATGTTTTTCTGTTTTGGCAGAGAGGCGGCTCATTTCCACTTGAAGAAATAATTTATGAACGGTCAACACTACAAACACGATTCCCTTGGTAACTTTAATTGCTCGGGAATCCAATTTTCAATCCAAAGCAAGTTTAGTTTGTTGGCGAATTCGCTAAAGTTGTTGCACTAGCATTAGCGAAATGATCTCAGCTTCAGTTCAACGCGACAACAGCTGCTATAAATTGCCAATGGTTCCAGGAAGCTTTAAAACGGTGTCCTGATGAATGTGATTGCTCACGAGGGAGACTCAGAAACCACCTCTTGCCTAACAAAACACCCTGGTGACCTTTTGAATCTATTGCACCACTGTGAATGCTGCAGTGGGTAATGAATCATCACGCATGCTGAAAAACGCTCTTTCAGAAATGGGATTTTTTTTAAGGAAGGGGAGGAAAACATTCCATTGCCGGTTAAATGGCTCAAGGACTACCATAACACAAATAACACTCATTCAATAGAGTACCACAATATTTTCACAGGAGACAACATTCATTTTCCTCAACGTGGATGTTAGTACCTGTCATGTTGGAAGATGAAGCCTGTTGTCATGTGACTGAAATTTCAGTGTGTCGGAGGTGATATTGAAGATTGTTCATTCTCATAGGCCTCTTAAAAAGGACGTTCACAGCAAATGACAAGAGCAGTAAAAAGCTCATGGGGTCGTAATAGCAGTTCTATCAACAAGGTTTGGATCCTCTGATCTGAAGTAATATTCTGACGCAATGTGAAGTATATGATCGGTTCACACCGAACATGCAATTCTGTCAAACCAATCACAAGTGGATATAGATAAATACAGGTTGTAAATGTGGTTGAAGTGTTTTGAGCTTGTCCACTTTTGATGACTTCGTTTTGTTTTAAGGTGAAAAGAAAAATCTCAATTCACAATTCAAGAAAAATCACCCTCAGAATCAGAACAATCAGTTCAATCTCCAATGCATACCTGAAGAGGTGATATGTGCATAGGAAAAATATCTAATAAAATCAGCATGTCAAGGTGTGCAAACAAAAGTTCTGCACATTACCGATACTTGCTCAAACTTTTAAACCATAACGTTTTGGTCTCCTGACCTTTTTCAGACTGGCTATAAGAGCAGAAATATGTACATAATGCAAGCTAATTTTGCAATATTGTATCGTAGACCAGAATAAGCCCATATATACTGTGATCAGAATAAGGGAATAACATACAGCTAATCAAACTGAGGTCACCACTGTAGTGTTTTTCCCCTCAAACAGAGATTTGTTCTTTGCTGTTGTTGTGAATGGAAGCTTCACAGTTTTTAAGCAGCAGCAGTGCAGTGAGACATCTGCTTTTTATTTTTTTATCCTTAGTACTATTTGATCCTAACACCAGTAAAGGAGCAGTTTAAGCATGCCAAGAGTTACATAAATTCTGAAGATATTTATAAAAACCTCAAGTAAGACATTTGGGGGGAAAAGCATTGCTCAAAGTTGGAGATCTTATTCAGATTGTTTTTTTTTGTGTTACTCTGCACCTGGTTGTAATTTCCATATTATTTGACAAACTCTATTTAAGTGGCAGCCAAATATCCCAGTTTTCACAGAGTTCGCAAAATTGTGATCCTTTCCAAAGTGACAGAAACCCTTCGACAGCAGATTGGCCAGATGAAGACCAGAAGGACGAACATTTGAGCCACAGCAAGAGAAGCTGATTATTGCAAATCTGTGAGTTCAAAAAAATTGAAATGAAAGACAAAAACACAAGAGGACAGAATAATGTGGGGAATTTCAATAGTCGGTTCAACAGTGCAGCTGGAATTGATCTTTAGTGCAGAACTGAACAGTGTAAAGATCTGTATCTTTCACACAGGGTCTCAACATTTGGACTGAAAGGCCTGCAGTGACCAAACCTTTATCAGCAGAAAGAATCAAAACACTAGACTGACCTTTGCTGAGGAGCGTGTTGGACAGAGAACTGGCCCGAAGTTCATTTTAGTGATGAAAGCAAGTTTCATTTATTAGGGTCTGATGGGTACATCACGTATGTAAACATTACATTCAGCATCAAGTGGTTCCTTCCTTGCACTCATCACAATTTCAAACAACAAATTTCATGCAGGATAAGGAGTAATGTATCCCCCCCTTGTCTACTTGTGATCCGATCAATCAAATGCATCTTAATACCAAGTGTAAACAGGGCTTCAGCGGCAGAAATAAATAAATACGACAAACTCGGTTCCATTTCATGACGTTTATTGATGAACTAGAAAATACTGATACTAAAAGAATTGAAAAACACTGAAAATGCTGGTTGCATCTGTAAAAAAAACAAGCAAAACAAAGAAACAAATCCAAGTTCCAATACACACAAGTCAACAGCAATCTTTAATAATGGTTTCAATTTACTAAAAAAATTTATTTCATCATTTTGTTGAATTGTTTTTATACAAGATTAAATGTGTACAAAGTATATCCGTACTCTACTCCCCCTCTCACAAAGGATCATTTACAAAACCTTGATGCTTTAAAATTTCAAACAATAACTTCAAAACTATAGCTTTTTTAATTGTATTATTATTATTATTAGTTTCTTTTTTTGTAACAGGACCATACCAATGCTGAAGGAACAGCAGATGAAGACCAGTGAAGGACCAGCCTCCAGTCCACACTAACTTTCTCTCATCTCCCACATTCATGAACACGTTCCTTCCCTCACTAGCAGCTACCTCACAATATCCAAATTCAGCAGTATTGCACATTAAGCATGGAGGACGATTGTTCCGAGAGGGGGAATGTCATAAAGAAAGGAAAAAAAACAGAATCATGCAAACAGTGAACTCTATTATGCGGCTACACACTGTTTTCTAATACGCCAGTTAAACCTTATACATCATAAAAGATACACTCAAACGGACCCTGGACGAGTAGCAGGTTTATCCCATATTACTGCTACCAGCAGAGGCCACTGTCGCATACAGGGATGGACTCTGACCTCTATTCACGTTACACTACATCACAATAAGCAAAATATACTTTTGATTGCTCTAATATTATTCCTAGAAGCATATAAATGCGATTTCTAATACATGCAGACAAAAATACTCTAAAAAGTGCTTTACAGTTTGACTCAAGCTCCGTGTAAACGTTTTGTATTGAGGGGCACTTAAATTGTACAACTCGCTAAACAGGCAAAGATATCGATTCAACACAGATCTGCATGGAAAAAGATTGTGTCAAATCAAAAAAACAAGCTTGCTTAATGTTGCTTCAGATTCACTGTGCATTTGAAGATCATTTGGCATTTGAATTAGCTTTGGGTATGTGTAAAATCCTTGACCAAATTAGGTGACTAAATATCTGTTTTAAGCCTCAAGAGCACACACACACACACACACAATGATAAAACATGTTGAGAAATACAACCTATTGAATATCAACAAGATAATATCTCTTTAAGAGAGACTGGGCAATGTAATATGAAACATACATGACAAAAATTATATATATATAT
>CAIGQW010000272.1:6286993-6326993 GCA_903798125.1 Danio choprae
TATCAGACCATAATAGTGTCAACATTTCTATAATATAAAGACATTTCTGAAATACTGAGTAGGCCAAATATTTTCCAATGCAAAAGATTGGAAGTCTCTAGTGTCCATACCCTTCTTGATCTCACTATCCTCCCTCAAAAAACCGGGGGGAAAATTAATCAATGATACAAAGAATCAATACGAATCAAATCAGCATCATTTACAGAGACATCATGGCAAACCAATTTAAAAACAGGCAATATTTTAAAAGCTCACATGCAGCGAGATTTCTTTAACAAGTGTTAAAAAAACAAAGACAAAACATGAAACGTTAAACCAAGGTGGGAGGTAGAACGAATTACAGTTTAAAAAAACAATTTGGCAGGGCAACTGCTGGAAAAATAGCCTCTAACCTCTCATGCTTTCTAAATATCTTGGTAACAAGTAAAAAGTACAGATCAACGAGCCGTATTTGTTTCAATATTTAAAAAAAATAAAACGATATACAGACATGAAAATTGTTCAACAAAACTGTTCCTTCCAGCATCGAACAGGACATGTGCTTCATTTGCACGTGTTCAATCTTAAAAAGAAAGAAAAACAACATTCATTTCCCTCTATGAACCGCAAAAATGAGGCACAAATAAGAACCATAATTACAATTAAGCAAATAAGGTGTTCGCTAATCTCTTCATTCATGCAAGGAAGCCATAAATCAAATACATTTGACTGGTCTTGATTAGAGAAGCAGCGAATATGTAGCCTGGTCCTAACAGCCTCTGATGACGGATGGCACTTTCTCCGCAGCACAATATCAATCAGTAGGACCTATTTTCAAAGACAACATTCAGGCTTTGATTCTGCCGGTACGCGGCAGCTTTTAGGGAGGCAAGGTTAAGGCTATTAAGAACAAACCAGAAAACGGCTTGGAATAACGGAGAGCAAAAAGGCGAGATGGGAGGAAAAAAAATACGTAGATGTGAGAAAGGCAGAAAACAACTCTGCTTTCAACTTTCAGGGCTAACAGATAACGTCACCTGGGCCGTTGCTTGTTTGTTTATGTGAAGAAAGTGCTTTCATGCATGAGATGTAATTGCTTTCAGTGGGGGATAATTCAAGAATAAAGGGAAAGCAAGTAAAATAGACATGATAAGCAAGTGTCACTTGATTATACGGTGCTTTTAAACTCTCGTTCTCCATCTCTCACTGACCCTGAGAAGCAATGAGAGAACTAAAATGGTTTTCACGTCCACCTGCACAGGGGATTGTCAAGGGAAGTCTGTCCCGTGTAAGACCATGGGCAGAATTTAAGTGCTTTCTGTTGTAAAACTGCATTATGGGACAACTGGCTTCGAACACTGTCAAATCCCACTAACCATCTGTCCTGTAATAGTAGTTTTGATATCAAGATTACATTACGTCGTCAATGTAGTGAGCATCTGAGATTCCAGTAACAACTAACAAGATCTGTACTCTAAAACTAGTTCCTGATATCTGTTAACATTTAAACTTTATTCACAGTTTATTAAAGCTTTTTTTTTTTTCATCTTTTGCTGCTTTAAAAAAATTACTGTCACATAAATCTATGGTACACGAAAATAAAATATTTGTCCATATCATATATAGCTTGTATGCATGTATTTACAAACGGGCGTCATTTGCGTCTCTCTCCGTCTCAGTAGAGCCCTTGACTCATAAAAAGAAACCTTCTTGCCGAGAATCATATATAAATATTCTGATAGATCTACTAGGCCGCTCAGTGGAAAAGTGACTCACACTTTCCTATTAATAAACAGTCCTTGCAGGCTCGCAGACCACAGGTCTGTCCCTTCTTTTAAGTGCTACTCACATGGGCTGCAGCTATACGTCTGGTATCATTTTACCCGTCCGATTTCATTAACCAGCCCTTGAAGTTCTGGCAGGGTTTTACCAGTAGTAACTGGACAGCGGAGTGCATGGTGGAGACGGCTCTCTGGGCAGAAGTGTGACATGGCCTGCCAGCTTTAATTACTCTTTCCGTTGTTGGTCCCACAGCCAAGAAAGCTGCTTTCAAGCAGGCCTTTTCACCCGGAGAACAAGTTCTGCAGAAGTGGTGTCACCTCCATTTTAGCCGCACTGGTGATTGCTAAGACAAACGGAGTTGCCCTTTCAGGCATTTATGTCACGTTTTCACTTTCTTTAAAACATTTGACTGCAGATTCCTAAAGATCATCCACAATCACGTCAATGGTTCGAAACAAGGTGCTCCAATAACAGACTTGACTTTGAATCTGTGCTAGCACAAATCTACTATACCAACTTCATGTTTGAAATGAAGCGCAGAAATGACATCTGTTGAAGTAGCCTCTAATCTCAATGATGCTTGTGTCTTTGTCAGGACGCCTTCTTCAGTTGGACATTCAGTAAAGCCAACACGTTTGTCTAGCCCTTGTATCTCATTCGTTTCGTTCCACAAGTGTTATTTGATGATCCTCAGCAGATTACAGGAACCCCGTCAGTGTTGAATATCATTCCAGTGGTGGGTTCGTAGGTGCCAGCCAGGTAGTAGAGGTCTTCGCTGTCCTGATACTTCTTCGTTTTAATCATCTGTTCATATTGCTCAAGGCTGACCACCAGACATTTATGGGAAATGGTTTGGACGTCGTTCTCATCAATGTGAGAGGACTGGTAGAGTGCCCGCTGAAAAGAGAATGCAGAGAGATCTATCAGTCTGTTTTCACCGTGGCCAATGTGATCAAACCATTCACTGGATTGGTTTTCTTACCTCCATGAAGTCTTTTCTCTGGTTTGAAGCCTGCAGAACAGCGGGAAGACTGTGGCCGGACATTTGATCCCAGTTCTGCAAACAAAATTCGATTAGTTACAAAACCCAGATAGAGAGGAAAGACTAGGACAAATTCAAGTGCAATTCCAGCAATAACGTCACATTGAAATAACCGCAAATCATTATTCTTGTTTAGCAAAGGGAGATGAAAGTAACCTTTTTGTCATGAAGTTTCTTTCCAGGGTTGGTTTCCTCAGGATGATAGAACCATTTTACACGGACCACCATGTTGTTTCCCCAGGACTCCCACATGCTCTGGATGTGTCCAATGAAGGGGAGGTTGGGTCGGCCAGCAGACAGGAATACAGCACAGTCTCCAATACGGATCATTTCCTTCCCACGCATTATGGCTTTGTAGAAAAGCTTCTTCGCCTTCCCTTTCATTCCCCGTCTCTGTCAGAAGTTTAGGATAAAGCAAATGGTTGTTTCTTTTGGCATTTTATGTCCCAGGGGTTGATTTTCATGACTTTTCACTTTTGTTATATGAAGGTCGCAATTTTTTATTTTTTTACCAGGTCTTTATTTATATTTTTAATCAATAAATCAATCAATAATTAAATCAGTCAATCAATAAGTAACAGATAGCGAAATAAACATTAACCATTTTGTTAATTGAAAATATATATTTATAAGTTTATTATTAGTGATTAGTCAATTTATCATTACTGATGTGATTTCTGAACATTTATGCAATTAATAAAGTTGAGAATTAGTTGAATTGAGATAAAAGGATACTGATGCTTAGTTGGCAGATTTGTATTATTTGGACTAATTAGATTGCCCACTGACCTAGCCCTGCAGATTCAAATTCATTAAAAAAAATATATTGCGACTGGACAACAACAAGCTACTGAAGACACAGCAATAGGAGCCCGTGTTGATAAGGCATCTCTAGTTAAACGAATACAAAGACACTGTTATTATAAATCATATTCATAACTCTGGAAGAGGAAATAAAATAGCTCAGATACTGGTCAAGGATGAAACTTTCTAGGCTCTATTTTAACGATCTAAGCACATGGTCTAAAGCGCACATCGCAGGTGCACTTATGGTTTGTCCAAATCCACTTTTGCTATTTTAAGGATGTGGAAAATGGTTGGAGTGCAGAGACGCATAGTCTAAAAGTGTTGTCCTTATTCTCTTAATGAGTTATGAGTGTGTTTTTGGTGTAACGTGCATTAAACCAATCAGAGTATCTTTTTCTATTTCCTTTAAAAGCAAGTTGCGGTCACATGCTCATTACTTTGTAAGCCAATGTCAATTCATTATTACTGCAAATAGCCAGGCGAGCTAATTTTTATACATACAATGACTATCCATTAATATCCAAGAATAATCTGTAACATTCTAATTCTAATTAAAGGTGTTTGTGTGGTGCTGCACATCACTGTGTGTAATAAGCAATGTGTATGTGCTTTGTGGACACGCCTATTAGCGCATCTCACAAAATTGCTTCAAAATAGCAACAATGTGCCTTAACACTTCCGAATTCAAACCGGCATGGCTATGGGTGCATTTGCCATGTAAACAATGTAACACAGGACATGAGTTTATGTCTGTTTTCAGACAGAGTATGAGATTTAGCAGAATTTACATTAGAATAACAGTCAGAAACACAATAACTTGAATCCATGAACTCACCTGAGTAGGCTTTCCAAACCACTTCCACAGCTGTCTGGCAGGAAGGAAAGCAGAGATCTTGGGCCTGTTCTCGACAGAGGGTAGTCTCTGTCTTTTTGCCAGCTCCTTTGTAGTTGGAAGATGGATTCCCTCTCGTCTTTTGGGGCGACCGACACCCTGCTTCACCTTCTGCTGTCTTTTGGGCTTCTGCTGCTGGTGCCGTTGCTGCGTTGAAGATGACTGTTTCTGGAGCTTATGGATGTTGGGAGCAGACCCTGTTTTTGCCTTTGCATCTTCCTCATCTTGAGATGCTACATGCTCTGTTGCAGGGGATGGTTGAGAATCAGCGACCGCATCTTCGTCTGAGCTACAGGAGGATTCTTCATCGCTGGTGGTGGAGGAAGATGACGATGAGGAGGAGGAGTGAGAACCAGATGAAGAACTGCTTGTAGATGAGCTGGAAGAGGTGGGACTTGATGCCCGTGAGCTGATAGAGCTGGCAGAGTCTTGTTTGGGCTTCTTCTCCTGTATGGCCCCTCGCTCCTCCTCTCCGTCCGACTCAGAGCTGCTGGTGGTACTGCTGCTGGAGCACTCCAGATCCTTTTTTTCCTTCTCACCTGAATTGCTGACCTTCATCAAACCCTCGCTGCCGCTCCCAAGCTTAAGAACACTATAGGTGGACACGTTTTCTGCTGTAGGAGGCTCTGCCTCAACCGGCTTGCTTTTAGCCTTCATCGTTTTCTCAGTAGTGGATATAGTAGTGTAGCTGACACCCATCACAGACTTATTCTCCCTTTTGGAGAGGTTCTGGCCCTCCATCATCATTAGGGCTTTGGTCTTCTTGGTTTTTGGTGACATGACTCCCTCATGGTCCAGCTTGATAAGGATCTCAGTTTGAGGTTGCTTGCGTTGTGTTTTCACACTAAATCCAGATGCCTCCTCCTCTGGCTTTCGCAAGCGTTTGACTGTCTTTCCTTTCCCAGTGGCACTCGCAGTCTCATTGTTGGATATAAAGGAGGCCAGAGAAGTGGAGGGCTCATTATAGAGATCCACAGACAAAACTTTTCCATAGAGTGGCTGAGAGTAGACAGACTGGGGCTGGGAACGCACTTTGGCTGGGGGCTTGAATCCTGTGGTTTTCTTCTGGTTTTCATTAGATACGGGGATGGAGACGCTGGCTGTGCAGACTTGCTTAATTTTTCTACCTGGCCGTGGGCTGCTTTTCTGGCTGGACAGGGGCCTCTCTGGGACTTGCGTCGGGGTTGGTGTGTCAGGCTTTTCATGCTCTTTTGGAGCGGCTTCAGGCTCTGGAAAGCAGCACAGGAGGGAAGGTTTTAATATGCCAGACCAAAAACACACTTACTGCTATAAAAATGCTGGTAGGCTAAAAGCTGTTCCTGTTCTGACAGTAAGCTCTTTCCAAGCACAAGAAAGTGATTTACTATCTATGAAACCACCAATCCAGTCCACTTTTGTAAGATCACTGCATTTCTCATTTCAGAAACACCACTTGTGACTGCTTAATGTTTAATTTGAACCAAAGCAATAACCACTTTTAGAAAAACATGCCTCGTCTGTACTAGCCAAAATGTCAGCGTATGGAAATTACCAGGCTTGGGTTTGGGTTTTCTTCCCCTTCCCCTGCTTTTTGGAGCAGACTCTTCCGTGATTTTAGGTGGTGTCTCTTTGCCATCAGGTACATCCTTACTGCACTTCCTTCCTCGCCTTTTGGTGCTGGCCACAAGGAGGGCAGGGGATGGTTCCGCACCTGTTCAGATAAATCGAGTTTAGAAAACCAGTACAAGACCCTAAACTAATACAAATACAGTAAATACTAAAACACTGGCACATTTCCAAGTGCTTCTCTGCTTCATATATTTTGAAAATGTTCATACATAAACATTTTCACAGTCCAACACATATACACACTCATTAATATTTACCCAGTGCTCTTAAATATTACACACAAACCTTCAAACCTCTCAGTATCACCCTCAATTACATGCAACCCCCTGGCAACTAGTGGATAAACATCTTTTACTGAATCCATCATCAAGCTTCAAGAGCAAAACCAAACAAAAATCCATGGCCACATGGACTCCAAATCAAACAGAGTGCATATAGGCTTGTTTACATAACTTAAACATTCAGGTAGCGTTTCATGCACTCTTTCGAGCCTTGGCTTGTACCCCCTGCTTCGTTGAATACTCACACTGAATCTTGTAGTCCGCTGGCAGCAATCGAATATGAGAGAGTGGGATTCTTCCGGTGTCTCCATCATCAAACTCCACTGTAATCAAATCGTCCACGTCTTCCATGTCCGGGCTCCCTGTGGACAAGTAACAGGGTTGACGACTGATGCAAAAGAACACGCATCACCTCAATTTACATTTCCACTGAGTGAAACAGCAAATACTGCTGTGCAAAAAGAGTGACCGCATATTTCTCAGCAGTGTAGAAGCGGCAGTAGGAATTCATACAGGGCCTTTTCATTCTCATTGGCTGACAGCGCCAGTAGCAGCGACCTCCCTTTAAGAGTTTCTTGACAAGTCTCCAGTTCCCTCCTTTCTCAGCAGGAGGGAAAATAAATAATAATAGAGCAGCACTCTGCATGTAGCTAACCACACCATCCCTCATTCCCCAGCTCGGTTTATCTGGCATCGCTTATGGGCTTGGCTAAAAGATTTAGATTAAAGGAAATGAAACAACCCTGAAAGGTTTTCATACTGCACCTCTGTACAGAGGACACTGGACATTTGTGCATATTTTTCCATTTGAGCAGTAAAACGCATTGGTTAATAGTCCGTAATAGCCAATGAAAGGTGCTCAATTAAGTGGAACAGCAAAACCGTACCTCTGACGACCGTGCCAGGGTAGAGGCAACGGTACTGCTGGCTCCAGTAGGCTGCAATCCGGGTCCCCTGGGGAAGGTATCTGACGGAGGGTGGTTTCACATCAATAATCTGTGGGACAGAAGCAGGGTGGATCACAGTGGATTATTAAGTCAACACCTTTGTGCATTCAGACACTTTGCAGTCATTGTTTTTTCAAGCTGAATAACTAATGAATACTTTTCTGTCAAGGAAATGAATATTTTGTGTTTACAATCCGTCTTAGAGGGGCGGTAATGGCTAAGGTTGCTCTTGGCAGTGGTCTGCTTACAACGGTACATTAGGAAGGAAAGGCGGCAGCCACAAAAGTGTGTGTGCCTAAACCAACAGACAGAGGTACTGGAGCAAAACATGCCCTTAGCTTAATAGCAGGGGAAGGTGCTAAACAGCTTCTATATTACAGCATGCCCCGGGCCTGCTAGCGGAGAGAGGAAACTCTGGAGTGTGCCCGGAGAGAAAAACACAGCCCTGTTGTGGTGAGCCATAACGTGTATAGGGGTCAGTGCACGGTGTAGGGCAGCGTGGCATACTGACCGCCTCCTGTAGCAGCTGTTCAAGGCAGTAGATATGTGGCCTGTTCCCCCTTTCGCCCTCCACCACAACGCTGTATCTGTTAGACAGGACAGAGTCATGAGATCAAAATCCTGAACATGTTTTGCAACTCATTTTACTTAAGTGGTGTGACTTGAGAATGAATCTAGATATATTCTTTAGGAATTAAAATTATGAAAATCTATATATTCATCAGGAAACAATTGTTTAGAGTAAGTGATTGTTCTATAACACAGCCTGCATTATTTAGATCTCATTAAATTACTGCATTGTAGGGCCAACAGATATTTTCTTCCATACTGTGATCCGAGAGCAACTGAGAAAAACACACACACAGGGTGTGGATTTTTGTTCAATCCACTGATTGTAATTGGAGGCAGATCTAAATGCAAGCTTGCAGCTAATTGCAAGATAGAGGTTTAAATGGACTAAATGAAAAGTCTGGTATGCAATACGTCACGCAAAGAAAAGTCTGACTTCTCACTATAAAAATCAACTTTTAAAAATTGGATAATAAAAAAATACATGGATGAATCACTCGCAATAATATGCATGTAGAAACAGATTTGTTTCATTTAATTTTAATAAAGAAGTTGTTATTGCATTTGTTGCCATTTTTGGTTAACATTAACTAATAGCAATGCAAAGAAACCTTCAAAAGACCATCGTTATTTAGTATAAGCATTCACTAGTAACATGATAAGTAATATTTGATATGCTGCATAGGAATGGGCACCAATAAAACAGTTGATGGAAGCTTTCTGTGCTCAGAACATAATGGATAGTCTAAAAATACATAGTAGTAGGCTGTATGGGGGAAATGCAGAAGGGCAAAACTGAAAGTCTCAGCAGCCCAAGAGCATGAAGAAAGGGCTCTTTTGAGAAACACACTGAGCTTTGAACCGACTTTTATTCACAATGCCCAAGGGGACTGGCTTTGCCTCAAACCACACTCCCCTCCTTATTCAAGCTCAACCTCAGGGATGAAATTTGGAGGGGCTTGTCCTTTTTTTTAAAAGAATTCCTTACTCTATAAATTTAACTTTTTGTGCCACTTTTATTGTCAAGAAGTCAGAGCAGTGGAGAAAGGCAAGAGAAGTCAGTTTCTTGACATATCACATGTGAGAGCCAAAATCGGCTCTGACGCAAATGGAAAAAAAAGGAATAAAACGAGGCAGACCAGGCAAGTCAGTGTGTAGGCAGAGCACAATCCAAACACAGGCTTTTCTCTTCCAGATCTGGAATATTATTGGAATATTATTTCTGGAAGATGGCAGTGTTTCACCTCTGAAAAAACCCCCCGCCTACTTTCAGCTCAAGAAAAATTAGCACACGCATTGACAATGTGAAATAAAAAGGAAGCTTTCAGAGATTTATTGCTTGTTGGAAAAACATGGAATAACAATGACAAGCTTTTTAAAGTTCAGGTCACTCTATTATTAGCATGGGCCTTATAAATCAGCATGGGCGTACACACGGCTGCATGTGTGACGTCCAAGATTGGGCTTCTGGTTAAGAAAAATACTGACAGTTGGATGTTTGGCCTTTTTCATTTGGATTCATGAGGGTGCCTGCAGTTCAAGCATGGACTTAGAACCAGGCTTCAGAGGTGTCCATCACAGAGTGGCAGCCTTATTACTGTGACATGGACCTGGGAGGTGATGTGGGACAGCCTTCCTCCTGGATCTGGCCTGAGGGGGAGGACTCTGCTGGCTAAAGCTGATTGGTTCTGTCTGCAAAGCCAGGGATAAATTCACACCAGCTGCCTCAGGGGGGCGGGGGGAAGATTGACCGGACGAGCAGGGTTAAATATCTGTCATGTCTGTGGATGGATTGCCTGATGTGGGCTTGGGACATGGGAAGGGTCATTCTAAAATGTTTTTGTTTGTAAGTGGAGGGGAACGTATTTGGTACTAAAGGTCACTGTGAAGTAATTTGTATAAAATCTCCTTTGGGAAACTATCATTCTTAAAACATTTTTTAAAAATCACAAAAATTCAAAACTAAGAAACTAATTTCCTAAATAGCTAGCTTCGTATCTTTTTTCTCGTATAATAAATATAAAGATGCAACACGGATGTCCCTACAACAAGAATGACGTGTAAAATTCTTGAATGCTTTTTAAAGATTCTATGCTATAGACTAACAGTGGTTTAGAACCTGTGAGCCGTGGCCCCCCAGTGGGCTGTGACCGTGTTGCAGAGGGGCAGGCAGCTGTCACTACTACAAAAAACATTGTTAATATATGTAAAATGTCTAGTTATAATTTGATGTATAAATAAATAATGAGAAATAAATAATAAATTATTACTATGCATTCATATTTGATTTTGTAGATTTAGTTTTTTAATAACCCGCTAATTTAAAATATATATTTTTGCTAAATGTATGGCTGTCAACGGGTCCTGTGCTGTAGGGTCTCTGGGTCAAACAAGCAGTCAAAACTGACAGAGACCTGTACTCGCAGAACCCAATGCAACCAGGACAATAATTGCTAGGTGAATGCTGGTGCGAGCATTAGGATACTCATGTTTGTGCAGAGTGCGGGTGCTTAAAATTATCTGTGGGTCTACCGCAAAATAGATATATGAAAAAATAAATTAAAAGGCAAATAAACTGCATTTTAAGGCCCCTTCCCTCAGGAAGCACCAAGAGATGGAATCACTGCACGCGGGTGCTTGCTTCTATGTGGATATGTATAGTTTGTGGTGGAATAAGTCAGATATCGCTATATAGCTTTCAATTTATTATTCCACAAATTTGTATTTTCTCAAATCTAACACAGATGTTCCACGGGAGTGGAGCAAAACTTAAATATTGTGGAAAAACTTGTCCCGCGCTGGTCTTATGGCATTTGCCTGGATTTTGGTTTTACCATTTCCTTAAAATGTGTCATCCTGAGTCTCTTTGAGCTTAGTGGCTTGTTATGTACATTTGATGTTTATTCAAATCATCAGCAAAGACAGTTAACAGTCTTTCTTGCGTCTGAGCAAGTTACCAACCTGCTACAAATAGAGGGTTCATTTAATAATGGCAATGGGCTACAGAAACATACACGTTTGGTTTAGTGGACCATGAGTTTAGGAACTACTACTGTAGACTATACTAGTCTTTTATACTGTAAACTATACGCTTTTGAAAACCCAGTTTTTAGTTAAACATAACACTTTTCTTCCATCGAGATGGCTTTGTTTCCAGGTGGACTGTTAAAGAATGCAAAACATGTCTCCCAGAAATCCTGTAGAATCCAGTTAGAAGATAAAAATGAAACTCCTGAAACGTTTCCAATTGTGTGTGCCATATACATCAGACATTCAGTAAATGGTTCGTGACATCTAAGGCTCAGACTACACTTGTCCTGGTCATCTGGTTTGTGTTTGTTTTATTATCTCTTGAAACTGCACTTGATGATCCACATACTCAACAAAATATGACTTTATATAAATAAAATTCTAAAAATGACAACAGAAAAGCACAAATCTGAGACTTAAAAGATGGTTATTTACATATTAGTGAAGAAAAGAAAGTAGTTACGCATTGAGGCACGAAATGCAATTTGCCATATTATATTTTTTTCTCAGATGACATGATTACATTCAGAAACCTTTGATTACTGTTGAAACAGAGAATTTTAGCTGTGAAAAATCTATTTTTCTCCTCTCTACACAGAATCTTTTAAACATAATTAAAGATACAACAGAAAAAAAATGGCGAGCCAGTGAAGGATGGAGTGAAAGCTTCAATTAGTTTGCCATTACCCATAAATAATGGGCCTGTGCCATTAGCATGGTCTTCACGTCGGAAAGTGTGACAATGCCTTTGCCAAAGGACTTTTCTGAGCAGAACACACCAGGCTTCATGAAAGCTGAGGCTCAGGCTGAGAACAGACACTTTTCCTTACCCCAGATTTCAGTTCCAATTCGACACCGGCTGTGTGAGTTATTGACTACACAATTAAGCAGTCTGCTCTCATGGACTGCAAGTATGTTCATACCTGCAGAAGCCTAGGTTCTCCACAACGGCCTCTGTTAATGAAGACAGGCGAGGCTTATAAACAACAGTGGCAACATATAAACATCTGAGTGCCTGAGCACGCAATTTCAATCTTTGAATGCGTTTAAGGTGTTGTGTAGCACAAGCAGACACAAAATTACATTTCCCGAGGGCAGGGTGGACAACAAGCGATCTGTTGAAGTCAAGCCCTCTGCACTAGCACCATATTAAATCCTTTCACAACCAGTTTTCACTGTCACACTGAAGTAGCCGCTTTGAAGAGCTATGGTGTAACAGTCCTGCACAAAGGCACCTTCCCTTTCCCTGGCTGGAATGGGCTATTTTTAGTACAAGAGACACATGCAGAGCGAGCAATAGAGGAGAGATATTTCACTGCCAAAACATGAGAATTATTTCTCATTATGTGCTGCAAATGAACAGATAAAGCACCAACGTTCTGCTCCCTTACATTAGGAAAACTGTTTCGTAGTACACAAAGCAGCGTCCAGATTTTCAGCATGTTGACTGACCTCTGGAATTTGGGAGAAGGATTGCGATGGGGGGTTGAATGATGGCTGCTCCTCGCTCTCGGACTGATAAGAGAAAGACATGTTTCTTTGCTGCATGCTAAACACTTTCTCTAATGAAACTAAAACGGAGAAAAACACATTTCACAGAGGGCAGAAACGCAGCAGAGCCCCTCTCATTAAAGATTCCCCGACCAGATGCTGCACCAGTTTGACATTTTTCACCAAATGAGATTATCCTTTATAGGGATGACTTTGAGAGGAACTCTCTCGCCCCTCAATAGACTAAAACTTGTTCATCCAAGAGGATAATAGGCCATGGGAGACCGCAGAAAGTATACAAAGTCCAAACAAAACAAAACTGCCCATTTCTGTCATCGCCTCCCTCAAGACACTTCACACCCCTTCTGTTTCCTGACCAAACAGAACGTTGCACTTCCAAATTTTTCCACCGAGAACTCTGAACTGAACCTTACAATGGGAAAACTTGGCAAATATTTCACCCCCGTAACACTAAGTGGCTCAAGCAGGCAGTTCGGTAAAAAGAATTTGTAAATGGCCAGGGAGCTAAAGCTAAATAGAGCTCTAGAATGACTGCCAACTTTTTCACGGCCTTGGTTTGAAGTCTTGGACCAAACTAACCAGCTCCAAAATAAGTCAAAAAACCACATTTGATTTAAAACAGTTACAAAAAAAATAGACAATTCTCCCCTCCTAAAAATGCTTTTTAACGAAATAGGATTTTGGGGTCTTTCTGATGGTCTTTCATGTTTCTCTAAAACAACTTTTTTTTTGTCTGATGTAATTCATCAAACATCACAGATGTAAGTAACTGCAAAGTTAAGTAATTTACCTAGCTAATTCATCTGTTTGTTAAATAACAAGCTCAAGGTAAAGACGACTACGACAGTAAGTTTACGGAGGTAAAAAAGCATTCATTATCTGAACAGGGATAGAAAAATAACTTATAAACATTTAAAGATAGACTTATTGTGAGTATTGGCTATTGCTGAAAATTTGTTTTTAAAAACGTATATTTAAAACAAAGATGGTTAACAGCAAAGGTCATGCAAAAAAGCATTACCCATGATGCTTACAGAAAAGTCCATCATATTTGGAGCGCCCAAGTGTGCCGTGAAAGATCTTTAGCTCCACCCACTCTGATGAAGCACCACAGATTATGCAACCAAAATACATACAATTTGTGATTTTCATACAATGCTTTGCTTTGTGATTCACCTTGTAGCTGATTGGTTTGGCTTACTCTCACTTAAATTCCAAGATGCCAATTTATATACCAAGTTAAATCTGTATGCAGTTTATGCAAACCTATTTTCACTACATTTAGAAAAGAAAAAAGAAAAAAAAGAAGATATATACAGAAACCCAGATATTGCAATCTCTGGCAACTATTAATTAGGCAAACAATATGGAAGACGCAGCAGAGGGTATAAAGAGAATGAAAACAGCTCGGGCAGGAGGTCTCTTACATGTCTGGCGAGTGAACCGTGCTGACGTGGCCGGCATACAGGAGCTTGTCATCCATAGGGATGAGGACCCGTAATCCATCCTGCAGTTCATCTTTGTTAATGACACAGTTCCGAGGGGCTGGGGGAAGAACAGAGGGGGAGATGAGAAGTGCTACAGAGAGAGAGGCATGTCGAAACTTGCACTACTAAAGAAAGTTTCAACACCACTTTAAAGTTGCAAATGTGCTCCAAAACCCATGGGAATGCTAGTGGATGCAGCATTTTAATGTGAAGATTGTTCCCAAAGGTAACAATCATGCAGCATTCTAAATATACCTCATTTTAGTCTAATTCTAAGACAGCATCACAAATATTGATGGTGGGAAACATCCCTTAATGCACTGCGACAAAATAAAGATATAAAAATCCAATATGGTAGATGAAATGTCAATGATAAATATACATGATGAACTAAATCTCAGAAGGAAATCCAAATACCACTCTGCAACAACAACAAAATACACTTTACAATAATGTTTCATTAGCTAATGTATTACTACCATGAACTAATAATAAACAATGCTTGAACAGCATTTTTTATTCAGTTCAAGATTTACTAGTGCTTTCTTAAAACCAATTTCATATTTGTTAACATTTGCTAACACACTGAGTTCACAATAACTAAATGTTCATAACTTTATTTCCATTAACTAATGTTAACAGAGATTAATAAATGCTGTACTAAATGTATTGTTCATTGTTTGCTCATGTTAATAAATACATAAACTAAAAAACTAATACAACCTTATTGTAAATTGTTACCAAACAAAACAAAACAAAAAAGTAGTATACTGTATTTGAGCATTGCACATTGGCTTAGCAAAATGCTCACATCAAATCCTTGTGAAAAGTGTCTCTTTCTCATGGGGAGCACTATATGTGTGGCACACAGACGTTGGAGCTCTAATTTAGTTACTTATAAGGTTTTATGGAGCTATAATGCAGTCAACGCAGGTAACAAGCAGCTCACAAGGTTTAGATATGAATGTAATGCGTGCAATAACTCGCATCTCGTCCCATTAACGTATGAATGCAATCAGGCCGAATCAATTTTCTGATTTTTAATGCCAGATTAAGATAAGATAGGCTGTGAAATTACCTCCCCCCCACATCATTCAAAAGACATTCACTTTTAATTGAGTGCACGGACAGGAAAATTAAGTCTGATTTAGTCGTAAAACTGCAATTAAAAATGGGGGTGTAACGAAGGGAAAGAGCTTTGCTGACAAGAAGGAAAGGGAAAGAGTCTCACCAGGGGTGCAGGGTCTTTCAGGCTGAGCGCTCACAGGGGGATTCTCGTCCTCGGAGAAGCTGCTGTCCTGGTTGGGCTCAAAGTCCTCATCAGCAGCCATACTTTCCATCAGTTTACTGACAGCGCCGCCCTTCCCTCGAGCCTGCTGGGGGAATTCAAGTACATTTTGCCCCAATTCCTATGACAATATGAAATATTGAACACAGAGCCATTGTTGGTTTAGTTCTAAGGATGAGACCCATGTGCTTACTAGAGGAGAATTGATTCAGTAAAACCCATTTAGATGAGTGACAAGCTGGGCTCGTGAGATGTAGGATTTCTTGATTTCAAATGCGGCAAATACCCAGAGGAGTTCCAGAGCTTCTGCCGCGTGCATTATAACATGTGATTTATACATAAGGCCAAAGAAATAGCTGCGCTGGAGAGTTTTAAAATGCAGTGGAGATTTATCTTGAGCAGAGATAAATAAATTGTGCAGAAGGGGCGGAGAAATGAATGGAGCAAGATGTCGTTTGGTTAATTTTGCTCCTTTCCCGCTGAGTGTGCAGTCTAATTAGGCTTGCTGCTCTACTGCGCTCTCCCCTTTTCTCTCTCCTTCTCCATCTCCTTTGGTCACGGTGGGTTCCGAGAGCAGGCCCATACAGACCGGGACAGGGGAGCAGGAAGGGGCAGCTCATTTAAATGCAAGGCTTCTCTCCCAATGGGCCTCGGGCCTGCCAGGTAAAATTATTCTAATCCCTCTCGGTGTTTCAGCGTAGCACAAAATGGCTGCTCTAAGCTAGGCTTCAAATATTTCTTTCCTGGCATGCTAAAAATGTGAGTTAACACACAATGCATCATGTATTTTATCTAGTAAGAGTGTGAAAGCAGACAACAAAAAACAATCTACAGTGGAATATGTGTGTTTTATAGTATAATATAATTTACAATTTTAAGTGTCAGTAGTGTTTTTAAGAAAAGTTATTTTTATTTGGTTTCTTCACATTTGTTAAACTGTATATTATGACAGCTTATTATAACAATCATTCGCTATTTGAATACATTTTAAAATGTCAGATTTAAACAGTTTTTAACAGCTTAACATTTTGGGAGAAACCAATAAATATTTGCCTTTAAAGTAACCTCGAGATAGCTCACCCAAAAACAAAAACTTACTGACACCTCAAATTATTTCCAAACTTTCATTTTTTTGTTACAAAACAGTCTTTTAAAGAATGTTTTTAATTTTTTTGCATTTACCAGAAGAAAAAAAACTGAAACTGGTTTGGAACAAGTGGTGGCTGAGAAAATATGATGGTAGAATGTTTATTTTAGGGTCAACTATACCTTCAATAAAAGTATAAATCCCCCACTGAACCCCATTGAATTTGAATACATTCTTACCCTAGCTCTTGAATTATAAATGTACTACAACCATGCAATTGCTATAACACAATACTTAAAACCTAATTTAAATCTAATCAAATTCATGAGCATAAATTTTATTACGCTATATAACAACAAACATAAGTACAATAGCATGCAATTTATCACTACTTGGTATTGCGCGTCTGTTGAAGAAGGTAATATTTACCTCTCTGGCTTTGGGCTTTTGGACCTTGTTTTTGCGCCCTGGGCTGACAGGGAGAGCTCCAGCGCTTTCTGAGGGTGTGCTGGAGAGCTGGGGTGGGGGCAGACACAAGGGGGTCTCCTTAATCCTCTTCTTCTGGAACATTCACACCAGATACAAAGCCAAACCATCAGCATGGACAAGAGTGAAAAGCCTCATACAAATGCCTGACACAATCGGGCTCAGTTGTCCCAGACATTGCAGCCATTCAACAACACTGGATAGACAAGTAAACATTAATAGGCAGCCGTGTACTGAACACTTAAGAGAAAAAAAAACAAAGGAGGACTCAGAGGGAGGAACGGTGATGGTTAGTAATTGTAGCCTGGCAAGCTGCAGTCATCCTTTTGTGTCCAACAACATGACACTCACAGCGGGAGGCTTTCTTGTCCGACAAATGTAGCAGGACACCTGCTGGTGGTATCAAGCGCCCATACCGTTTGGTGGTGGCTGGCAAGTAAGACTTGAGATATATCAATAAAACAATGGCTTACCTTGTTGGGATCTTTCACCTCCTTGGCTTTGGCGAGCTCCTTGGGGCTCTGCAGGGAGGTTTTGGGGCCACGGGCAGGTTTGGGAGTGAGTGGAAGAGAAGTTTTGCTGGACGGGGAGATGGGGGTGGATTGAGCAGCATCGTGAAGAAAGATGCGTTCGCTCCGCCGCCGTGTCCACTGTTCGTCTTCACTACCATCTGCTGTTAGGTCGAAACTGAACTCCCGAGGAGACTTGGGTTTCTTGGGTTTGCGTCCACGCTTGGTGGGGCTGGAGTCGTCACGCATCACGCTTGCGGGTGGCAAGAGAGGAAGCTCGGGAGCAGATCTCTTGCCATGCAACAGCGATGGAAACTTCTTTCTTGTCTTGACATCACTCTCTGAATCGGTAAACTCGAACTCTGTACCTACAATCCAGAAGACATAACCTTTGTTTATTACTAAAGCAAATACGAACATAAGCGCAATACACTTGTATGTGAAAATTATTTGTCCCATGGACATGCAGTGTTATTACTTTTGTTTTTTTTTTACAAAACAGTCCTATGGCGTGACTGTCTCAAGCATTGTTAAATAAATGACAGCTCTCATAAATTAAAAAGAAAATAGTAAAATTGTTAGCTGAGGCCTAATTTAACAAGTGGCTATTTTAGTGAAGTCATTATTTAATTTTTTTTCCATCTATATATTTCTAAAAACACAGGAACTTGATACATTTTGTCACTGAATACCATGCTCTCTGGTAGGCCACTATTTGCTCATTTTAAATCAGACAATTCCGTGACAGACAATCTATTGAAAATGTCCAACAAGTCTGACAAGTTATGAAGGAAAAACAAACATTATTCATAATTCCATACAAAATAAATAGCACTATATCAAGATGTGTCCAAAAATGAAGATAAATCGGTATCACAAAATTTATTTTTGAACAGAGTTTCTTTTCATAATTTTAGCACACCATAGGACATAATTAAGTTACAAGTCAGTACAAATGTTACAACCCATTAACATGACCCTTTATATTTTCTGAACATCAGACAACATAAATATAAAATTATTTTCTTAAAAAGATGCTTTACAAAAAAAAAAAACATTTTACTGCTACTACTCAAATACAGTGCCATCTGCTATAATTTAAAGCATCTACAAATGGTCAACTCATTTGCAAACGTAGAAGGACAATATAACACGCACATGAGAAATAAACAGGGCCAGATGTGGGAGCAGAATTAAGTCTGAATGTTGTTTCAGGGTCTTGGAATAGTTAATGAAGGGGGCTCTTGGTCTCCGCTGGCAGGCCTGTCGCGTGCTCCGCTGGATACGCGCTCAGGATCACAGCTCAACCTCATCAAAGCAAGGCCTGTCAGCACTGCATTCTCAGCAAGCGCAAGCAGCGCAGCAAACACACACTGAAATGCGGCGAGAGGATAATGACACTCCATTCTCAAGGTGGGGCACAACTGATGGGTGTCTATATTGAATAACACCCCTACTGAGTGACTGCTCCAAGCACAATGTGTTTTCATCTGCCAGCACCTTTCAATTCCCTCACTCGCCAGCACACAAGCACGACAGAGTGCTACAAAAGACAGCCAATAACAATGCATCACCTTGTCACCTGGGAATTCAAGTCCCACAGGCTTGGAAAAGCAGCTGATGTAACATTAGAGAGATTGCAGATGAACCTAAGAGTATAGAAAAAAACATCCAAACACTTCCTTACCCAGAAGACTCTGTCGTTCCTCTTTCTTTTTGGCTTTCTGTTTGGCCTCCAGTTGGACTAGGGAGAGTGGATTGGCGATGATGGGGCTTGGGATAGCACTGGCGGCAAAGCGGGCCAGAAGACCCAGCCCGCTCTCTTCTACAGATGACGAACACAGGCCATCACTTTCATCAAGCTCGTAATCATACCCATCTTCATCCTCGTCGTCATCATCCTCGTAATCATCCCGCTCTGTGAAATACTCTGTTGAGAATGGGAAGAAAGTCATTTAAGACGCTTGACAAAATATGAGCTTCAGAAATGAATGAAGATGAACCCAGTCATACAATGCATCGTTTAAAGAAAGGCTCTGCAACTCTGGTCAAGGTAGACAAATCTCCAAATGACTTTAACACACGAACCGGCTAACAAGGGAGAGTTATTTGTAAATTTGCAATATGTAAAGAGTAGATTACACTCACAAAGAAACTTTAATAATAGGAATGAGCATTTTCTTCCTTCAAAGTCAATTTTAGTAATCTTAAGAATCTTTTATCTCTACGAAAGAACAATAGAAATGGATGTTAATCATTTGGAAGAACCCTTATTTTTTGTGTACAGACAGGTACTGGGAAGGTCTACTGGACACTGGAGTTAAAGAGCCTATGTTTAAAGGTATAGTTCACAAAAATTTTAATTGCCATCATTTACTCACCCTCTAGCCTTAAGATATTTGGTAGAATGCTTTCTTTTTTGTCCATACAATGGAAGTCGATGAGGTCCAATCAATGATAAGACCCCAATGAATTTGTTTGCATGAATAAAAACATTGTTTTACTGTCCTGCAAGTTTGGAACATGAGGGCAAGCAAAACATGACAATTTTAATTTGTGTAAAACTATCCCTTTCGATGATCTCCCATTAAATCAAAACCTCAATCCCATGCGATTAAATGAATATCCAACATATAAAAAGGCCATTTCCCCAGCTAGTGCTCCATGTAGAACAATAAACCCATTGAATTCAATCTGCATAGCTATGAATACTAGATGTCTGGCCCTAATGCATCATTCTGCCAGCTGTAGCAGTCTTTTCACTTTCACGTATCCATTGTAATGTAGCACGGCAGAAGCAGACTTTCTCTAGATTAATGTGTTCTTGCTCAAAAACTGCAGCCCACCCACTACTACACAAGATTACTGGTGAGGGACAAAGCCTGGTTTCATGCGGGTAGCATATACTAAGCTGGGTAGGCAGGATCCTGCAAGCGCAGCTTTCAAAACCTTCAGAGCTTTAGGGCAGGATTTAAAATCAGCATGGCCGCTGGCTTGCTCCAAATCGAGTAGGGCTGGGAATGCAAAAGCCCAAACCAAATAAGAGAAGCCAGTGAAAGTGGCCTTGCCCAATGTGCTGAATGAGCTGAATCACTGAGGGAAAAATGGGAAAAGAAATAAGCCACAAGCGCTGCAGAAAGCTAAGGTTGCTGGCAGAATCCCTGACTAAGAAAGTCATCAATTATTAACAGTCTCTTCAGCTCAGAGCTTGTCTAAACTGATAAAGGACAAAAAAAAAAAAAAAAAAAAACTAACAGTACGACAGTAGGTACCCACTTTAAGAACACCCCCTTTTCTCCTATTCTCTGGAGGGTGAGGACCATATTTGACACATTTGGTGATGGAAAAATGCAAACAACATGGTTGTGAGTAGCCAAAGCCAGAGGTGAATTTGTTAAAAGCATGGATTTAAAAGAGACAAGGACTTTGATTGGTTATGTTGTGAACAAGGTTTATAGATGCCACAGCGTTAAATCCTAAAGCATCTATTACATGAACTGACAGCGAGCAAGGATGTGTACAGGAAGAAGAAACACAAAGCAGGCTCTGAGGACAGTCCTCCATGGCTCCTGAGACTCTGGGTCTGGTCTAGACAACTCAGACCTTCAAGCACTTCAGCCATGGTTATGCTCTTCTATTTCAATTTCAACTCTTACTATATTTCACGACAAAATAAACAAAAAACTAATTCAAATAAAAACAACCAATCTTGTATATAGTGATTCGAGTCTTAGCTGGTTTCTACCAGTTTCAACAACCAAGATAAACACTGTATTGTATTTTAATGTAAAGTACCAAATAAAATCTAGCAATGTAGAAAATCTTAAATCATTAATTTGACCAAAACATATAAATGACCAAAAAGGAGAATATGAATAACAACAAAATAAAGCCATTGAAGCAAGAACAAGACGGAGAAAAAGAAAAAAGAGGAAGAGAAGAACAAAAATGACGATGAGGTGAAATAAAAGAACAAGTTAAAAAGAAAACAAGTACAAGCAAAAGGAGGAGAAGAAGATGAAAAAAAAGATGAAGAAGAATAGGGAGGTGGAGAAGTGGTGAAGAACAAGGATAAGGAGGAGAACAAGAATATGGAGAAGGATAACAAGATGAAGGAAGACAACAAGGAGGGGAAGAAGAACATGGAGGAAGAAAACAAGATGGAGCAAAAGGACAAGGGAGATGAGAAGCCAGAGTAGAACATAAAGCAAATCTGATAACTAAATTTTTTTCCCCACCAAATACAAACATAACCATGGCTTGAAGGCGTGTAACAGGAGGTGAGCATGTTAAAAGGGCATTTTCAACACCTCGTCTGTTATCCAGTCTTTTTTTTTTCTTTTTGGTTTGTGTTTTGGTTCTGTAACAGTGTAAGCACAAATTAGTAGAAATTATTGAGAAGTCACAGCAAAAGAGGGTGGTGGCCTACTTACAGAACAATGCTCAAGGCTCAGGTGACATGGATAGTGACCTCACGCTGAACAGCTGGCTGCCCTACTCCCAGCCAAGCCCTTTGCTTCTTATTTTGTTGCAGCAGGACAAGCAAATGCACAGACCGATAGACATTCAAAAGCATCATGGGTAGGAGAAGGGGTCAGAGGTGGAGGGGTGGCCAAGCAGCTGCAGGGAGAGAGCGAGCAGTCTAGAGAAGCTAGGTCATTCATTTGTTTTAGTAAACCAGGGAACTCCCTATTTTCCAAATATCCCACAATGCTTTGCCTGTTCACACTTTTACCATAGTGGAAAACACGTTTTTCAAGATTTATTATGGCAAGGATTTTCACCTTATACAAATTCTGGTTGATTTAGGGGCATTTATACAACAACGTTTTTAGCCAAAACAGGAAACTTTTTGCGCATTTTGCTTGTTCTTTTACTTGACAACAGTGTTTTTGTGAAATTTTTGAAACTGAAGTTATGTAACTAAAGTCTAAAGTTATGTAACTAAAGAGAACTAAAGTCTTTGGAAATGATGTAATGCACGATAATAGTAGGTGTAGATTAAAGTCGGGGTGAAACGCAAATTGCTGAGACTTTTGTTTCAGTATGTCGATGTACCTCCAACTGAAATGGAATATTGAGTAGGGTGCGGGGCTTTCTTTTGTGCATTATTCCCTCATAGCGAACTAACAGTAAGAGGAGAGTGGCTAAGGATATTAATATACAGTTGCTATGGAAGCTCTCAGGTTGACAAACAGAATGAGTGCCATTCCGAAGGCTGAAGCAAATGGTCAGACTTTGATATAAGATTAGCAAAACAGTGGATAAACTTGCACGAATTGATTTATCTTAAGAATAACAATGTGAAATAAACATTGTGATTATTTGATCTCATGCGGACTTTCAAAGGCAAGCACAAACAAACACACAACAATAGAGGAGATTTGTGGTAGTGTTGTTACTCAAATGTTTGCTAACGCTTCATCAGCAAAGTGTGAATTTACTTCACATTACAACCACAAGCGACACATCTTACACACTTTGAGTAAATGTTGCACTTTTTTTTTTAAACGCACTTTTTTTTTAACGCTTTCCAATTTTGGCTACATCGTTGTTGTGTAAACCTAGGCTTACTAAGTTACTTTGTTATAATGTATTTCGTTATATAATATTCTCTACCAACTTTATGTAACCAATTGAAAAAATATGGCTTACAATATTGTAAATGCAGAGAAACATTAGCCAACATCCATTTAATACCAATTCAACATTTTCTCATCTGTTAAATATCGAATCTCCCAGGAGAGCCTAGCAACAAGTTAGTTCTGCTTCTCAAAGTCATTTGGCCTAATGAATCTCATCATGAGCGCTGAATTTATGCGGAGATCTCCTTGTGACAGCTCTTCACTGATGAAAGGGATATTTGAACAACAGAGGAAATCAGGAGTGTGGAGCGTTGCAATCTAACACTCTACAGCAGGAGATGTAGCGAAAGAGACAGAGGACACTGCGTTTCTTTGCTTTCAGTAAAAATGAAATCAGCATGTTTAATAAAGCTTGGGTACCAAACTGCAATACAATAAAGAACACTTTCCACATAGCCACACACATTTTGATGCACAATGGCAAGACATTCCTATAAAAGCAACCATATTTAAAAGGACTCTAACAAGAGCCGATTATATTATATACAGGATGTGAGGTAGCAAATTCTGACTCAAGCATCTTAAAAATGGCTTCTCAGGAAAAATGTCAGCATGACCAATAGTCATGGTTAAAATTACAAGACAGACCAAAAATAAAAAAGGCTAAAACCGAGTAGCTGCCATCTCGATTCTGTGCATAGTGAGGTATGCTTTATTAACCTTGGTCAAATGAGTCCTCAGAGGAGCTGACTCCTGCCTCCTGTAGCAATAAAGCAAAGTGCTTATGTTTCCTCTCTTTGGCCGCCTGCTTGGACTTGAGTGATGAAGATGAAGACGAAGAGGCTCTCTTGGATGATGAGCGCTTTTTCTTGGATGGAGTGCTGCACAGGCCGGGGAGCTGCGGATGTGACCCTGTTCTCCCCAACATGGAGCTCGAAGGCCAGCCATCCTTCAGGAAATCCTCATCTTCTGAATCTGTGTCTGGAGCAAATCACAAACGACTTTACTAAGGACGGGCGTTCAAAAGCATAAACAAAAGCTGATTCAAAGTAGTCATGCAGAATCAATACTATATTATTGGTATTGTGTTGACTAAAAATTATTGAACATATCTTGCAAATACTTGGAAAAAAATAGATATGCCGTCAGAGCGAAATGAAAGAAATGGCATCAGTAGTCAACAAAATAAAAGTTACATTTAGCTTAAATGCATAACTACACACCAAATGCTGAACATTTAGAATTTTCAATTAGTTTAATTGGTCTTTTTGGGTTATAGAAAAATTTAAAGCTATAATATTATTAACTTACGTCTATGCCTTATCAAATAAATGACTAACATCTAATTTAAACCTATTTTGGTAAAAGGCTGGTTACACATGCAGTGCCACAGCCGTTTTTATTACAGATATTATTATAAAATGGAAAACATCAAAGACAGCAAAAGACAGGCAGAAAGAAAAACCCTTGTGGTAACATGTTTACATCAGAAATCAAACACTGACAACAACAAAACAGACTTACTGTTAGAATAGCTGCTGATTTCTGACCTCACTGGAGAATAAGGTGCTTTCCTCTGGCCTTTTCCCTTAAGGGACACTTCAGAAGGTTTCGTTTTGGCAGCCGTTTTGCTTTTACCTCCTTTGGAAGTCTTCTGAAAGATGCTGAGATCTTTCGACAGGTTTGATTTTCCCATCTTAACTCTCATGTCTAAATCGGTGAGCATGGGGACTCTGCTTTCAGAGCTAGTCCTGGACTTCCCTGAGGAACCGTCTATGAACTTACAAGAGGGCTTGCTGAATTTACTGAGCTTAGTGAGGGACAAGGCCTTGTCCAGTTTGGATGCCAACTGCTCCTGCTCGCTCACTCGGCTCTTCTTCACCGCCATTTTAGGGGCCTGTTAATAGAGATTGCACCAAATGAGCATTGAATGGGAAATCTAAAAGAAAATGATTTAGCCTTGGCAAAACTTGAACCTGCATCACTGGTACAAACAGCAAAGCTCATGTTTAAAACACATGCACAGCACCATGGCTTTAACTAGAAACTTGACTCCAGTTAAAAAAAAAAAGAGACCAACCTCGTGAGAGTAGCTTGAAGATGCCTCCTGCTCGCCCCAGCTCTTTATCTTCTTCTTCAATTTTAACGCGCTGCTGCTGTCTTCTTCCTCCTCCTCCTCATCTCTGTTAGAGGCCCGAAAGCGCTTCCTCAGCACCTCCCCGCTCTCTGAGTCCTCTGAGTAAAGCACACTTCTGCCCAACCTGCAAAACAACAGCGTGTTCAGCTGCAGGGCAGGCTGTGTGGCCTTAACGGTGCCCAAGCTCCATACTCACTTTGCACATCTCGAATCCAACTTGCTGGAGGGTGGAGACAGCGCACACAGGCCATGTTTCCTCTTTCGGGGACGTCCCGGGCCCCTGCGGGCTAAACTTCTGTTCCTCTCCTGCTGTTGGATCTGTTGTTGTTGCTGCTGTCGTTTCTCTCTGTGAATCAGAGAGATCATAAATTGCAGTTTGTTTGACTGTTAGTGGGATTAAGTGAGGTAGTTTGCAATTAGCGCTGTTAATGAAGTGCTGCAATGGGAGGTAACGTAAAGACTCACTCTTTGTCTCTCCGTCTCTGCAGTTTGACCAGCTCTCGCTGCTTTTCTTTGTAGCGCTGCTGCAGCTCAGCCAGTCTCACGCGGTAGTCCACTTCGGCAGCATCCATTCCATCCAAAGAGGATTTGGAGAACATCTAAGTGAGAAAGCAGGATTAATGTATGTTGTTTCACTCTAAACAGCATCTATTAACAGTGGTTAAGGGCATCCAGCTGAAATCAAGTGACCAGGTACCAGTGGTGGTGCTAGACAATGTGTTTGACGTGGTTGTGGCCCCATCACAAACTTGCTCAACAAACTATTTCCTGATGACTTTCCTATTTTCCTCCCAGTGCCACATTTATTAAAGTTGAAAAATATACATTGAAAATAATAATGCTCACAGCAGAGCATTTTTCGAACAGTGCTCACGTTTCTTCAGCCAACAAACAAACAAAACTTCGGTGGACATGCATTGACATCCATAGAAGGATAAACTAATACAATGGAAGTCAATCATTTCCAGTTTCCAAATTTAAAATTATATATATATATATATATATATAATTATTATTATTTTTTTTTTAATGCGGCTTGAATATCTAGAAGCAGCTTTAATGTAAACATTTCAAAACTGTAAACAAAAAAAAGACTATTTAAAATGTTTAAACGGCTGGAATTTGTAACCATGACAAAATGTAAAAGTGTTACTACTGTTTGCATTTGCAAACTACACTTTGTGATTCTGAATTAGCAAAAAGCAGAAGTCTTGAGCAGGGGGTCTACAAAAGAGAGAGGAAATGAATCATAAAAAGGCAAACATACAGGATCATCTTTCTTCTGTCTCCAGCTGTATTTCTTATTAGGGTTGAGCTCTCGGGGGAGGCGGATGATAACCTGAGGTTGACACTCGATGGCCTCCAGGAGGACCTGCCTGCCAGCTTCCAGCAGAGTCTCCAGTCCACAGAATATTACAGCTGCACACACAAACACACGATCGATACCAACATTAATTACCTCTAGGGAGCACAGGGCAACCCTGCATTCTCCCATACATCAGTACATGGGTGTCTCTTGTGTCAGTGCATTAATGGATTTGACATCCAGATACATCCAAAAGACCAGACAGTTTATTTATCTATTCTTTAAACAAATGCATTAACTCTACTCAGACCAGGCACCATTGTTCAACATGCCAGCCAATTCTGAAAAAATTCATTAGAGCTGAAACAATTTCCGAGCTTGTTTCAGCGCATTTTACTTTACAAACACACACAACAGTGAGCAAATCTCCATCCCCAATCACCCTGTTTTCTCTGGGAACGGCTGGAGCACACTAGATATCAAGCCCCACATGCTTCAGATTTCACTTCCTTTCTCTAAAAATGAGACTCACCCTGCAGGTCATCTCTGGGTTGCCTCTGCATCTCCAGCTCTGCCATCTGGCTGAGCAGAGTCATGCCTTCAAGAGCAGTGGACTCCAGGGGACTGACGTCTGTGCAGAGTTCAGACCTGGAGCTACAGGCATCTGTCAGGATGGACACCGCTCCGGCCTGTGGAAGCTCGCTGGCCGTGACCAGGGCGAACATGCCTGCCATGGGATCTTCAGGCAGGATGGCCACCGCTGCGGAAGAGGGCAGAAGGTGAGAAGGGCCACTGTTAGGCAGGAAAAGATTGTCAAGTTTGGACTCCAGGTGCGTAGAAGAGTCAGGGACAGCAACTCTGAGTTCTGCTGGGTTCAGGCTATCAGAGAGATCTAAGGGCTGTTTTGTTGGTTGGATGTCACAAACCACAAGGTGTGCGTCAGAGTTACTTGATGAGGATTTGTAGACTTGGTCCACCAGACCAGTCAAGGCCTCTGAGGTTTCTGTGCTAGCACTTCTTTCAACATCCAGCCTAGATGTCTCGTAGAGGCTGGTTCGTTTGATTTGGATGTCTTCTGCATGTTCCTGCTCTGGGTCATCCTCTAGCGGTGGTGTGGCTATGGCTCTGGGATGGGCCTCGGGTTCTGTTGGGGTGCAAGAGTCTTGGGTGATAATGGGTGCAAGCCTTATGCTGTCAACTTTACGATCTTCCAGGTTTGGCTCTTTTTTGAAAACAGTGCTGCCCTCCTCCTCCATGGGCTCTGGCTCTCTGGATGTCTGAAGTGGCTCCACTAGTACTGGAGAACACAAGTGCTGGGGTTTGACATCTGTGGCTGTCGCCAAGTGCTCAGAGGTCTCAGCTGGCAATGGCACATCTGGTGCCAGGCCATCGGCATCGGCGGCAGCGGCTGGCTGGAGAAGGTAGGGGTAATGGCTGCCGAAAGGTGCCGTTATCGATTGGTATGGGTAGCCGGGGGGAATTTCTGCCAAAGAAACAGAAGAGAGAACTGTTTGAGGGGCTTGGAGTGCTTAGGCAAAGAGTACAGGGGCTTTGGATTCTTGCGACAGAGTGACAAAGTGATTAATAACCCCACATGTTCTATGGCACAGGGGCTTTATGAAACTTTCATGAACCAAATGACCTAAGCGCAAGCATCCCAAAAGCCCTTACATACACACAGACCAACAAGCTTGTGCCTGCTCATACATTCAGAATGTACCGTGAGCAGAAAATCTATTTATTCTGAGCATTGAACATTTTTAAAGGGAAACCACCAGGGGATGCGGGTACAAAAGGGCTGCTGTCATAAGAAGTCTCTATTCCAGTGAAGTGGCAGCTGGTAATCCCATATGTGGCGATATTTGCAGACTACTCATTAAGACTGCACTACCCTGCACATTCTGACACGACGAATAGCACACCGCCTGACTGCTGTCCTGTGTGGATACTCAGTCCCCTCCCAAACACATTTCTGTAAAAATAGCTCTATGGTGATTAATGACCGTGCATTATTAAACAGCTTTCTTTTCCATTTTTTATTAGTGTTCTTCTCATACAGTATAGTGTAACATGCACGTACACAAGAATTACTTCATCTGACAATGCAAATTTAGAGTTGAGGTGATTGTGACAAATGAATCTTGAGCATTTAATTTGGTAAAGCTGATCTTCCCACTTACCACGGTATATGGATGGGAAGGGTGTAGAGGGCTGCTTCTGTAGACTGAGAGATTCTTTCTCAGACACTTCCACAGACTCCTCTTTGGTCCGGATAGGAGAGGTAGGAGAGGGGGATGCTGAAGCAGGGCTGACTGAATGAGGGACAGGAGACGACGGATGAGAGTATGGCTGCTGAGGGAGGGACTTCTCCACTTTGGGTCTTTCCTCAGACTTCAGTGCAGTGACAGGAGAAGGCAGCGGGGGGACAGGAAGCGGCGTCAGAGCTTTGCTATATGAAGTCGATGGGGTCGGAGAACGTGGCAGAGGCTTGCGTGAGTGCAGGGTTGTAGTAGGAACACAGGAGAGACTGGATTTATGCACTTCAGCTCCTCTCTTGTCTGGTTTTTCATCCAAATCAGACCTTGGTTGACTTGCATTTAATCTCTCCTGCAGCAAAGAATAAATCATGTTTCATTTCAACACAACTATACAATTTATAATTCTTACAAATTAGCTAAATTAGTGATATTAATAATTATAAAACTATTTTGCACATAAAAACCATTCAATTTTTTATAATCTCAACGTAAAGAGTTCATTTGAATTCATGTCTTCTTTCCATGCTGGACATTTGGTGTAAATGGAACTTAAGGACTACAGAATGGAAAACACAGCAGTGCCTCCACACGATTATAATGACATTGACAGAAAGAGTCTCGTACCACTAACTGTGCGTTCCTTTGCAGCTCCATGACCTGTGCGGTCTGGTGCTGGATCATGTAGAGCTCATGTTGGCGCAGGAGCTGCTGGTGGGAGAGGAGCTGTAGCTGATGGGCATGCTGCAAAGAGCTTCCTGCCGGCGGGTACATGGCTGACCACAGAGGGGGGCCGCGCTCTAACATCTCAGCTTTTAAAAGAACAGGACGAACACTTGAGCCTCACACATCAAAATCACATCAAGGATATCACTCCCACTCACATAAATGTACATCATCTTATGCATGCGTGAATAGAAATGCAGTAAAATATGAATGTTCTGAAAAATACGTGGGACAAACCATAGTGTGGCAGATGCTCTGTTGGTATAACCACCACCTGTCCAGTTTGTGGATCTCGGGCGAACTGGTAAGGTGGGGGGATTGAGCCTGTCAGAGCAGGAGGATATCCTGGAGGCAGCGCCTGATGAAGGGAAGGAGGACCCAGGCCTGTAGACAAGAAAGGGCGAGAAATGGTTGAGTTCACCGCACTTGTAGTTGATGGTCCATTTGCACTTGCTTTCTGGCAGCTTCTAGAACACTCAAGAGTTAATTCCCGAGAGAAACACCATTCCCACCATAATCTCACCCCTGTGCATGGAGCATGGACCTCTTGAATTCCTGCCAAGAGGCACAGCACTTTAACTGTAGCTATTTTCTTAGGGGACATTTTTTGTTTTTAAAGTAAAATCTAGACAGAAACTTGAACGTCAGAGAATTGTGAAATGGCTGTGCTGTTCGCTGTTATTCTTGGATGGAAGTTGTGAAGTGAGACTGATTGTTTCTAAGAATGTCTAAAACACTCAGCCTAGACAAAACGCCAGGGCCGTCTGGCAGGGCAACAGACTGCCTCGAGGAATTAATTCAGCATCCAAATCCCATTCACAACACAGTTCTGCACCATTCCAAAGTCCATGACCCATAATCATTTATTACTCATTAAAATAATAATAAATGCATGGTAATTGCTTGTTGTAACATGACATAATTCTTTTACTACAAGCACAACGAAAAGAGAAAAAAAAAAAAGGTTAGTACCATATGGAGAGCCAGACAGCCACATGGACGGGGCTCCTGGGCGGGGCAGCCACGGGTGGGAGGCTAGGTGGGAGGCGGGGTCAGCAGGCCAGCGGCCTGCACCGGCTAGAGTAGGCCCGCCAGTCACCATCAGGTTAGGGTTCAGTCCACTAGCAGATACCATAGGTGGATGCAACTGTGTGTAGTCTGCCAGCTCTTTATTCTCTCTGTGAAAGAGATTAGTATTAGTGGTTGACTGCAAAGACTATTAGTTTTCAAATTGCACATTAAAATGTACAAAGCCATTAAAATTTCTTTAATCATAAAATAAAACATTTACAAATATCTATAAAAAATATAGGGCTTAAATATTATCCCTCTAATTTAATTTAAAAAATTAAATGCCAGCTGGCATTTCTGTGTGGAGTTTGCATGTTCTCACTGTGTTGGCGTGGGTTTTCGCTGGCTGCTTCGGTTTCCACAAGTCCAAAGATATAGATGAATTGGGTGAGCAAAATTGTCCGTAGTGTATGTGTGTGAAAGGGTGTGTATGGATGTTTCCCAGTGATGGGTGGCAGCTGGAAGGGCATCCGCTGCATAAAACATATGCTGGATAAGTTGGCGGTTCATTCCACTGTGGCGACCCCAGATTAATAAAGGGACTAAGCCGAAAAGAAATGAATGAATGAATGTTCAGCATAGAACATAACTACATATTTTTAAAACATGATTTCTGAGAACAGGAAAAACACCACTGTGAAGCTAAAGGCTTTAAATATTAAAAGGGGCTTTTAAAGTGTTTTCCTATTACATGAATCACATTCACCGCAGTGACCATGAAGTTTCTCAAAAATTCACCTTTTTTTCCTTTACAAGACTGCTAGATGTCCAATATCCAGGGGCCAAGATTTCATGACCTGAAAAATCTGTCATAGGTGCTTCTACGTTGCACAATTCAAGCCCAACATGAGGACTGGTGGCCATTTAGACATGACTGAGATACAAATTCCCCAGTCTGTGACTTCTATTCTGCCATACACTTAAGGACAGACACTGGGAGCAGAATCCTGCTGAGAGAGCCAGTCACTTTTATAAGCACCAATTTCCCCAGTGGGGAAGACCGACTTTTTCATGCTCTTCGGAATGAGGCACACTTTGAAAATAGGCTCATATTTGCCGAGAACTGTTGCCATAAACTCGTCCACTCTATAAGAAAAACACAGAGTGTGACCAATGAAAGTAAAATGTTGTTCCGTTTAGCCAGTTTGGGAAATAAAAAAAACAAGAAGCCATTCGCACTGGCTGGATATGCCTAGTCCTTACTATACAAGGTGAATTATTTCAATAAAAGCATATATTAAAATATTTTTTTTATATTATAATTCAGTATTGCTTCTAAAATGTTTGCAGAGATTTTAAAGCCATTTCCACTAAGGCAACAGAGAGAGTTTCTTTAAAGATCCAAACATTCAAGGTGTCACTGATCTGTACTGAAGTGACTTTAATGAGTCACCTTCACAGGAAATCTATCCATTCACTGCCCACATCACCAGCTTCCACACAACACCAGGGGAAGAGGGAAAAAATAAAACAAAAAAAATCACCAGCTACCAGCAATACAGCATTGCAAGCAGTAAAAATACCCATATTTTAATGCTGGAACTTTAAAATGTGCCCTCGGATATTTTGTTTCATCTTGTGCTGAACAATATAGACTTAATCAAATATATAGCAATATGGACATCACAAATGCCACTAACAACTGCATTTGCAGTCAGCCATGACATTTAATGAACAACTGAACATCTACAATAAGCTTGGACAATCTGTGCAAAATAAAAACAATTTTATTAGGCTACGGATATGATTGAAGCCTCATGAGAGTGAATATGATTTTTAAAAAATTCAAAAGGTATGACTACATTTGATCAATCAATCAATAAAAAATTAAATAAAATTAGACCCACACGTAATGCTTAAAAAAAGTACAATCTCTTTGATCATCAATAATAAGTCGCATATTTTTCATATATATGCCAAATGTTGATGTGATTTTAGCCCTCAGTCTTGCTTAACACAACATCAACAGCTATCATCATGCAGTTAAAATGAACAGCCAGCGAAACATTAACCTTTAAAAATCACAAATGTAAGAGTTTCTCAAAGTAAACCATAGAAATCCCTTGTGACAAAAGGAGATATTAAAAAACACATGAGTGGAAGGTTCCAGTTTTCAGATCTGCTGAAGTAATTGTCTTAATAAATCCCAAAAGCTGGATTGAATTAGCAGCTAGACAGACACATCCTTAGTTAATTTCTGAGCTCTTGCTTTAACATGCACTGAAAGTGCTTTACACCAGCAGTTACAAACTCTCCTCTTACCTTAACACTTTCTCTTGTTCACGCTCCACACGTCCAGACAGCAGGCGCTCATCGCGGTGCCGTGGCCTCTCATCTCCTTGCTCTTCCTCTGTGTGGATTGGGCCTGCATAGTTATGACATTACATCAATTGAAGATGGTGACATCTGATCAAAAATAATTTAGCTAAATTAGATAAATTCTTGCCAGTTTCTCATCGTTTACTACTTTAGACTTTCGATCCGAATATTTGATCTCTTAGAAAATTCAAAAACAAAGTCAAGCCTTCATAGTAGTGTATACCAGTGGCAAGACTTAAATGTTACAGTTTTCCCTTTATAAATACACCGCTCCAGAAATAGCTCAAACTCTAAGGGTGTTTATCAGATCTAACGCTCAGCACCAGTCATCAGCTGTGTCTTACACATCTATGAGCTTACAGACTGCAGAGAAAAAAATAACACAGAGAACCTATGCAGGGTAACAGATCACATTTACAAGAATCCACTGATCCCATCAATCACTTATCAATGTTTCAACACCACTGTGGCGTCATATACAGTTCAAATTGCTGGTATTAGAGAAGCAGCCATTTGGCGAACCATCAAACAAATCTACAAGCATTTCACAATCAGAGCTAAACTAAAAGAGACTTTGAAGTTTGTGTTCAAAATACCAAAGCAACACATCCTTGCAAAAAATAAATGCGCAGAAAACATCCGAGTGGGATTTAGTTAGGAGTGTATTGAACCTTTCAGTACTGACAGACAGCGGCTGGGAAAAGATTGTGTTCTTCTAAAACGAGGAGGGGGACGAAAGTGCACACAGATCTCTGTCATGCTCCAGGGAAAAGGTTTCAGTCTGTTTCCAAGGTTACCGAAAGCCTGTCCGACATGCTATCCGTTTGCATCAAAAAGAGGGCAAATTAGTCAAGCAAAGCTCTGTCCCTAACACTTGTTTTAAATATAAATTCAAACCTTCTCTCAGAGTGTGGGGACTAATGTTATTACTGCAATTTCCTTGCACACAAGAGGACATAAATTAATGCCTTTCTACCCACCCCTCTTTCTGTCCCTTTTAGAAAGCTGATTCAATTGCTAAGCAACAAACCTAAAGTCATATTAGAATGCACTGCTTGTTTTCCACCTTTAGTAGAGCTCTGTAAATTATGTTTATAAGCAGGCGTGCATGCCGTGTCTTTGTGAAAGGTTTAACACACTCTCTATGCTAACAGGAAACACTGTGGGCCAAAGCAATAGCAAAGTTCATGCTGTTTAAGAAATGAAATGAAAGGACCGACCTTGCTGAAAAGCATGCCCACATAAATGGACTGTAACCACAGAAAAATAACACTGGGTCAGTGTGCTGTTCCACAGTGTGTTAAAGGTGTGAAAACATGTTCCAACAGAGGTTCAGAAATTTACTATTTATAACAACACAGAGTTACTCCATTTGTTTGCAGAACAGCAAAGACAAGAATGAACATTGCCCATACAATCTCTAAAACAACATTACGCCTTAATGATTTTTATATTGTTCGCGATTTGCTGCCATGACCACCAGAGTTGTTTAATCTTGTGTCCTTTTACACCCACACACTCTTGATTCAAGCTGATCCAATACATGAAGTCCTGATGGAGAACGCAGAGGTAAAGCAGCTACTGCATCCCTCATCTGGGAAAGTAACCAAACTTGCAGACCACATTTATTTATTATTTATATTTAAATATTTCTGTTTGTATATGCTGTCAATTATAGTTCTTAGTGATTTTTGCAGATACTGATTTTTCTTCCAATCTACGGTCACTGACCAAAAAATGGAAACCAGCCGAGAAAATTGCAATCAGTGCATATCTAATTACACACACAGGAAATGTGGTCCACAGAAAAAATCCAGTCATACAGACTTAAAGCAGTGTGAGAGTGAGCATATAATGAAAGACTTTTCATTACTGAACGAACTATGCCTTATGAGTAATTGATTCAAATACTAGAGGCAACGCACCTTTGATGGGTCCTCCAAGAAGTGGCCTGTCCCTATCCGATGCTGAGCCGGGTTTGCTGCTGTTGTCCCTCTGACGGGCAACAGCTACTGCAATTCCCACCGGAGGATGACGAACCTCCACTTCACCCTGAGAAGAGCTTCCGTCTCTGCCAAAGGATTTAGCACTCTCTGGTCTCTCAGGTTCCTTCTTCAGCTGCTTACCAGGTTGCTGGGGTGGAAGGTGCTGAACCCTGGACACTCCGGGATAACCAGCCTCCAGTTTCAAACTGCCCAGACCTCCAAATGGACTACGGCTATCGGATCCGTGCCTGGAGCCAGACTCACTGGAAAAGTTGCCACTATACTTGATGAGGCTCTGCATGGCTGAAACCTCCCCATGGCCATCAGGACTTCCGCTGCTGCCTACCGGTCTGTGCAAGCCAGTAGTGTCTAGGTACATTTGCTTGCCCTCTTCCTCACCTCGAGCTCCGTGGTTATGTTGGGCCGCCAATGCAGCCATGTGACTGGTAGCATAATTGCCCATCTCGAAAGGCTTCCATTTAGGCTCAGCAGAACCCAAGGCCTTCAACGGATGCTGCTCAGTGTGAAGCAAACTTGGATCCATTCCAGAAAAGGAATGGGCAGACCTTTGAACCCTATCCCGCTCTTGGCTGCGAGATTCTGTCTCAAGTCCTGTTCTGATCATGTGTTTTGATGTAGTGTTAGTCAAGTCCCTGGAATCTGGGCTATTTCCAGATTTATTTGTGCACATTTCCAAATGCAAAGGTTTTTTCATGGCCAAACCATTTGACCTAATTATGGAGCCTTCCTCTCGTAAAATGTCTCTTTTGACATCGCCGTGAGGCGGCGACTCGCTCCTAACGGAGGATCGACCATGGTCCATAAGTGTTCTCTCATTTCCCAACTGCAGGGCTGATCTGTGCGAGTCCCTCTCCCTGCTCTTGTCATTTTTATTATCTCGAGCTTGGGAGGCAATTTGAATTGGCCCTTTTCGCTCATCGTAAACCTCGACAGAAGGCACATAAGTAGGAGCTATCACTCTGTGTTCTTTGCCTGGCTCTTTCGTTGTAGAGTAGAGTGGGTACATGCTGGGTGGCATGTGGTGAGGGGGAGGGTAGGTGCCAGAGGACACCAGCCTGGGCGGGAGATGGGATGGGCTGGGCTGCAGGGAAGAGGGACTGGCATACGAAACATGCAGAGTGCCAGCTGATGTAGCAACTGAATCGCATCTTTTCTGTTTGTCGGTGGAAAGGTGCCCCCCTGGTCGGATAGTTTCATCATCCCTGTCCCTCCTGTCCTGTTCTGTACTCAGATGTCGGGCTGGCATGCCACTACTTGTCCCAGAGTTGCCAAGTAAAGTATGGTTAATTTGTTTGGGTTTAGTGTCCGTGTTACTCAGAGCAGGCGAGTGCTGGTGAAAGAAAGGTCGAGCGTGCTCTGTAGTCTTTGCAGACCTCTCCGAGTTGCCTACCCTGCGCTCATCTTCCGCCTTGACATCCAAGGTGAGGTCCACCACACTGTGGGGCCGTGACTCCTCTTTTGGCTTTTCTCGTTCTTTCCTTGGGAGGGAGTGGGTTAGGTCACTCTTACAGGGCCTTTCTTTTCCCACATCCCTGCTCGACTCTTTAGAGCTTTTGTGAGGAGGTAAGGACTCCCTTTCCCTGGAGAAGGAGCTAGGCATGTGAGCCACTGGGCTCCTGGCCATTGCAGACTGGGAGTGCACTGAACCTGGCAGGTAAAAACCATCTGAGACAACGAAAACAAAAAAAGAAAGAGTTAGCACAACAGAGCTTAAGACATGTGGTGTAAAAGATAATGCTGCTTAAAGGCCCTACAGCACAGAACGCACATAAAAAGACTGACCACACACTATTTAACTTGCAAAAGTTCAAGTGCTAGTAGGTGAATGCTAACAAAACCTTTTACATAAAGTTCCCTAAAGTGAAAAACTTTAAAATTTTAAATACATGTTAATATTTTACAGTGATGCAGTTAAAGTACACAGCGTTATGAGTAAAGTCATTACAAACGTACATGGTTTAAAAAATGCTCTAAGCATCAATTTAGAATAATGGGTAGTAATCTATTAAACCACTCATCCATACACACTTTAGTTCTAATGCCTAATTTCAATCTGATAACACATTTTGGAAAGTAACAAGTGTTAAAGTGAACATTCCAGGTAATACTAATTCCCAAAATCAAATCATGTGAATAAAATGAAATACTGAAAGTGTGCCTGATTATAAATTACAAAAATAAATTCCATCTTTTAAATAGATTTTGTAAATGATCAGAAAAATAAGCATATTTTGCGTTCCCAATTTTTTTAAATCAAATTCAATTTAATTTCAAACCATGAAATACATAACAGACTTATGTAGTTTCTTATTGTTGTTATTCTGCATTACAGGCAGGGCTACTTGATTGGGAGTGACATTAACAAATGCATTGTAATGGACTTAGTTTTCTGTGCATTACATTCTTTTTTCTTTTGGTTTTAGTGTAATAAAATCTGAATATTTCTAAACAGTTTTTAAGATTCACTCTGATAGATAACTTTTTATACACGAGTCCTGAATGTTATGATCATCATATACACAAATTAATCACAATAATAATGGTTAAACATGTATTTAAAGTATACAGACCTTTTTGGGAGTCAAAGAGTGCATGTTGGCTGAGCTGCGGGTGCTCAAGGTGGCCCAAGGGAATGTAAGGGCTGGGGTACAAACTGCTTGGCAGGTGAGAAAAACCTGGAAAAGAGAGTACAGACATGTTAGGTCTTTTTATTCAAGAGGGAGTGGCTGAAACGGTCAGCTCTACTTCCACTATTTAATGATGCATCTGTTTCTGGACATCTTTAGGCAGAAAGAACATTAGTACAGTAACCAATGAAAAAGGTTTATGGCACTGACACTTGAGTCGCACAAGGTCCACATGACATTTCTCCAGTAGATCAGAATTTTTTGAGTCATTATTTAAAGCCATATTATGCACACTTACAAACACATAGATTTGACGATTTATCTTATCAGTTCATGAATCTGCTTCTACAGCTCACCTCAGCCCAATCATAAAATTGACTTATTACCACCCAAGGCAAAGAGAGAGAAATATTTCTCACATCTGACATCTGTTAACCGGGAAGCCATTCACACATGCAAAGTCATGAATTTCATCCAAGATTTTACTAAGAGCAAAAACACTCAAATGGACATTCATAATCTCAAACACTACAAACAGTCATAAACAAAAGCACAAAGGCATGCACATATAGTGCTGACACATAACGTTATCCCTTCCTTTAAAAACATAAGCTTTAATGAAAGACAAAAGGGCTGCCAAGACTAAGAACAAATGGCCCTCTAAAGATAGAAATGCTCAACGTTCAAATGAGAGGACGAAAATGTTTAGAATGTAATCCTCTGAAACACAGGGTCATGTAAGTGCATTTATCATTCCTGGCTGTAGAAAATACATTCAATGGGGCGGATCACATCCTTCACTCAGAACCTGGCTGGTATTGTAGGCGTGGCAAGCTTGCATTTAAAACCAGAAGACCTGAGGCAAATACGAGACCTGTTGCTGCTTTTATGGAGTGATTTGGCAGGCCCGTACCGCCCTGGCCCCGGGTGCAAGCTGATCGATGAGCAACTCTATACGAGGACAGGCAAATGAAATGTTTGTTTTCAGATGGCCGCGTCTTAAAGCTCGCAATTACTCAAAACACCAGCGGCTGCGTCATGCAGGCTTGGCAGTTTGGAGAGGTCAGGTGGTTTTGGAATGACTCATAAGAACACCCCAAAGAGACGAGTAACTGCTAAATCAAAGAGCGCATAGTAAACGAGGCATTTGCGCTAAATGCTAGCTGCAGAAACGAAGCAAGAGCAGCTTCTGCTGCAAATGAATGGAGTGAAATGAGGCCAGGAATGTGCGTTTCTCCCATCCCACTGGCAAAATAGCAACACAACCAGAGAGAGGCTTTGCTGGAGAAAGGTCAAGAAGCCATTTTATTGGATTTACAGCCAAGCTAAGGGGGCACATGCCTGCTGAAGCACCTTTTAAGATTTCACAACAAATTACTGCAAATGAAGGCAGGGGGTTAGAACTAATGTCCAAATAAACACAGATTAAGAGGGAATATTTACAATACGTCCACCCTTGCATTGCAAACTCTTCATTCTTGGCGATCAAATTTGCCATTTAAACAGTGCGAACGGCAGAACCTCCACTGCTCAAGGATATTGACAACTCCGGTTTATGAACAACAGCAGGAGTGTCTTAGGTATAATGGATTGGTTCTAACCATCAATGCAATTTAAATCAGGTCACATCAACCATTATGGATTGACTTGGGCACGTTTGTCTTGGAGCAGTCAGTTCTCCAATGCAATGTTTAGAGAGAGATAGCAGATAGAGGGTCCTGGAGTGGCAGGGTCAAAGGTTGGCCCATTTTAATGAGTGTTACCCGAGCTCTGAAGCTCTTTTGGGGGGGAGGGGGGGTACATGAAAATAGTTTCAAAGCCTTAAAAAACAAAACTGTCTTCAACTCTCTTTGTGGATCTCATATGCCATTGCTTAAATTCCTCAGACAGACCAGGCAATGTTTTCTAAGACACGGCATCAACAGCAGGCTAAATAAAGGACTGGGTTTGCCCACAAAGCTAGTGTGGTCATATTTCGTCATGCAAATGCCAAAATGCCAGTGGTTGAGATGTTTATTTTTTGCATAGCAAAGACATTCTTTGGACTTTGTCTAAAAAAGATACATTCGCATGGAAAGACTGTGTTAGTTTTTTTTTTTATTCTAATTGGAAGCCAGAGACAAAACACCGCCAATAAAATGCCAGGGTTACTCAACACTTATCTACGATCACAGCCTCACAGTCAAAGCAAAGTCTGCGTAATTAGTGATAACAGTGACATGAGAACATTAAGTGTTATCGACAGTCCAAATACAAAACAGTCTAAAAATACAACCTTGCTTTAACGCTCAAAGTGCGCCACGTGTAAGGGCGGTGGTTCAAAGGCTGTCACTTTATTTAGTACATCTCAGGTGACTGTAGTGCTATGCCACTGATTGCATTCCCACACCATACTGAGAGATGATTGAAGGCATCCTACTCTTAGCAACAGGGCTAGAACTGCAGCGGCACATTTATTTCGGTGTTCTTCAGCATGCCTCATGAGGGGTGTGGTGAAGGCAGGCGTGCTCTCAATGTACAGCACATCTAATCTTAGTTAATCTTGCTTTCTCTAATGTGGAATAGAGAGAAAGTCTCAGCCTACACAATATCAGTAGACTAATTAGTTTTGATTGCCACTGCCATTTCCTACAGTTCTGCACCACAATGTGCCTAATGCAG
>CAIGQW010000272.1:6332428-6343111 GCA_903798125.1 Danio choprae
GAGAGAGAGAGGGAGAGGGAGAGGGAGAGGGAGAGGTAATCCATCGTCGACATCAGACATGACTGCATATTACACATCACTGGACGACAGCCTTAACCAGCCACACATTCGCTTATCAAAAACAATACTGCACCTTTATCTGCTCAAGCACAGTCCATGCCACATGCTCGCACTCCCAATACCAAGTCGATTTCCATTAACTTCAAATATAAAGCCGCCTAAAAAGTCCCTGTGGGTCACATAGTAGAGGGTGTGTTTTTTCCATTATCCCATCCACCCGGTCCTGCCAGTCACCAAGACCTCTGACTACTGCCTTTGTCTGAGTTCACTGATCTGCCAACAAACCTAATCGTTAAACCCAATACGTGCAAGCTGCCTTGTGCAAATGCAGGTCCAGCTTCGTTTAAAGCGCTGACATGCTCTGGTGTTTTTTTTACCCCTCCCTTGTGCAGCGCAAAAAAAAAAGCAGCAATTCCTACCTTCGTGAGGGTGAGAGGCCCAAAGCTGGGCCATTTGCAGGCTGGCTGGGTTGGGGGCTCGGAAGGCCGGATCTGATGACCCGTGAGCACTGGAGGCGCTGACGTATCCACCGAGGAATGGGCTTGAGGCACCTGGGAAGGCATCACCTGCGAAAGAGAGGATCAAACATTTGCTTATGAAGTGACAGAAGAAAATGAGGCCATAAAAAGACCGTAAGCGCCGTCATTTGATATGATGACATTCCACTCAGGAGAATAGCCTTGGCAAAAGTGGAATGATTAGTCTGTGGAGCTTTGCGGTTTTCTTTTGAAACTCAGGGAACCACAGTCGCAAACCTGTTTCTGACTGCTGGATGGCCTTTTAATTCTGTTCAAAAGAAGTGTGTTTACCGAGAGGCACAGAAAGACCACAAACACGAATTGCTTTTGCTTGTAAACAAATGTCACGAATAATTATTTCTCCTCGTAAATGTTATGTTAACTGTCATTACAATAGCCACCAGATGTGCAGCTTCAAAAGGGAGAATGTCTAAATAAAAGCATGTTTTCTCGTTTTGCCAGCTTTGACATCGGAGCGAGAGATGACGCAGAGACAGGCATGGTATTTGGTCTGCTGCCTCCCCCGAGCTTTTAAAGTCGAATAGATAAAAACGACAGTGATACCACATGCGGATTCTCCATTGAGATCTGCGGAAAACATTTGCAAATGCTGCTCAGGTCCAGAACTAATCTGGAGGGGTCACTAAAATTCCGCATAGACATGTGGTTAAATCTTTACTTTAACATGCAGATCTTTTATAATCAGTCATCATTTACTCTGTGTGGTGTTCTTTCAAACCCTTAAGTCACGGGTTCATTTTCAAAGCACAAATTAAGATGTAAACCTGTGAAAAGCTTACTAAAGCAGTCCATACAAAACAAGTCCATATACGTTTTGTGTATAGATTTGATAAATTTACATGTTAAACAGATGTTAATAAAAGCATGCATTGAATTTGTTCACCATTTTAAGTAATTACATCTTCTTAAAATACTTTAATTTCAGATATTCTACGTTTGGGTTACCTGGACTTTCAAATAAAAAAAACTGAAACCTCTCAGATTTGATCAAAAATATATACATTTAAAATCTTAACGCGCGTTTTAAAGAGTAATCTAAAGTCTTCTGGGTTTAGAGAGAAAGTTTATTACTATATCAGCTTCTCTATTTTTTTATTTCAATCTTTATTTATAAAATGTTTAAAAAACATTATAAATGACACTTTTCTATAATAAATAGGTTTACAACAATACAAAAGACAAACAACAATAAATAATATATAAAATAAGATTAAAAATCTAAAACAGTTTAAGATTTGCTTCTACCCTTTTGAAGGATTCACATTCAAAAATAATTCCTTAAATGTCTCTCCAGAAAAAAAAATCGTTGGCTGATAACATTAAAACCAGGGCATTGCAACAGTATACATTGATGGTTAGGTTGCCATTGCAATTGACATTTTGGAGCAACTTCTCCATGAGTTTAGTAAGTCCAATATGGCACCTTTTATAAATAATCTCAAGATGTCTTGAGTTAAAAGAATAGTTTGATTTTCTTCCTAAAGGCTGGATTTTGAGAACTTTATTATTTGAGGACACTGATCCCATTCTGCTTGCCATTTGTTTAGAATAAAGCTTTTAATGAGTGGTTTCAAGTCTGAAAGTGGGATGACAATAAACATTTTTTTCCTCAGTAAACTACCTCTTTAGATCAACAACTTAACCCCCCCAGGTCCATCCATACCCCACACTATCTATTCAAGCGTGACGTATAAACAGGAACGGCAGTAGAAATTAATGAGCCCTTCCCCCTGCCCAATTCCTCTGATGCGACGGCTCTTCGTTCCCACATGCTTTTCCTCAATCCAGCGTGGGAGGAGCACTTCACACTTATTACTCAAACTAGAGATGGACTCGAACACATTTTCGCAGATACACACACACACACACACATTACTTCCTCCTGTGCCACACAGACACCTTGGCACAAAGGGTCCATTTTTTGCATGTGTAAATAGTGCATTAGCATGACAAGAGGAGGAGGAACAACAAGGCATCGACGGCAACATGAGCCTTTTGTAGCAGAGGTTAGCATGCGATTAACCTAGGAGGGAAGCAGTCGTGCTCTGCTGATGAACCGTTGGGCCATTGTATTGCACATCGCTAACAGCAGATGTGAACCCTTTGGACTACATCTAAACATTAACCACGGGACAGATTAGGCCTTTGGATGGGGTGAAAACTGAGGAGATAGAGGAGAAGATCCATCCTTAAAGATTATTCTGCAGTATGGGTACAAGAAAACACCTAGATCTACATCTACAGCATTTGCATTGCTTTGAGGAATAAAACGATGTGTATTACACCAAAAGATTCTAATGCAGAATTGCACACCACTAGGCTTGTGGATCTCAATCCATAATAAGTCTTTTTATTCAGACAAACAGCAAAGGAACTGTCTCTGTCATACAAACAGAAGATCTGCACTATAGAAGCCATTTTGAGCCATTTGAGTCCAGTCCTATAATGCAAAGAACGAGAGAAGAGTCACGTAGGAGACTTGCACCGCTCTTAGCTTTTACTTTTTTTTTCTTTCATCCTTCCCTTAAGAGTGTAATGGTTACTGGGTAACTGAGCAACTGTCCAGTTGATGGTTCACTCCTTATGCAGTTAGAATTTAGAAACTTAATAAAGTTACTTCATAACCACTCCATCAATAGACCCTAAAGGATATCCCAATGCAAGCAAGTTAATCATGTTTCTTATTTCAAAATAACATGTTTTGATATTGATTAAGGAAAATCTGAAACTGGGTAATGATTCGACTGGAACTATTCACAATACCAAAAAAAAGGCAGCCACACAGTTTAGCTCAAACACACTTCTGGAAGTTTAAAGTAAGCATAAAAATCTTGATTAGCTGGATAACCAGCTTTTAAAAAAAGAAAAAGTGATCTATCTGCATTTACACTAGTAATGGCAAAACAAATCTGACTCAGAAAAGCTTGGTTGAAAAGATCTGAAAATATTTGAATCCATGTTGTTTTTTCTTCTACATTTGCAGGCCACATTTGATCAGCGTTGAAAACATGCGAGAGAAAAAAATATGAATTGGGTCACCTAAACCATGCAATGCGAATCCGGCCTAAATGTGATGAGACTGTTTGCAGTACAGTTGAATATTAACAACATATTAGGTTACACTGGACTACACATTTACAGCAATCTATTGAAATTCAAAATACATTTATTATAGAACCAGATAAAAGTTATGAAACCTGTACACTAAGACAAACAAATATTATTTTATATTATAATTTTCATATCACATGACGAAATCAAAAAAGATACACAAATGATTTCAAAACTTTAGTAAAATTAATTGTGGGTCCCCCCCCCTTTAGGGTTTTATAGCTTCAAAACGATTATAATAATTCAAAACTAAAATAACTTCAATGTTAAACAATTTGATAATTTTTAGCTTTATTATGTAAATTAGACAAACACTTATTGGAAATGTTAATTTGGTTGACGTAATGTTTTTCAAAATGCATGTTCCTTAAGTGTAAACACATAAGAATGTTTGGGGTTCTGTTGTCACATTACACTCCCCACAGACCTAGGCATTCAACTCAATCTAAAAGGTTCCTTCAGGTTTATTTGCATGCTCTATAAATCAATAACATCAATTAATTTCCATTTAAACTAACCATTTGTGCACTGGCAATGATTTGTGCATGTATGTACTGACTTATTAAAACAGGAAAGGGTTTTGTCTAAACTATGTAAATAAGTCTAAAACATTTTTTACATCTGAATTACGAGTACTATGAGGAGTCCTAGGATAGCTCCACGTCACGTCCTAAAGCTTTTCAATATGGTCTGTTTTACTTCTAGTGTTTGTCTATGGGTTTACTTCACTTCTGGGAGCGGCTGGAATGACTGAATATTAAGTTTGTCCAGAATTTTAGCCCCGGACAGACAACATTCTTTCAAGTTATAAAAGTTTTGGCTAAGCACAGAATTTTGTTGGGTGAAAGCTCCACTCATTCCAGAATCACAGTGATGTCTGCGTCACGGCCTGTAACATAAGCAGCAGCTCCTGTCAAATAAATACAACTAAACCTTAAAGCCAGAAGGTTTCTGTGTGCAGTTTCCAACTGCTCAGTGCAAGAACCACAACACAACACAACAGAACTGCTGCCCTGATCAGGGCTGCAAGATCGCTTACCTAGATGTACGTCCAAGAAGGTCTCGATGGGAATTTACAAAGTCAGTTGTTTCACATTATCTTTGAAATATTCATATCCCATCTGCAAACATTTCCGAGTGCCATATAATCCCTCTGAACCCAGAGTTTGCAGGGCATGTTAATTGTTTCCAATCACTCAGCTTTATGGTGCTCAGTCGACATTTCAGTTGCATGACGAAAAACACAAGGAGTTCAGTAGGTCAGAAATAGTTCAGTCCCTCAACGTGGGTTTTTTTCAGACTGTGTTCAACCATTTCAAACGAAATGGCCACTGTCTGAGACCAGCTGAATAGGACACTGGAATTTTCTAATTGCTTATGTTGCTCAACTCAACTGCAACCCAACAGGCCTTGTGGTGAGCTTTCGCAATTCCCCAACCAACACCCCTTATAATTAAAGCCAGACCCTTAAAAACAATTCAGAAAGAACTGTTGTAAATTAGAGAAAAGAGAGACACTAATTAGAATAAGGTCTTAAACTGAGGCAAAGAAAAACGGGACCATTAAAATACTCAGAGCCACTCTTAACTGGTCCTTCAAAGCCCACCACCTGCTCTGAAAAACATAAAGAGCACTCCCACACGACAATAGACGACATTATGATAGGCATTACAATGCTGTAGACGTAAAGCATGCTCAGCCGACCAATTCACACATCAAGGGGAAAATGAATTTAGTGTTATTTAAAGCAAGGACCATGACAGAATTGCTAAACATTGTGAATAAGAAACATTTCAATGCTAAATTGCATATTGAAATTTAAAATACTTCTCATATATCAACATAAAACCTAAATTTTCCCTACTTATAGAAGGCATCTGCAGTTTTTTCCTTCACTCTAAACTTCAGAAATATGGAAGTCAGTAGCATATTTCATTGCATGCTGATTTCAAGTGTGCAGAAAAAATTAAAGTAACAACACAGGCTCATTGGAAATACGTGCCTCAGTCTACATTTTTGTGAAACTGCAAACATGTATGTCAACATATGTTTGACTGCAGTTTCTAGATAAAATGAATGCTACAGACAGTATGATGTCAACAACTTTTGGCTCTTTTTCACACTAATGATACTTACAGGGACATTTTATGGACAAAAGATATTATCATGCACTGTTAGCCCGGATTTCATGTCTAATTATACAGTTTAAGTGCAAAGTACTTAAATAATTTAATATTTGGTTCATTACTATAACATTTTAAGTGAATTCTAGTTTTTTGTAGACATAGTTAATTATATGAATATATTATATTAAGTACAATAAATTAATTAAAAAAAGTTTTGGACTGACGCACGCACCCTGCCCCCAACCTGATATACTGTTTAAGTCAGGCAACGCCATTTTCTCGTGGTTGCAGTTGCGGGTGACTTCAGACTTCTGGTGAGTACTTAGACTGTAAACATTTTATCCAGCTTTTATTTTGGCTGTTTGTAAATACTGGAAAATCACTGTTTTAAGTATGTTTCACTTTAACTCATGCGCAGGTCCTGTTTGAACACTTCACGTGTGGATTTGGCATATATATATACACACATCTGTGAAGAGTGTTCTGTGGACGATTTACTGCGCGAAAAACATGCTTTAAACGAGTCGTGGCATTTTCACTTGACAACAAGGGTTTTTTTCACACGACACATATTCAAAGCTGACGCAGTTTTATTTGTTAGCCCCTGCCTGCACTGTTGACCTGGAAATGGCGCCAAGTCTGAACTCTCGTGATGCGATTACACAGCGCATTTTCAGCTGTGTTTTGTTTCCGCTTTTTTTCCTGAGCTGATTATTTGCGATCATAGAGCATACTTCAAACAGTCCATGCTATTTTAAGCTTTTAATACAGTTTTGCCACTGGTTTAGGGTACACACTGTCCTGTTCAACACATTATAGGTTGGTTACATACAGCATGCTGTGGTTCCGGTGGAGCAGACAGGACGTGAGGACAATCATAACTTATTTTGGTGAGTGAATTTAACTTTAAAAAGGAACATAACTGTTTTGTGTTTCACTTGTTTTATAATTCAGGTTTACTTCGACTTCAATCAAGGGGTGGGCAAAAATCTCACAGAGAGCTTTCATATTACTCTTAAAATTACTCTCCAAATTTGATGAGCATCTTCAGATCTTGCATTATTTTTCTTTCATCAATAGGATGTCTCTCAAGAGGACTCTACTATCAAGTTTCCATAGAAATCCTCTGCATCTATGAAAAATGTCCACAGCTTTACCCATTCAGAGTGTTCATCATCTTTCATCATTCATAAAGACCTGCCTCGAGCCTTCTGTTGTCTTCTCAGACTCATTTACTCCCTGCTCTTAAATTAGACAAAGTGTCATCTGTTACAGTGTAAAGGTCAGCTTACAGTTACAGGTCTCTATAATAATTTTAATTGTTATTTATTTCTCATTGTATTGTAAAAAAAGGCCCAAAATTACAGTTTGTTCAGTACATAGAATTAATTTTTACTATTGTAAATAAAAGTATGAAGTCATATGAAAAAAAATTTACTTGTATGTAAACAGTATACATTGTGTTCTACAATATGTTCATGAGCTTAAAATGATAGTTCACACAAAAAAAATTGAAATTGTCACCTTTTACTCATCCTTCACTTGTTCCAAACCTGTTTGAGTTTCATCCTTCTGTTGAACACAAACAAAGATGTTTTGAAAAAAGCTAGAAACCTGTAACCATTGACATTTATGGTATTTGTTTTTTCTACTATGGAAATCAATGGTTACAGGTTTTCCAAATATATTATTTTGTGTTCAACAGAAAAGAAAAAAAAAACACTTAACTTGAGGGTGAGTAAATTTTCATTTTTGGGTGAACTATCCCTTCAAGTCCAGATGTTAAAACAAGCTTTCATGTTCTCAGGGGTAACAACAACATATTTTGTGAGTTTTAAGCATTTAAAACTGGGGTCAATGTTATTAGCTCTTGTTTGAGTAGATGCACTTGAGAGAAAAGTAGGCAAACTGATTTTAAAGTTGTTTTGCACAATATTAGCATTTTTTTTTTGTTGTATTTTGAGAGGAAATTTGAACAAAAAAAAAGCCTTGTGTTTTACATTTGTATGTATTTAAATGCACTTAAAAAGATAAGGAGTAAATTGACACAAATTAAAAGCATTAAGTCTATTCAACTTATAATACATATTAGAACAACTCTTATCTTTGAAGTAGAGCTCACAAGTTTAAGTATTCATTACTTAATTTTTTTAGGGCAACCAGTTACCTCTTATTTTTTTTTAAAGTAAACTAAACTTATCCGGGCTTAGAGTGTGCAATTCTTTGCACAGCACCTAATAAGTACCACAAAACAACTTAACAGTTTTAATCCAATACATTTGCCAATACCTGGTCAGTTTGCTCAGTAGCTCACTTTGTACATTGTTGTATACTTGTGATGCAGACCATACAAATTTGCACAAATCAGTTCCCTCTAGTGGATTTGTCATCTAAAACATGCAACAAAAGTACCATTTTTGTAAACATGTAGGTTGAGGCTAGTTTCAAAGAATCTGGGTCGCATACTAAAGCACTAAGTGACACTTGTGGTGTTTTCAGCGTCTGTCTCACTATATAAGTACAAGAACTTCACAGCTGCACTAACAGTCACTTTACTAACATTTATATATGGGTTTAATTGGGGAAAAACGTCATTACTATGTACACAAAACCTGAAGCATCACAACAACTGGTCAAAATAAAAGCTTGGTTTAACTAGAAGAAATTCTGACAGAAATATAAGTCCAATACTGTTCGCAACTGAAGTAACTGATTTCTGGTAGACCTTTAAGTAATAATAATTAACAATTTACATTTTTACAGCTTTAGGAATAAAACAATATTTTAATGATTGCAGGAATTAAATAACTTGAGAATTAAAAAAATTATAATAATAAATTATATCTTCTTGTATAATCTTATAATTCTTGTATAATCTTGTAAAGGTTGTAATATTGTATAAATTACAATGCAAAAATGTTAAGAAAAAGTTTTGCTTTAATATGTGAGGGGGGAAATGTATCCGAATCAGGTTGTGGAATTAAGTGGAATTTGGAAAACAAGAAAATTTATGTTATGGGGCTATTCCAACAGAAACAAGGTCTCTCAACTGATGGACCGTTCGTTTGCTTACCAATGCACACTATTTTTAACTACATTACAAAAAAAAATCCTATGTCATCTTCCACTCTAGCATACTTCAACTGGGATTTTTTTTTTTACCAAAATACATAACAGAAGAGCAAACATTTTTGCACAGATCAAATCAGCGATGTAACAAGGTACTCACTGATGCTATTAAAGAGAGGGAAAAAAGATTTACATGCCATTTCCTTTTAGTGGTATTCCAATGATTATGGTGGAAAACAGCTGTTCAACCCTGTCTACTAGCCTATCATTAAACATTAAACACCACCCTTGCTGAGTAAAGCAACATTCACTTGGGAAAGCACAAATTTGAGTTATTTTTTGCCAAATCTCCTTATAGTGCTTTTGAGAGTTATTTTTGCACGCATTCCTATCCATCACGTTTGGTGCATTTATACGGGCTGATAGAAAACGAGTAATTTGGCATTCTATCTCAGCTCAATGCGTCACCTGCGAAGAAACAAAAACAAGTCAGATGTACCAGTTCTAACAAGTCAACCTGGATCTCATACAATACACCGAATTCCTTCACACTGCAGGGCTCAAACTGAAACTTTTGTTCAGATGTTTTGACAAGATAAGAGTGACAAAATAATTGCTATAGTGGTAAATCCAACATACTGAGGTAATCTTTGTCTAATAAACAAGCTTCTGAGCTTCAAGTTTAGGCGTCACTGCCTATTCAACAACCAAACCTGCAACTGTGTTAAACAATGTGTCTGGGCAGCAATTTATCCTAGAAATCGACTAGGATTATACATGGCCCTTTGTTGTATACAATGGTGAATGTTTAGCTTTGCATGCAGAGTTTGTGCAGAATAAAATAAGCACACGAGAACTAAATGCGATTCAGTACGAAAGGTGATTTCCTTTGTTATTTAAGCAGACTTCAAGTACAAAAGGCTTCGTGTAAATCTATAGTCTAAAAAGAAAAGGTGTTTGTTCTATTGCTGTATTCCTTTGAGCTCCACCTAAATCCTGATTGGTTACCAGGAGAGGCAGAAACATGAGCCAGCAATAGAAAGGTCAAGCACATTTGCGACCATCAGCATTCAATCCTTCCTTTCAAGATGGAGCGCTGTTGAAGTTACAAAAGTAGCATTTGTTCACAGCGTGTCTTTTTAAGGTGCTGCCAGCGACCAGGGCCGTGACCTTGTGGCTAAGTAGCGACGCGCGTGTGCGATGAAACTCTTTGCAATTTCTATGCAATTACTTGAAACGCAGCATGAAATAAACACACAGAGGAGGCTCAGTTTTATGCAGAGGCTGTCTCGTCGTATCGGCTTCAAACAGCTGCATGACGTGACGTACTGCCCTACTAACATTAATATCTGCGCCAAGGAAAAGCTGCTCATCACCTTTTCATTACACAAGAACAACATTGTACATCAGTGACATGGAAAATAAGGCTTTGTGTCCAAATGGGAGATCCCACCATTCCTGATATATTACACAGGGAGCTGTGATTTCACCTGACCCTTTCATCTTTCCTCAGACAAATTAGCACATGATGACAAACGCCCCAGGAGAGGGAGAAAAGGGCTACTGCAATGAATAATTAATAAAAAAAACATAATAAATTAATCAAAAAAAGGCAAACATGAAAATAGCAAATCGGCATCACATTTGGAAAATAAATCAAATAGGGATGCACTTATTTTATTACTATTATATTTTGTGCTACTTTTTGCTGACATATACACATATATATAGACACACACACACACACACACACACACACACACACACACACACACACA
>CAIGQW010000272.1:6343121-6358059 GCA_903798125.1 Danio choprae
ACACACACACACACACACACACACACACACACACACACACACACACACATATATTTTTTTTAATTTTTTTTTTTTAACTGTTGGCTGACACTAGTATGTCATTTACTATTTTAATCTTTGATAATAAAAATCCACCAGAATTTTGATCATGTTTGAATCATTTAAATATGAGCAATTATTAAATTCTGAAATATATAAAAAAAATATATATATATTTATAATAAAATGTTGCAGTCATAAAAGGATCAGTGTCAATCAACTACAGCCGAGTCGAGCCGAAATGATTCATACCGCTAGCAATTTCTAACTTTTATTCAAAATAAAAGTTAGAAATTTTGGGGTATGAATAATTTCAGGCTTGACTGAATATGTATGCATTCATATGTATACATTCATGATATTACCATTCTTATTGTCATTACTAATGTTGCGAAATGTCATTATTACTAGTTGTCCTCACATTTTGTTCTTCCATCTCTTTCTTTCTCGTCATATTATCATATTCCCTATCAGCTCAATTAAAAAAAACAACAACTATTGCACAGTATAATAAATGACTAATTGTAAATTATTTATAATTATGCCTCAAAAGTAAAGAAATAAAAAATGTACAACCAAGTATATTGCTTCATCACTTTCCATTATTAAACATCACAAAATTAATTTCAGATTCTTTTCTGTTTTTCCATAAACTACATGTATTGCAGCTGGTCAGAAACCTAGAAACTTCATGAAAACAATTAAGTATATTAGTAAATAGCAAAACAACACATTTAAAAGAAGAAGAATAAACATCACTGATAATCCATCTAAATAAAGGAAGATGGAGACAACAGTAACGCTGTTGGTAGATGTTTGCCACGGCTGGCAAGCTAAAATAGTGCGAGCGACTTCAGCACTTTGTTGCAGGCACTGTAACTGGAGTCAGTGATATGAGAGCAGGGCTACAGCGCTGGCTTTCATTTCACATCCTTTGTTAGCTTTTCAGAGGCATGGCCTAATCCTAGGTCAGGTCACTGCTACCCTGTGTGGCCCTTCCCCCGACACACACTGGCCCATCCTCAAGCAGGACGGTCCTGACAACACCCTCTCACTGCCCTTTGGCCCCATGCTTCAGACAAGCGCGCTCATGCAGTCTCAGCAGCTTCAATTGAGAACGCTAATTATTACAGCAAGTGACTCAATGTACTGTAAAAGGCCATTATCAGCCTATAAAATAATTTTTAGGCTAGATATCAAATTATAAAAGTACTTCCAGCTAAGCACTTACTGGGGCAAAGGTTTGGAGATCAAAACTGCGGGAAAAAAATGGATTTAAAAAAAAAAAGTAGCATAATATGATAAGAATAACTCACACCTGACTGACTATAGATCCCAAGCCGTCAAAATAATAATTGTTGACAAACAAACAAAACAAACAGACAATTAGCATTTGTTAGCCAGTTATTTCTTATATTCCAGAAAATACAATAAATGAACTAACATGACAATTCAAAATGCAGTTATTTCTTGTTAAAAAGGATACAAAAAATATATATACAAGCCTAATCAATATATTAATATAAGAAAGCACTATTATTGTATTTACAATGATTAAAAACATTTTAACAGCCCTTATAATTAAAGAGTAAGCAATAGCAAATGCCAAACAAACCAGCAAGCTATTTCTGCTTCGGCCTTCAGCAAAGCGATCTAAATTAAACAACAGACATGCTGTACGTTTTTCTAGGCCACGAGGTTGTTCTGCACAACAGAAACCTGATCTAATCAGCATTTCAATCACTTACAGTCAAATTACATTTTAATAGCATTTTTTCCCCATTGCCACTTTTTGCAGATGTTAAATCAAGGATGTCCCATTTCCCACTCTTGCTGTACAATGGGATCATCCTAAAGGGAAATTCTCATCAGGTCCTGGCACTCCCATTTTTGTTGAGTAGCGCTAAAGGGATAGTTCTCCTAAAAATGAAAATTGTCTCCATTTACTCGAACCTGTTTTTTAACACAAAAGATATAAAAACTGGAAACCTGTACCCACTGAATGTTTCCAACATTCTTCAAAATATCTTTTCATGTTCAACAGAACAAGAAAACTTAAATGGGTTTGGAACACGTCAAGGTTAGTAAATGATAGCAGAATTTTCATGTTCAGGTGAACTATCCCTTTAAATGAGAGAAAGAAAACCTACAACTATTGAAAAGAAATAAGCAAGAAACCCTAGAATTAAGCAAACACTTAAAACAGAAAAAAGCAGAAAACAGCCTTCAGTGAGACCTCCGCACTCCTCATAAAAGCACATTCACGTGAGCATGTCTAACAGCCGGGGCATTTTATTTCCAATGTGCGCATGTAGGATGAGCAAATGGGGTCTACGCGGCAGGACACTAAACACTTTATGTTTAATTCAGAGGAAAGTCAAGGCTGCAGGATGTTTACACACATCCTCCCCCTCTTGCTCTCCTTCCATCTATCCCTTCTCTCCTGACATACTACTCGGGACGAGAGGGCGTTGGATTTTACCATTCACCCTTTGAGCCGAGCTCCTCGCCTGTCACAGTAGATCACGATGAGAGACAGGTCTCATACTGTCTACAACGGGCCGCTCCTGGCCCACACTGCAGGCGGACCACAGAGTAAGTGCCATTGCCGTGATGAAACCAGACAGCACCGAAGATGGTCACACATTCACTCGACACTCGCTGCGTCCCCTCGCTAAATAAACGGCAACAAATCATCAGTTTAGCTCCTTCCCCCCTCATAGGACAGTTCCTATAACCTTGAAACCTCAGCATACAGAGTGGAAAAGGATAACACCTGGAGAGCAAAGGCCATTTTTACAAGTGGTTTTCCCCCCCCTAAAACAGCCTTCAGGGTATAAACGAGGGCTTGTTCCCTTCCTGATTAAGGCAGTGCAGCCATTTCTGGAGAAGTCATCAAAACGACGGTATAATGTATTGCTTAGTAAATGGAAAAGGCTGTAATAACAAAAGTAACACAACAGGAACGTTCATGCTCAACTCTGGATACCCGTAAGCTGCTGTAACAATAGGAAAATGCTAAGACAGTTTTTCAAAAATGGGAAATATAGTTTGCACTTGGGGGTTTCACTAAAAGAGGGTGCTCAAATGGAATCAATAAAACAAACCCCCAAATCTGGAGGGGAGTGAACCATGTGGAGGCAGTCATTCCTATCTTGAGGCCAAACACCAGGGTTCTCTATTAAAAACAGCCCATAAACCACCAGCAGGCTTGCAACCCCGGGATCCTCTGATGCGCCATATGAAAATCGATCAATCGTACATTCCACAAGGCAGAGCGCTTCAAAGGCAGCGTATCAAGCAAAGATTTGCATTTTTCCCATGATGCTTCAGCAATTCAAAGTTTCACAGGAACCCTGTTAAACGAGAGTGCTGTGGAGTAGAACGCCACGTTTCTTGTTAGTCCAAATATTATCACTCCCCTATTAGTAAGGCTATTATTACAGTTACTAATATAAGATGAGGATGTTAAAAAAAATAATAGATTGTTCAGCCTAAACAATAGTCAACCACTACTGCAAAGACAATGAGAATAGAAAAAACAGCACATCAGAAAACGCAGGTCAAAAAGAACTTGGTGGTGAATCATTCTCTGATGTTCAGAAAGCCATATAATCTTTAGGTAGATAAATATCCTTAATCTCTAAATATATCAGTCATTACCTAGAAATTGAGTTGCACAAATGAAGCTTGTACTCCTTTTTCCTCATTTCCAGCAAAAGATAAACTTCACTAACATAGAGCACTAGGATTTCCATGATGCTGAAAACATTAACTGAATCATAAAATCCAGTACTGAAAAACTAAATTACCTGTGTAGCAGAATGTTTCATGAAACCATTAATACAGCATGCCACTTGTGACTTTAAAATATAAAACTGTCATTTAGTAATATAAAAAAAAAAAAGCATGAATAAAGACAATACAGTTCTCTACCAAGTGATCATATTTTATTTTATTGCATTTCTACTGAAATTCTCATTACCTCAATGTGTCCGACTACACATTTTATATCTATCTATCTATCTATCTATATATAAATAAACGTTCCCAGAGATGGGTTGCAGCTGGAAGGGCATCCGCTGCATAAAACATATGCTGGATAAGTTGGTGGTTCATTCCGCTGTGGCGACCCCAGATTAATAAAGGGACTAAGCCGAAAAGAAAATGAATGAATGAATAAATAAATAAACTTTCATTTAATTTTGAGTGAAGCACATGAGCCAGTTATTTCAAGTTGGCTGACACATAAGAAGATCTCTTTATATTTCTCCAGTTTAATATGAAATTTTCTCCTGTCAGAAAGTTTAACAGACTTTTAACAGAAATACAAATTTTCATAATTTCTCCACAGAATTTAAAACGAGTGAGTATCGTCATGTACACACAGTGTGTGAAGCATGAGAGGTGTATACAGTATTTGTCGTCTATGTACATAAAGACATGAACACATTTTAAGCAGTAAAATAGATTATGAATGGTATTATTTATTAAACATGAATCCACCAATGCTTAGCCAACAGTCATTTAATGTTTGCTTCATAAAACAAAGGATATTCATATGTAATGTATAAATGTATTGTTATGCAATTTCAGTGGGATGCTCGGTGTTAAAAGTTAAGACAAGCATATGGGTAGGTTATATACTTAAAACACTCCTGGACTCATTTTCTCAAAGCAGTTATTTAAGCTCAACATCTGCTGGCATTTCCTACTAAACGCCAAAAATCTAAGCCCTTTGGGTGATGATTCATATAATTTCTGCAGTGTTTACAAGTTTTGTTTTCAATCGCTGCACTGTAAATATCAAGAGGTGCTCAAAACGCATCTGAATCAGTTGATCCTTACAAGCAAATCAAACGAGTAGATAAATGCAATAAGTTCTAAATTGTACAAAATGAGAAAGCCAGCACACGTTGGCACAGGAACAAAAATGGGCCTGAAACACAAGATTTTCTTTTTAGTGCATCCAAAAACTAAAAACAGAGAAATTACACCAATTACTCAAAAGACAGACTGAAATCTTAACTCTATTAATGTTATGAGTACTCTGTTCATAAAACAAGTGTGCAAGCATAGAGCCCTTGTCAGATTGCAGGAAAAAATGGTTGCCATTAAGATGAATTACAGCCCTGTGGAAAAAAAAATATGTACTTCCTATAGAAATGGTCTGCAACATTTCATTAAAAAGCTTTCCATAACAGTAATGTAAAGCATTAAAGTTGAGGGACAGAATGTTGTCACTTAGAAATCCAAGAATAACAGCCATCTGGTGAGTTGGATTCATGCGTGAAATTTTTGGAACGAGTGTTCAATGTTGTACATGTTTGCTTCACAAGCTGGTGCAGAAACTCCAAAAGGTACACCCACCCCCTTCCAAAAACAGAGCCGCAATTACAGTCGTGGCCAAAAGTTTTGAGAATGACACAAATATTCGTTTTCACAAAGTTTGCTGCTAAACTGCTTTTAGATCTTTGTTTCTGTGATGTACTGAAATATAATTACAAGCACTTCATACGTTTCAAAGGCTTTTATCGACAATTACATGACATTTATGCAAAGAGTCAGTATTTGCAGTGTTGGCCCTTCTTTTTCAGGACCTCTGAATTCGACTGGGCATGCTCTCAATCAACTTCTGGGCCAAATCCTGACTGATAGCAACCCATTCTTTCATAATCACTTCTTTTTTTGTCAGAATTAGTAGATTTTTGTTTGTCTGCCAATTTTTGATTGTCAATCCACTTGAGGATTTTTTTCAGATGCCCCAAACAATCGGAAAGGGGCTTCATCGGAGAATATGACTTTGCCCCAGTCCTCAGTAGTCCATTCGCCATACTTTTTGCAGAAGATCAATCTGTCCCTGAAGTCTTCTTTGCTGCCCTTATTGACACCAGGCCATCTCCCAAAGTCTTCGCCTCACTATGCGTGCAGATGTGCTAACACCTGCCTGCTGCTTCTTAGTAGCCACAATATCCTTGCCTGTGAAGCAATTTTTATGCAACGCAATGATGGCTGCACGCGTTTCTTTGCAGATCACCATGGTTAACAATGGAAGAACAATGATTGAGCATCACCCTCCTTTTAACATGTCAAGTCTGCCATTTTAACCCAATCAGCCAGACATAATGATCTCCAGCCTTGTGCTCATCAACATTTTCACCTGAGTTAACAAGACGATTACTGAAATAATCTCAGCAGGTCCTTTAATGACAGCAATAAAATGCAGTGGAAAGTTTTTTTCAGGATTAAGTTCATGGCAAAGAAGGACTATGCAGTTCATCTGATCACTCTTCATAACATTCTGGAGTATATGCAAATTGCTATTATAAAAATTTAAGCAGCAACTTTTCTAATTTCCAATATTTTTGTCACTCTCAAAATTTTTGGCCACGACTGTACACTTATTTAGCTTGCTCAAGCATCTACTTTCCTCAAGTGTGAGACAAACAATATTCCAAACTGAATTACTCATTTACAGGGTTACAACCTCTCGAACAACTGCTTTATTCCTTCGTCCTGACAATTGTACAAAGTCTTAGTGTTTCAAATAAACAAGTGAAGTACAAGTAAACTAGTTCTAAATATGTTAGGAAAGCAAACATATGGAACAAAAAAAATGACATTGCTTACTTTCCACCTAACATGTACAAGGCCCTGTATATTTAGGACTCAAATTACACATTTTCATATAACCCACATGAAATTTCAGGCATGAAGTTTGCTTACATGCCCCTCAAGTCTTTCAGCATGTGACTTGGTTTAGATCCAACAAACCAAAAGCCACTCTGCCTCGTAACCTAGTATGCAAAAACTTGAGTTCAAACGAAGCCTTGCTTTACAACTTAAGCATGCATGTGTACAAAGTGCTTGAAAATATCATTTAGAAACCTCACTTCCCAATATTGTGCACCCAACGGAACGGTGAACAAATTTGAGTTATAGCACACTTAGATGATGCTCTTCCAAAAACCACAGAGACACAAAAACAACATATTCCATAGAATCTGGTGAACCGACTGAACAAGAGTCTGAGATCTGTTTTCGCTTTCAAACAGAGGAAATTTGGCTATTGAACAGTTATTATTGGAAAGAATGGAATGTTCAGGCAGTTCCCAGGAAACTGAGTCATTGCATAAACATATGATGCATCCGCTACTTATTGCAACTATGCATGAAGACCATTTATGAAAAAAAGCCATAAAATCCAAACAAACATGTCAATAAGAAAGGCAATCTGAAAACCACTTTGGTAGAAGTACATTTTTAAGGTAAATGCTCTTGTATCATGTTGTCAGAATCACAATTACTTCACTATGTGGAATGTTTGAGTCACAAACAATGTTTTAGCACTAACACTGACAGATATATATATATATAAAAAAACAACAACAACAGCAGCAGCATATTTGAGCTCATGAGTAAATGCCCCACATGCCCTTTGAAGGTCTTGGTTTTATTGATTGTGCACCTAGGAAATGGCAAGATAGAGATAAGAATGTGTGTATACAGCATGCGTGTATACACGTGCACACACACACACAGCATCTTTTTTATTCTTTAAAGAACTAGATGACTCATTAAAGCTAAAGGCAATACAAATAAAACAATCATCTCTGAATGATAATTATCCAATAAGGGTAAGGTAGTGTCAGATGCAGTGACAACTTATTTATTACACTACCCAAATCTTATCAGTATAAAACATCCAACAACACGGTGTAAAAATGTCATAATCGAAGGTTAGAGTAAGGGCGGCAACAACTAATACAAAGCTCTCTCAAGCAGATGAAAAATGAATGGTAAACTGCTGACATCTTAAACACTCCTAAAACAGTAAAATCTCCTTTTCACAGAGATCTAAAAGCTTTTCCTCCTGAGATTTGCAGAGTGTTGCATCTTGTTGAATGAATAAAAAAAAAAAAACTATACATAAAAAGATCAACAATATATCATTGATGGCATACTACAAATTTTTAAAATACTACATTGAAATATCACAAATTTTTTATTTCAACAAACAATTCAAGCATTATTGTCTTTCATGACAAACTGACGTAGACTGTGGTTTGCTCGACATTTGTTTAAAATAATTTGCATTGTATCCAGCCCCAAGACACCAGACAGCTACTCTATATGGCGTCATTAACACAGTTCGACAGTCGTTTGTTTAATGAGGACTTACAGTTTAGAATTTTAAACAACTATAACAATAAACATCAGTGACTACTGCATTATATTAACAGCAACACATTCATTTTAATTATGGCACATGACAGAAACCACCGTTTCACAATAATCGCCAGAGACAGTAACAGAAACTCCAATCTATTAGCTGCAGAAAGACACATTACTCCAGCACAACTTTCTCTAAACCCAAAAGGGATTTTTTGCATTCTTGAAGAGAAATAACAACACAATATTCTCATTAGCTTCCAATTAAACAGTAAAGTATAGCCCAACGCCTATATGGTGTACAAATTAGTGGATTCTTTCCCGAAAAGGCTCATTAAGTATGACTTTTTCAACATAAATTGTGCAACACATTAGTCATCTTATAATGACCACAACATAAAGATCTGTTTCTTAAATTAGGTAGCAAATACAAAAAATATATAAATGACTAAACCACATGACAATACAACATATCAACATGTTCTTGAAAAATCAACTATATGCATTCAGATCGGGTCATATCATTTGCAGATCTAAATTTACATTTAATGCTGCATCTCTGCAATCATACTTTTCCTTTAATATGCAGTCTGGACTTTAAAGAGCATTTCTAAGCATAAGGGTCAGAGCTGAGGTGACAGGGATAGCAATAGTTCACTCAAGAAGAGCAATAATTGTAGTGTTTGCCCCAGTCAGTGAAGGGGGAGTGATGGAAAACAAATGGGGCAATTTTAGTCATGAATCCATGCTGTCGATTTTCAATGGTTGCTAGTTAAAACATTAGGTCTTTTGGCCAAAACACACCTCGTGTTTTACTCCAACAGCTGAATTATTTAACTTGTGCCAACACGCATTACTTTCCACGGTTTTAGCATTTTCCTTAGTACCGTTCGCGGGCGAGTGAAGGATTGTACCGTGATCTAAACGCTGAAACTACACTGCTTTTAAAAACAGTTTGCAGAAATGTTTGACTACAACTACACGCTTATAAGCGTTTGTAGCCGAACTGACGATGAACGCGAGTTCTGCTAAGGTGAATCAACAATACACGGATTTTATACACGACATCATCCGTATATAGTTAAATAAACGACGCATTACATCATGATTAACCCTATTAAACATGATCATTTCCTTCCCCGTGTTTACCTAAAGCCTTATCCAGCGATATAAAATAACAAGCTGTAAACAGCACTGGGGGAAAAAAGTCTGAAAAGAAAAGCACTTTGCCTTTGTACGTTTCTCGCTTCTTTTAATTCTTTAAAAATTAAAACTGCACTTACTGTGGTGAGAATGTAGGTTCATTGCCGATGAGAGATATTTTCCAGTGTGTAGAGCCGCCGGGTGCCCCGCACCCAGATGGCCGGGAGACGGTGGTATTCTGCCGGCCGCAGCGGCCGCGCCGAGTCGGTGTGACTCCATGGGCAGCCCCGAGAGAATGGGCGGCGGTACGTGAACAGATCTGGGGGGTCCGAAGTCTCGGCCATCCATCATCCACAATGACCCAACTTGATCAAAGAAACAGTCCGATCGGGTAAATCCGAATGAGCCAGTCTTAAAGGCTATAATGTCCCTAGACTCCTAGGCAAATCAGTGTCCTTATCCGGCATTCTGCCGACCTACAAAAACAAAACAGAAGAATAAAATAGTCTTGGAGGATGCGGATCACTACTGAAATAAATCCAAAATTACACGGAGACGAAGACAAGCAGTGCTGGCATATAATGACGCAGTTTTAATCTCAACTAGATCACTGGAAAAAGAGAGTAATCTTCTCAAGTGCGCGTGGTGAGGATGCAAACAGACATCAAAACGTTTAATATCACTCGCGAGAAGTCCGTTTTAGGATAAACACACGGTAATGCCTTTCGTAATCTGCTTGCACGCAGTAAATTGGACGAAAATCCAGCCTTTTTGGTGTAGACTTGGCCAATCATTCGCGCAATAAGTGACCTATAGGTTAATTCAAATGGATAACAGACATATTTATAATTGTGCGGGAACGTATTTACAAACAACCTCTCAAGAATGTGTTTAAACGCGAGACATTTAGGAAATCGCAAAAACCACACATATTTTTAGAAAACGGACGCGCGTAACAACACGGGCGAATGTCGGATGTCGAGTTTGGAGATGTACACCGGTTAAGGATTGTAGAACGATTTTATTAATATTATTCTGTCCTCGTAGGCTATTAGCGGACTGTGTTATTGACCTCTGCAGGAACGGTTCAATGAAAACAAACCAGGTTTATACACTGCAACTGGGCACCTACGGCATATGAACATACGTATATTTAACATTTAAAAAAACTTAAATCATTACGATACTGTGACAGAAACGTATTAAGAATATTTGCATTGAGATACAAGCCGTTTGGATCATGTAATGCCCCGCTGAACTGTTCCCCTCGTTATATTGTGCGCGTTATTAACTTCAAGTAGATGTTAATGTTACTGCACTAAGTTATCATTTAACGTTATGTATAAATCGCAGGCGCTTGCACTTCTTCCTTTCATAAAGTTAACGCCTTACTTTATCATGTTATTATTACAGTTATTTGGATTATGGCTGATTCGACTGACATTTTCACATGGCAACTTTTACTAGGTTGAATGTTACCGCAAATGTCAAGATTAAGTAACACGAATTAAATAAATAATGACGAATCAAAGTTTAGATAGGCGCGCGCGTTATACAGCCATGCTTCACGATGGCAACACCAACCCGAGCGACAGCCACGTTTCAAACTTTCCCGTTTCCATTTCCAGCAACGAAACTTTTCCGCCCAAACGTTAATCGCTCGAACACAGTGTTTACGTTCGTCAGTTGCAGATAAAGCAGGACTAAAGCTCGTTGGTCAAACTATCCCCTGCGTTTACACCGCGAAAACACACTATTTTTCAAAGTGTTTCCGATTTTGCTTCATAAACATCGTGTTACTGTGTAACGGATCATGTGCGGAGTGATAGCTGGCGACGGCTTACTTGAAATGGCGACTCAGTTTATAAAATCCAGTTTCTTCAAAAAATCCGTGAGGCGTGTGGTGGAAAATTTCATAGACTCCATTTACAAACCATCCGTAGTTACGCAGAGCGAAAGCACATACAGGGGGAAGGCCCTGTGTTCAAACCACTGTAGCTCTCGGTAAACTCTTCTGCAATGAAACAAGCATTGTTTAACAAGCTCCGCCTCCTCGAATCTCACCCGACACGTTCCTCAGCGTAGCGTGTGATTGGTCGACGGAGGTGTCAATCAACTCCATGTAAACACTTTGGCTCGTCGCCAGCTCTATAAAACCAATTATGGAACAAGGAGGTTGAACTGTTTCAAGCTCCCCTTTCTTCAAGACTTCAATGATGAAAACAAGCGAAGAATTTTTGGAGGGCAGTTTCAAGGCCGCTCAAACTCGACTCATTAAAAGACGGATGCGGACTTGGTTATAACTCAATGAACCAACACCCTACATAAACCCAATCTCGAAAAGCGTTTATAGGATGAGTTGTACGGCCTACTAAAGGCAGCTTAGACAAGACGTATTCGAAGCTGGGTCCTGGAACCGCAAGGGGGCGCTTGGGGTTTATCCGTGAAAAAAAGTTTGTTTTAGATGCTATAAAGGGAACATTTAAATATTAATTATGTCCAGTACTTGATATTTTAGATTATGCTTACACAACAGTTCTGAACAAAAAAATAGAAACTTTCATGGACTGTTTTTGCAGGTGTGTAATATGTCAATGCACCTGCGTAGATTCGTGTGAACAGTGAATGTTTTAATCTGTAAGTGAAATTTTACAAACAAATCTCCAAAGGAAAAATTGGTTCCGATAGCTTTAGGATGTCCTTGTTACAATGTATCTATACATGATTTAAATGTTGAGTAATATTGTAATATTAATAAATTACATATATTCTCTATATGGTTAGCGTTAGAACAAGGATTAGATTTAGTTGCATGTAATTATACATAATTTGTAGTCATAGCAAATACATGGAACATGCAAGAAAGGCCTTCAATGTTGTATATTTGTTATTTTATTTTATTTTATTTAACAGAATTCAAAAATAGCTTGTGATTATGTTAGGCATATCTTAATGTAGTTTATATATATATGTTTACAAATCTTTGCTGTGATAAATGATCAAAATAATACACATACATCTCACACAGCCATCATTGAGGCATGACATCACAAATTCATCTGAACTTGAAATACAAACTCTAGACGATCAATCGATTAGTTCACGAGATCTTTCCACACTGGGAGAAAAAAAAGATGATTAGAAAAAAAAAACTGGTGCGGTTTCTAACCACCCCTGTCGTGCGCCTCTACAGTGAGGCGGTTTCAAGGCGTCCTCGTGAAGGTGGTGGAAGCGGGTTACACTGGCGGAAAAGACCTGTGTGAATTGTCAGATTTGAAAGAGCAGACCTCAACTGCAACTCATGCTAAAATGACAACACTTGCGGCTAAAACGCTGAGCTTCGGGACTGGGTATTTTTCCCAAGGACTCGCGGGAACAATAGCGCTGATTTGCCGCGGAAAGCGAGGCGCGGCGCGGTCATCATGACTCTCCGAGCTCGTGTGTTATTAATGGCCAGCGGAGCGGCGGTAAATGGCAGATCACGTTGGCAATTTTAACTCTACTCTGATTAAATACTATTTTCCTTTGGATGTTGGTTAACATTCAGCAGTGCGCCTTTTATGGTACCCAAAAATCTGTATGGATTGTTGCTTTATGGATCCTTTCTTTCGTCCTTTGTCTCCGTCTGTCCTCTCGGTTGTTAAAGGTGGGTGTTGATGTCGAATGAGTGTAAATAAACATTTTAGCTATACCAAAACTATTATTTTAATAGTTCAGTGTTTTATGATTATTATTGTTTAAATGTTTGTCGTCACGTTCCATTTAGACATGGACGGAGTGGCTATTTAAAAGACTTGATCATGAAATGTTGAGTTGGTAATTATTGTGATGTCGTTTTGATTTAATTGATGTTGTTGTACACAATCTTGAAACATTAGCCATATTTATATAATCATATTTATTTTGAATTTATCAGATATATATATATATATATATGTGTGTGTGTGTGTGTATGTATGATAAATATATGTGTGTGTGTATATATGTATGATAAATATGGGTGTTTTAAGAAATTGTGCAGTAAACCCTTACATATACATTTTGTTTATATAGATCTTTTTTATACTATAATGTGCCTTAAAAGCATTGTACAGTGTATGCAAACAAAACATTAAAATCAACATAAAAAGATAAATGTCTTGTATTTTAGATGTAGCACAAATGCACTTCAAGTACGTGCTTGCTACAACATGCAGTGTTATGGATCCAAAAGATCAGCAACATGTTAGAATCTCTTGAACATTTCACATCAGCAACAATAAAATGTAAGTTAATTTAAATAAAGTGCAAAAATGATATGAGATTTGTGCCCGTTTCGTTGTGCATTAAAATAAAAGACTTACACAATGTACACACACTTCTTTCTGTAACGTAGGACCTGACAATAACTTTATGAGCAATTCAAATCTTGTTTTATTTGGACCAGAAAGGATCTAAATAAGCATTAAATTGGGCTTTATGAAAACCCCCCACACACATTTTGCATGCTTTGCGTAACAGGCCTTTTTCCTGAAATGTGCAAATAGGCAAGCTAATGGCCAAAGAGATTTTGCAAGTCACACACTGCTGTGAATACTTCCCCTGTAAAAGTGAAGGTGGATGTTTGTAATTGTAATGCAAATACACTGTAAAATTATAATGGGGTTTGAAACTCAATTGTTACTGACACTAACTGTCATGCGGAACAGTTTCAGAAGCTTTTATGTCTCTTACTTTTTTCTCCCTTTACATGCTTGCATACATATTTGCTCATTTAATAATGGCCAATATTATATAGTATCAGGCAGTGATGTTTTATTTGACAGTCTTTGTTTCTGGCATCAGTGGTTTCATGAACTATATCTCAAAAGACTGTTTAGATTATTAAAGTGTTCTTCAAACTGAATAAAAAGTGTTGATTTAAAGAACAATTTACTGACATTTTAATTGCTTAATGGCATATCTCTATCTCTATATCTGCATGTAGATACACTGCATATCTCTATTTTAGAAGCTTTATATTTAGGAGTGTAAAGGCATCACGTAGTTCATTTAAAAATATGGTATTTGTTTTCAGTTCCACAAAATTCAACGGTGCTCTACAATGACCTAATGGCTAAGAAAAAACACTGTACAGACAGAAAGTATAAATATCTTCTGATGCTTATGAAAAGAATGGTTGATGGTTGTTTTCAGGCCAGTCTGTTAGGAACATATATGGCACATTATCAAGATTCTAAGAGCTTGTTTGGTAAACATTTTCTTTTCTTGAGCGCACTGAGAAAATATGCTACAGTCTAGATGGAATGCTAGCACAATAGACTTTTTCAGGGCATGTGAACTTCTGACATTTCTAAATGTTACCATTTCAACATTACAATTTTGTTCCTGGCAAACACAGTTTTACCAAAAGTCTTTCCAATAGTAACAAAAGACTGTAGTTATTGTAATCTGAGAAATGGTAGTATAAAGTTGCATATCTCTACCAGTTTAGCAAAAGGTCAATTCTATAAAATAAAGATATGATCTACCTCCCACAGACTGTTGTTTTTGATTCAGATGACGCGTGTGTGTGTGTGTGTGTGTGTGTGTGTGTGTGTGTGTG
>CAIGQW010000272.1:6365911-6377032 GCA_903798125.1 Danio choprae
CCCCCCCCCCCCCTAAAAAAACAATCTCAATACCCTATACACACAATAAAGTATTCTGAGTTCCCTGACGTCCTTTGATTTAAGCTCTGTGATCACAAATATATCATGAAAGTTTGACATTTTAAGCCATTTTCCCCCCAAGCGTGCTTATGTTCTGATGTTTAATAGTCAGATTAAATGTACTGTTGCCTTAATGGCGTTGTTTACGCAAGATTGTGTTTTGTCATATGCAAATAACTCTCTGATCCGAGCTGCAATTAAACCTTAATATCGAATCAGTTCTTTAGGGCTTTGGGAGTTGAGTATAATATCATTTTAAAGTCATTTCTTTATTTATTTAACAAACTCCACAGAAAGACTGTCTGATTACACGCTTGCCCGTGTGGATTATAGATGAGATTGTAGAATATAATCAGCGCATATTTATGTTCCTAGTGCTTCTGATTTCAATCTCTTTCATGTTATTGGATCTTTGAACGCCTGGACCGCGTGTTTCCGTGATATGGGCAAATTATTTGCTTTATCTGTGGTGAAGGGAGAAAAAAACGTGTGCAGAACTTGTTGCTTTTAAACAGCTGCTGGGTACAAAGAGAATATGATGAAAAGTACACAGAATCAGAATGTACACACACTGTTACGCCCACCCTCTTTAAGTAGCACAAAGCTGGCGCTGTGTTCAGAGGAGAGCGATGGATGAAAAGTTGCTATTAAAAAGTCATGGGAACAGTAAATAGACACGCAGTTCTGAAGAAAAAAAATCATGGTTCATCTCAGCTGCTTATGGATGGTAGAGTTTAAGTCATGCAGACGGCTTTGAAATAAGTATAATATCATCCGAGGGAAAAATCTGCAATTATATCTCATGAGATTTTCAAATTGATTTTTTACAATGTAAAAGATTTTACAGTGTATTTTCAAATACCTCTTATAGGTATTGAGTAGGGGAGAAAATGGGGGTGTTGTAATGGTTTTTATTTTATAACTATAGTTATGGTTTAGTTAATCATTTTGTGATGATGAAAAATGGTGAAAATGTAAAAAAAAGATAAAATATTGACTAATAGCTATCACCATACTTCCCCAGTTGATTGCATTAGACACTGCAGTGTTATTTAGTGCGCTTTCTAAAATCTTATGTTCAAATGTGTAAAATGGCTTTATAAAAATGTGTAGTGTTAATTGAAGTCTACAGACATTAATTGATAAAGTGCTACGAAATAGAAAAGTTTAGAAAAAAAAAACTTTATGTAAAGCCAAAAATGACAGATGCATGCAGCGTCGCTTTATCATATTATTTCATTTACAATTCGTATAGAAATTTTTTTTAAAATCACTACACTGTAAAAAATGTCCATTAATTAACATTATCATTCGTTGAATTGATTTCATGATACAGTTTTTTTTTTTGTTTATTTAAAATTGCATAAACCTTAATCTTTGATGTTGCACTTACAACTATGCAGTTTAACAAAGTGACTTTTATTGTCATTTTAGTATAGTTTTCATTCATTCATTCATTTTCATTTCGGCTTAGTCCCTTTGTTAATCTGGGGTCGCCACAGCGGAATGAACCGCCAACTTATCCAGCACATGTTTTACGCAGCGGATGCCCTTCCAGCTGCAACCCATCTCTGGGAAACATCCATACACACCCATTCACACTCATAACACTACGGACAATTTATCTTACCCAATTCACCTGTACCGCATGTCTTTGGACTTGTGGGGGGAACCGGAGCACCCGGAGGAAACCCACGCCAACACGGGGAGAACATGCAAACTCCACACAGAAACGCCAACTGACCCAGCCGAGGCTCGAACCAGCGACCTTCTTGCTGTGAGGCGAACGTGCTACCCACCGTGAGGCTAGTATAGTTTTAAACAATAAATTGTATTTAAAAAAATTATATATAGAATTAAGTCTGTAAAATAACAGAAAAAGTACTGCTAGGTTTTTTTTTTTTGGTTTTTTTTGTGCCGTAATTTACAACACCAACTCAGGCAATATCACTTCAAAACATTATAAAATGTCAATAAAAGCGGCTTTTTCAAACTTTTTAACATCAAAGTTGCTGGAGAAAAAGTCCTATAATGCAATTCAAAAGCGTAAACAAAACATTAATCACAAAATACCTAAACTGATCAGTGTTAAATGAAAATTGATATTGTTTTACAGTGTATTAAAGCCCAGACATTCAAAGCGTTTTAATTCAAACTAGTTCATTTTTTGTTGTCGTTGTACTGGCTGGAAATTTCTTTACATCCTTACAGCAAACATTTATACCTCCATGGACAATGTGTGGAAGCTTCTAAATCAGCTTCTAAATTCACCTATCAGAGAAGAAATTAGTGAGCACGAAATTGTACAATATTTGTACAAGGTAAAAGACACGTATGAGCAGTATTCATTTAAAAAAATATTAACCCAATATTTCACTTCATTGACCAGATTCTTGCCCTGGAAATCTTGGTTCAGTTTGCCCAAACACCTTTTTTCAACAGCAATGATCAGAAAATTATGCAAGATTTGTTCAGTCTAGTGGCATTGTTTACATTCTGTGCCTACAATATGGCCAACTGATGATGTGTTGGGAAAGAAAATACACGTAAATATTATTGCTACTAGTAAACAAATTTCTCATTTTTGCCATTGACGTGTATGGCGGTCTGTCATCTGTCAAACTATTCAGTTTTGATTAGAACAGTTGTGACTAATACATAATTTTTCATTCATTAGGTACTAGTGCTTATATATTGGATACACCTACCTATTAATTACATACTATTTCTTATTTATGACACACTAGTACTTATTCATTAAGGTACTTGCAGCACCTATATTAAATAAATACTAGTGCTAATCTGATACATACTAGTACTTAATGATTAATCAATACTTGTACACATTCATTAGATATTACTACTACTGCTGCTGCTGCTACTACTACAAGTAAAATAAAAATAAATGTCTTACAAGTAATATTTTTAATATTTAATTAAACTATTTATTTATAATAATAAATACTAGTAATCTATAACAGAAAAGGTACAGAATAAAAAAAAGTACTAACAAAATATTTATTATCATGTTTTATAGGTTAAATATTAAAGTCTGTGTGAACCGGAAGTTGCTGAGACTTCCAATTGAAACTGAACATTGTGTAGGGGGCGGGGCTTTCTATTTGCGCATCATTCCCTCATAACAAACTGGTTAGAGGGGCGTGGTTAAGAATATTGTGGCTGAAGCCGTCAAACTGACATCATTAGAGAAGGAGCGCCACTCCAAATGCAGAAGCAAACAATCAGACTTTGATTGAAAAATTTGCACATATTAATTGTTCACATAAGAAGAACAACGCGCACTAACTAAATAAACACTGGAAATTTTGATTTCACACACTTTAAAACAGTTCATCATAGACTATGGCAGCAACTGGGGAAAATAAAGTTACATACTAACATTAGAGAATCCCAACAAAGACAAACAAGAAGCAATTAAAGTGTTCATCATTTGCTAGCAGTCATCAGCAGTCAAAAAAAAGATTTACTTGCGTTACAAAAGCCGTGACAAACAAGCAGTGGAACAAAACCCTCCTTATGACATTTTCAGAATTCATTGTGTGCCTATTGATCCATAGAAGAGGGACAAATGACAGTAATTTTCTGCTTTGTTACTGGACTCCATCAGTCTTGCTCATTTGCTCTCATTTTGCTTCATGTCATCAATCACGCACAATAGAAATCATTTTGTTTGATGGGTTTGCTTTCTGTATCAGTACATAGAACATTAAAACTGCAGGAGAATACAGCCCGGTGTCGTAAATAAACCATTTATGGAAACCTAGTCACATTAAATGACTAATTATAAATGCCAATGGTTATGAAAGATTGGCAGTAATAAAAAGAGGAGTACGTAAATCTAAATGAACAGATGTGGACCTTTTTCTTAAAGGGATAGTTCACAAAAAAAAACTAAAAAATGTACTTACTATTTACTCAAGTGGTTCCAAACCTTTAAGAAAGCTGAAAACCGATAAGCATTGACTTCCATGGTAGGAAAAACAAATACTATTGTATAAGTCAATGGTTATCGGTTTTCAGAGTTTCTTCAGAATATCTTCTTTTGTGGATATAAACTTAAACGGGTTTGTGAAGGGTGAATAAATGATGACAGAATTTTCAGTTTTGGCTGAACTATCCCTTTAAATTCATCCTAGAGCTAAATTCTATGGTTGTAATCAAAGTCAGTGCCGCAAATGAGTGTTTATCAAAAAATAAATCAAATACATTTATGTGCATGACTCAGCCTCCATGGAAAAAATACTATAGTAATTTATAGTTTATACTATAGTGCCAATCTGTTGTGGTATTTCTATAGTTGTTCTATAGTACAGTAAAATACTCTACAAATACTGTATTCATACTACAACAAACCACAGTTTACTATAGTAAAAGCTAAAGTATACTAGTTTTTAATAGTTTCTTAGTTCACTATAGTACCTAAATGAAAAAATGGTATAGTAATTGATAGTAAATACTGTAGTGTTTTTGAACCACACAAGTAAATTACTTTATTATGTTGTAATAATCCTATAGTTGCTATAACACGACTATACTAATATAAACAAATGATCCAATACTGTAGTTTTCTACAATTCTAGGTTATATTATACTACAATACACCACAGTTTACCGTACAACAAAATGTAGGAACATTACAGTATATTTATTTTGGGTCACTATAATTAATACCACAGCATGCTTTATAGCGTTCAATAACAAAGAGTTGTGAGTGCTGAAATATATACAATATAACTCACTTTACTATATAGTATGGTTGAAAAACACTATAGTATGTACTATAAAGGACTAGAGTATTTTTCTTTCATATGAGAGAGCTGGATGGTAAGTGTAGCTGGCCATGAATTCTGGGAAATACAATGCGATGTGCTTCAGCTGTTTGCCATTAACCCAAGCGCACCTAAGCTGGAAGGTCACCTGACCTCTCCCGTGTTAAATAAAGGCCTGATGCTTTGAATAAATTGGTCAGATGAAGAGCAGGATTGCTGTGAGCGTCACTGCATTGTGATACAATGACCCCACGACGCCTGCGATTTATAGCACAGCTTTTTATTTAGTGATAAAGGCAGCGTTGATGGAAGGTGACAGCTTCGAGCGCAGGAATAAATCACACAGAAAATGGAAGGCTTTCGCTTTGAGCCTGCATATAAAAAGTGTCATTTTGCATTATTGATCTCCTGGAAACTATGACCGGGATGATGGATGTCTGAATTTCTGTAAACCTTCATGGATTTCGAAAAACATATCAAGTGCATGCATTGGGAATCCAGTTCAATATTTCATTGCTTTTGACCACAATCAAGGTTATTGTTTTTTGGGGTTTGGCAAATGTGTTGTGACATATTGACATGATGTACATAAGAAAGCAATAAGCTTGACGGAGAAATGATTACGACTTAATAGTACAAGCAGGCAATATAGCCAATACAAACCTTTCAAAGAAACTACAACAGAAACATTTTGCACTTACAACTATTTAAGCTATTTAACCATTTAGTTGACTATTTATATATTATTTTTGCAATTTATTCATTTTCTTTTCGGCTTAGTCCCTTTATTAATCTGGACCCGCCAATTTATCCAGCATATGTTTTACGTAGCAGATGCCCTTCCAGCTGCAACCCATTACTGGGAAACATCCATACACATTGATTCACAAACATACACTACAGACAATTTATCTTACCCAATTCACCTATACTGCATGTCTTTGGACTTGTGGGGGAAACCGGAGCACCTGGAGGAAACCCACGCAAACACCGGGAGAACATGCAAACTCCACACAGAAATGCCAACTGACCCAGCCAGGGCTCGAACCAGCGACCTTCTTTGCTGTGAGGCGATTGTGCTACCCACTGCGCCACCGTGCCGCCCTTTTGCAATTTAATTAAACTCCAATTTAGATATTCATTTTTATACTCTAAATACTTTTGACTTTACTTAAAAAAAATCCAGTAAAATTAAAATGAAGTTTTTTAGATGCCAGTATCATGTTAGTTTAAGGTTTGCATTTTGCAAAATTTGCATTTAGAAGATAGAAACATTCAAAGCTTTCTGTTTGTCACCTCCACCACATCTTTCGGTCACCGTTTCTTATCAAATCTTGACCAATCAAATGTTCTCTAGTATCTGACATGTCTGGACCCACCCCTTCTCATTTGCTTTGCTTTGATGCACTTGTTCTCATCCACTCTCACTGGCAGAGCTGTGTTTTTTTAAAGGGGAGGAGCTACTCTATGTCCCACCCTCTCTTCATGATGAGATTAAATCAAACATCTTATAAAAATGCACATTTCAAAGAGACCTTTAAGACATATATGTGAAATAAATTCCTACGTACACTACAAGAAAAGATCAGTTTAGTTTTTTGCATGCTTTGTTTTTAAATAAATTTATATTTAAATTTAAATTATTTATTCATAATTTACTTACCCTTACTTGTTTCAAACCTTTATGAGTTTCTTTCCTCTCTCAAACACAAAAGAAGATGTTTTGAAGAAAGCTTAAACCTGTAACCACTGACCATAGTATTTGCTTTTCCTAAGGAAGTCAATGGTTACAGGTTTTCAGGATTCTTAAAAATATCTTTTTTGTGTTTAACAACAACAACAAAAACTCAAAGGTTTGGAACCACTTGAAGATGAGAAGAAATTGAGTAAATTATAAATTAATTAAATAAATAAATTATGAATTAATATGAAAAATGAAAGAAAATAAACAATTTCGGGTGCATTTTCCCTTAAAGAGGTTACATTTAAAATCCTATTCAATCAAAATAGTAAACGCAAGAAACCACGTGTACTTAATTAAAATTGTAATTATTCTTCTTGGTCAAAACACAGAGTACAGGTATAATTTAAATATACATTTTTCTAACAGTAATATTTTAGTAGTACATACAAAGAAACATATTTATATAATAAATATATATATTCATATTTTTAAGTTTAAAAGCAGTATAAAACACTTCAAGAGATACATTACTTCACCCAAAAATGAAATTAGCTCATTATTGATTCTCCCTCATGTGGTTTTAAAGATTATTTCTTCTGTTGAACATAAAAAAAAAGATATTTTGAAGAATGTTGGCTGCTGGCACCCATCAACTTCCATAGAAGGAAAAAACATGCAACTCAATGGGTGCCAGCAACCAGCCTTTTTTCAGAATATCTTCTTTTGTGTTCAACAGAAGAATAAACCCAAATACTGTAGGTTTGGAACAACTGAAGAGTAAGGAAATGATGGCAGAATTGTAATTTTTTGGGTGAACTACCCCTTTAAATAAACTGGTAAACCACAGCAACACAGTCTTCCAGCAGCTGCTGGAATTAAACAATCTAATCTTTATTTTTTACATAAGAAATGAGCTTTTATGCAACAAACCAGATCATACGAGAACGTGAACAAACCACTGTTCGCTGTTTGCAAAAACAGCGCGGATGTGGCTTTTGAAGTTTGCTAGCGATTGTGCAAAAATAGCGTAGCGTGACAAAAACAAACCCTTTAATATGCACTGTCTCATTGTGAATGCACCCACACATCATTTTCATCTACCCGTATGAGGTTTGCGTAGTCGGTGAATCTGAGGCCTCTGGAGCGCTGGTGTGTCAGCCTCTATCAGCCGCAACATGCACGCCATTTCTGGGCATAAAAAAATGGAAAAGAGGAAGAAAAAAAGACACCATAGCTCACCCCGAGAGCCAAACAATACCTTACAGTTACACTCGCTCTTTTCAGCATTCTTTTAATCATGACATCATGAGGATCGGCTTCCTCCTCTGAAGAGGCGCCCAGATGCAGCTGCTCGTGTCACTCCACAAAGCAGACAAGTGCAGGCAGATGAGAGAGAAGCTTCGGCGCTTTGGCACAAAAGCAACTTAGTATTACAAGAATGAGAGACAAATATTTGAAAGACTTTAATGAAACTGTCATTGTTGATGATCTATATCCAGCTAACGGTGTCGGGCTAATGCTCAGGAAATGCGCACATGTTGCTAACAACGCTTTCAGATGGTTTGTTGGCGTTGCTTTGTGCTGAAATCATGTTGGCTTTTATGAAGACTCTTGGGTCGTGTTTCTTGTGATAGCTTCCATTTGATTAAGATGGATAATCTTACTTTTTTTTGTTCCTTCAAGAGCTGATACATACAGTTTTGAAGCACTGAGATTCTTCATTGTTTTTATTTCTGTGTTGATGCTACAGTCCACATGAAAAAAAATACTATAGTAAAGTACTTGAATTAATCTTTGTGGTAGTATTATGGTTGCTGTGGTCATACAACGAGACAGGCTTCTCCCAAAAGATAATAAGACGATGTACAAGAGGCATTGTGGAAAACAAATATTTATGCAATTTTATTTACATTTGAACAAAATTTGCATGTCCAAAATTATCCATACCATGCTCAAAAATCAATAGAAAAGTCCAGGTTGTAGGGTCTCAATACAATCACCCTGATCTTTAGCTCCCTCCACAGATTCTCAATTGGATTTAACGCAGGACTCTGGGTGGGCCACTGCATGCAAACTTTAATGTTCTTTTCTGCTAATTATTTTACTATTTGTGCTGTGTGTTTTGGTTCGTTGTCATGCTGAAATGTCTACTGGTGCTCAAGCCAAAGTTTCTCTGCAGATTGCCTGATGCTGTTGTTGAGAATTTTGATGTATTGCTTTTTTCGTGGGGCAATTTACTGTGATTAATTTCCCTGGTCCACCGGCTGAAAAACACCCCAAATCATTAGGTTCCCAGCACCATGTTTGACAGCGGCTATGGTGTTCTTAGGGTTGAGGGCTTCTCCTTTTTTAAAGCCAAATGAAGGCTACATAATTGTAGCCAAACATTTCATCTGACCATAAAACAGAAGACCAGAAGTCTTCTTTGTCCAGATGAGCATTTGCAAAGGCCAAGCAGGATTTTGTGTGCCTTTTCTGAAGAAAAGCACTTTTCTGTGCTTTTTCCTTGGTCTGCGTCTATGGAACCCAGCACTGTGCAGTGTCTGTTGGACTCTCTGCCTTACCAACAGCAGAGCCCAGATTCATCAGGATGGTCTTAGTGGTAATTCTTGGATTCTTTTTTTTTTTTTTTTTTACCTCTCTCACTATCCTCCTGGCCAGCACAGGTGTAATTTTTGCCTTCTGACCATGTCTGCTGAGATATTTCAAAGTGCAGAACATCTTGTATTTTTTTATTATACCTTCCACTGTAGTCACTGGAACTTCAAAACATTTAGATGTGGTCTTATAGCACACCTTATAGCAGGTTCTCACTGAGCTATTGTCTTAACCATGACTGTCCACAAACCAACAGCAGAGAGCTTCTGTTTTTCACCTGTTGAGTTGATTAAAACAATTGTTCCAAATGAACGAGGGTAATTAGGATGCTTTAGAACAGCTTGGAGTTTTTGGAATGGAACAGAACACTGGATTTTCCTATAGACTGTGACAGTTTGTAAAGGGTATGAATAATTTTGCATATATTTGGACTTTTTGTTCAAATGTAAATAAAAGCTGAGAAATGTTTTTTCCACAATGATGCCTCTTCTACATCTTAATTTCTTTTGAGAGAAGCCAAAATGGTAATTTCTGGTAAAAAACAAACAAACAAATATATAAATATATATATATATATATATATATATATATATATATATATATATATATATATATATATATATATATATATTACTACTACTACTACTACTACAACAACCATAAGTTTCACTCTTTAAAGAAAAAAATTAGCTTCTCGTTGGCTAGTGTAAAGTACAAAAACAGTATCCCACTTGCAATTGTTTTGTTGGGGTGCAGTGGTAAATTTGTCAGCCACACAATAATGTTCTCGCTTAAAATGTGGTGCGTGTGATGAATTCAAACCACAGATTTCAGCGACCTTCAGCATTGTGCAGTTCCAAACCCGAGCCACACATTATCTAATTGCAGCTCATGTCTGCAGGGACCGACTGTCAAACACATTTACCACAGCGGCGTGAAGCAACCCTTGCCATCTCTGAATGCTACATGCAAGCAGTTATTTTTTTTTCTATGAGGATGTAATGTGTCTAAAATGTTAGTCATACTGCATGGATGGAAACCTCATTACTCATTTTGCCTTACGAGCTTTCTGGCTCAGCCCCAATGAGAGGTTAGCAGCACCCCTTCTCCAAAACGAGATACCCAGCTGTGTGGGGAACATAAAATGATAAAAGCTGAATAAAGCCCTGGTAGGAAGGAGTTGTAAAACCTATATTCTATTTCAAGCTCTGCAAGGCTGATAACACTTTGTTTCCTTTTAATTTCCAATGGCTCCATCTCCTGTGCTCTCCGCAGTGTGTCCAATGCGTATAAACAGCTGTCCGGCAATCTGGGTCAGCTTTCATCCCCTTTAAAGGGACAGTTCACCCAAAAGAATTAACATTTACTCACCCTCAAGTGGTTGTAAACCTTTATGATTTTATTAGTTGAACACCCATAAACACCCAAAAGGGTATCTATTGACTTCCATAGTAGAAAAAAACCCATAATGGCCAACATTCTTCAAAATATCTTCTTTTGTGTTTAACAGAAGAAAGAACCATTTTTAGGGTGAACTATACCTTTAACAGCTGAACCCAGAGAGAAAAGTCAACAAAAGCCCTCTAAATGCTTTTTATAATTTTTGCGCAGATTCAATCAACATGTTTTATTATAAAAACCCCGCACCCATGTCCTTGCTGTCAAACCATTTTTCCTGGATTTGTGATTGCTTGAGTGGAGCATTGACGGATGCAATTTTTCTACAAGCTTCCCAGACATCCTTGGGGGTGCTTTATAGTGACAGTAAATGTGGCTTGGATATTGAAACGCACCCTGCAATTCGCATGACAAGATCCGATGCTCTCTGAATTGCTGTGCCTTACAGCTGTATTCAGTAAACAGCATTATGTAAACACTCCTATGACTCGGCTGTCGTCTTTTAAACTGGTCTCTGCAGTGCATTTGTCAAGGTTCTTCTTAAAATAAATGCTTGTAGCATCCATAGACCTTTTTTTTTTTTTTTTTTTT
>CAIGQW010000272.1:6383979-6405279 GCA_903798125.1 Danio choprae
AAAGAAAGAAAGAAAGAAAGAAAGAAAGAAAGAAAGAAAGAAAGAAAAAGCATACGTACGTAAAGTTCCTATTGTGTTATTTGAATCCCTGTCATACAATGCCATGGCAATGGCTAACATAAACTAGCCCGAACTAGCATGGAAATCCATGCTAAGCAGGTCTTTTCAGCAGGGAAATCTTAGCTTGCTAACATGATATCTTAAGCTTGTGTAGAACGGGCTGATGTTAAGTGATACTTGTAGTTCTTCAACAATGTGTTGTGTCTTCAGTTTCAGATGCATCTGTCCAGTGTTTCTCCTTCATTGTGAGAGAGAGAGAGAGAGAGAGAGAGAGAGAGAGAGAGAGAGAGAGAGAGAGAGAGAGAGAGAGAGAGAGAGAGAGAGAGATTTAGAAAATTTAGATTTTATTGCCATTTCAGCTTCTATGGCTATGTCATGACAAAAAAATATCAAGTTTACCTCATTTTATAAATACCACTTTTCTATAATTATAAAAATATTCTAACAATTAAAAGTCATCAACAGCAATAAATAATACACAAGATAAAATACATAAATAATAATAATAATGATGATGATAATATATAAGATAAAAAACTAAGTTTTTTAAGGTTTGCTTTCGATAAAAAAGTAACTCCTTCATTGTGAGTCATGTAGTGTAACCGCATTAGCGCCTTCACAGTAAAGTCGAACTCTTAGCGCTGTCTAGAGCAGCTGTGTCAAATGTAGCCTCTCCAGTCTGCTCATTACAGTCCCTGTATTCCTGCCATTAACTGGGTCGTGGTAATTCAGACACCTGCAAGTGGCTAATACAAGACCCTTGACTGTAGGATAACTTAAAACCAGCCAACATGGAAATTAACATGCTAAGACTGACTCCATCTGCTGGACGAGTCAAAAATGACCCTTATAATGTAACTGCATGCCAGTTTAAAGGGTCACGAAACACCAAAACACATTTTTTGATATGTTGACAGTCATATATGTGTCCCACGTTGCTAAAAACACTATTAGGACACATATACTTCACAAAAAAGTGAAAATTGGTTGTTTTTGCGTTGTTTCGAGCAAATTCGTTCTTCTGGTTTGAATATAAATTTTGAAGCTACGTCACGGCGATGAGATCCTTGTGTAAATTCCAGTGTGGAGATTGGATGTCTGTACCGGCGGGTACAACGTGACGTCTTTGAGCTTTCAGCATTAATTCATGAGAAAGACTTGGTTCGAACCAATCAGCGCGCTCTATTGTGAATGAGGTGCAACTTCATTAATATGCATGATAGCTTCGAAGACTGTTTTTACCTGTTACAGTGTTCAGGCGGCAGAGAGACGCCACGTTGTGTTGCCAACTGTAATTAAAACAAATGGAAGAAGAAGAATTGTTTGGAGAGATGGGTCGCCAGTGTTGCGTTTATAAATGTGCTGCAACGAAGGTTTTGTTTTAACTTTTCTGCTAACTTAACTTCTCTGACTCACATGTGGAGTACAGTGGTCTGCTAACAGGCGCCAAAAATATGTTTGTAATGAACATATTTTTACCCGAGAGCTTTTCGCATCTGGAAAAGGTGAAATCTGGATTTGCCGCTCGTCTCCTTTTAAAAAGACGCGGCTCCAGTTTGTGTTGATTGTCCTGTCTATACAAATTTGGTAAGTGTGCGATCAATGTGCTTTGTTTATGTTTATTCAGATGGCAAAGTTAGTTCGTGTCGTCAGCAGTACTCTTTCCGTTTTTTAAAGACGTACCATAGTCAAAATGATTTAGTTACTAGGTTTACAGTGCGTTAATATCACTACAACATTATGGACTGAAAGATCCGCTGTAAATGCTGCTCTCCGAATATAAACATGTAAGCACCTTAATCAAACTATTACTGTCGTGTAAGATTTTGTGACAGGATAGTCTATACACACAGGGCTTTCTGACACTACCTACCGAGTGCATCTAAGTTACCGAGAAATGCGGAGGGTTTTCTTTCCCCATACGGCGTGCGGTAGGCTATCAAACATTCCATTAAAACAACATTCTTCCATCAGTTCCTCGCATCCAATATCTCGATTGTCACTGCAGTGATTTCTAGAATTGTGCATCTTTATAAAGTTCCCCAAAAAGACTAGTTGCCCATGAAAGACAACTGCACAAGAGGACAGGATAATGTGGAGAATTTCAATGGTCAATCGGTTCAACACTTCAACTGAACCGTGTAAAGATCTGTATCCCTCACACAGTGTCTCTGCTTAGACAATGTAGACTGGATGCAAATCTCCATTGGCAGAAAGAATCAGCCATTTCTAAAAGAGAAAACTGCAATGTAGTAAAAAATTCAGGGATCCACACAATTCATTTTGTCCCAACAAAACTCGATTAAGTTAACGTAACAAATTTAAGTGGATTAAACAATAAATTTGTCCCAGAAAAAAAATCTCAATAATTTTTATTTGGGCTCATTTTAATTAAGTAGCTTGAACAAGCAGCAAAAATAATTGTTTTGAGTGCGTTTCCAAAGTAAATCTTACCCATTTTTAGAGTAGCTTTTACTTATGAATATCACTCCAAGTATGCAACAAAAGTATAAATACAAAATACAAGCACGAGACAAGGACTGAGCAATTTAAATTAGTCCATTACACGACAGTCATTATAAATGATCAATAATAAAACGGCATTCTCAGTACACTCGCTGGCTAAGACAGCATAAGTCATACGACTGGGGCCACAGTGTCTGGCATGTCATTAAACATTCAACACAATCTCGATTAGAGGCCTCACAGCAGGAAAAAAATTGTAGTGCGTTGGAATGACGTTTGCGATCTGCTCCATCCCTAGAGAGAACACCTCCTTATAATCAGTATGTCTGTCACGCTTGAGGCTCTCGCTCTGACATACTCACAATTTAAACCATTCACATCTTTTTTTCCATGAGTTTAACCTTCAAACAAAATAACTCCATTGCCTGGGTACATTTTATTAGATCGTCCCTGGCGGAAAGCCGAGCACACACACACATTCAGTATTTGCTTGAGTGTGATGACACTTGTACTAGATGAAACAGCTACTAGATACTGTGTAGCTTTGGAATGTAAGTGTCGGTGAAAGAGCATGAATGCAGCCTTGGCAATGTCCTTGAGATGCTCGCGACAAAGTACAAGAACATTCTCCCACTGCCAGAGAAGACAAATGAAAAATCAACTACTTTCCCAAGAGAAGAAATCTCATCAAACATATTTACGGTGAGATACAGATTACTTTGAGACATAGTAAACAAGATTGTAGCGGAGAAAACAGTGATAATGAAACTGAGGGTGAAAGCTTCATTCTTATTGGTCATTTGTGGCTTTCAGGAGTAACATATTTCATGATATTCGCCATAGTCTGAAATTAATGCTACTTTTGTGACCATATGTGTCTTATGTGACCATATCAATATATCTTTTATCTATTATTTATGAAAGAATTCTTAACTAAATTTGACACTGAAGAAATGACGCTGACCATCAGAATAAATTGATGTGAAAATTAATGTGCTATTAATATGCATGTGTTTTAAGTAAAATGACAATTTGTAAACTAGTAATGACTCATTTCAAATAAGAATATGATCATTTTAGAGCATTTATTCACAGAAAATAATAACTGGTCAACATAAAATATCCCATGTTTTCATATATATGTATTAAGAGTTCATTTGCCAAAAAAAAAAAAAAAACACCTTTTTAAAATTGTATTTTTTTTTTGTGCAAATGAACTCTTCCATACTCAACATATAACTCAACAAATAAATAAATACATTCAGAAAACTACTAAAAAGCTCCAGTTTTAGTCATTTACATAAAAACATATTTAAATAAATCTGAAAATTACTAAAATGAAGTTATCTGTTTTTGCTAACAAACTACAAATAAAAATAAATAAATTGCAAATAAAAAACTATCTATCTATCTATCTATCTATCTATCTATCTATCTATCTATCTATCTATCTATCTATCTATCTATAAACACACACATGTAAATATAAATGTAATAATGAAATAAAAATTAAGTTAAAAATACTGAAATTTTCTCTGAATATGTTCAAATAAAACACTTTTTTTCTGTAAATCCCTATGATATATCTTCCCAATTTAAAACTAACATGTTATCATTTAGAGCTTTTTATGTATACGTTGCATGTTTGTATTTCTTTCTAGACAACAAGACAACTGAAAACATAATTTATTCTGATCGTTCAACTGTGATTTTACACAAAAACACATTCCTACTAACTGCAAATGCACTGAACTGATAATAACTTTGAAGTGATTTCTTACTTTTTTTTCAAGAGCTGTGTGTTAATTATATAAAGTGTGCTAATTTTTCACAAAAATAAATGCAGCTTTGGTGAGCATAAGAAACTTAAACATTTTTCTGACCATAAAAACATATTGAAACCTTAGAATCAATTTCTAGTGAAATAAATATTCATTGTAACATTTCTCTGTATTTACTTTGAGTCATTTTCCAAAAATTGGAATCTCCACTCAAGGTCAGTCTCAAAGAGCCATAAAGTTACCTGTCTGACATTGTTTTGTTGGTGTATATATAAGTTTAGAAGACAGTGAGCAATGTGGGATTATAACAAAGTATAAGAGATGATTCTCCGTGATGAATTGGATGTCAGTTGACACATCCTGGCCCTTTTAACTTTCATCGAGTTGATCCATCTCCTCTCGAGTTTGGGAGGCTGCTTAAAATACAGCGCCACAAAACTAGAGCACAGTGAAAAATGTTCAGGAACTATACTATTAGACACCAGAAACCCTCCAGCGGCTAAACCAAAATTAGACGGCTCGTTGTAACCGAGACTACACCCTATTTTAATTCTCTATGGAGTTAATTAGGCCAGCGTTTTAAAAACACTACTATACATAATGTTTCCTTGGCACTTTGCTCAGGTGGGTTTGCGAGAAAAGAATGTGTGGGGAAATATTAGTGGATAAATCCTTGCATGTCAGAAATTCCTTTTATTTTATACTAGAGGGAAAGTCAAGACTGTGGTGTAAAATGGCAATGTTACTCAATGCCATATGTCCTTTAAAGTCCGTTTGAAAATCTGTTTTGAATCTGTGCAAGTTAATCCACTGAAAAAATGTGTGTTTAGGTAAAGAAAGTCAAACCTTATGATTCTGTGTTTGGAGTGGCGGTCCTTCTCTTTTGACGTCAGTTTGACAGCTCCAGCCACAATATTCTTAACCACGCCCCTCTAACCATTAGTTTGCTACAAGGGAATGATGCCAAAAAGAAAGCCCCGCCCCTACTAAATATTCAATATGGAAGTCTCAGCAATTTCCAAATAGCGCAGACTTTTAATATGTCTGAAAAGACATTTGGTTTGTTTTCTGCAGTAGTTTGGTCTCATTAAAGCTCCTTCAACATCATGTGTTTCTTTCCCTTCATTCATCACTGAATCAGCCAGCATTATCCTTTTCATGCAGGACAATGAGCCTCCGTCATATAACAAATCAGGTAAAATGCAGTGAATTGAAGCTGAAAACATTAAAATAATGAAATGGCAGGCCAGAGTCCCGATATAATCCTGATTGAAAATCCTTTGCGACCAAAAGTGGAGTGGACCAAGATTTTTGAATGACAAATGGTATGAAAGTTTACACTATCACACATCTATGTTTAGAAAATATAACTTATATAATATAATAAATAAACGTAAATATATATATATATATATTTTTTTTTCTTTCCTTGCCATTTGGCCACTAAAGTTCAACACACATTAAATGTACAATTTAAATAAAAAGCATCATATGCAATATGTTAATATACAAAAACATATTGTTGTGTGTTTGTTTAATGTACTTTTGTTTTTTTTACAGAGGACACTGATGTTTGTTAAAGCACAGGACAATGATTAATGCGCATGTTTCCATACTACATGGATGACTCTGAATCTGGTTAATTTTATCTGACATTTTCTCCACTACTCCTTATTATATCTTCTCCATTCTCTACAATCCCATGTCAATAAAACATTAAGGGCTGCAATCTGAAACCCCAGTAGTGTGATTTGATGAAGTGTAGAGAGACTGGAATCTCCCATTGCCATCCTGCCTCAGGTTCCCCCAGGGCCACTGACTGACTGTCCCTGCTGTAAAATACTGCAAATCTACTAACTAAAATAATTTAAAAGTATGAAAATAAGATTCTCCTCCTGTGTGCAATTAAATCCTGATAATGTGAATACTGTTATCCAGTAAAAAATAATAATAATTGGGTGATGGCTAATACCAACCCAGCAGGTTGTATGTTAATATATTAAGTAAGAATAAGTCAGATAAATTAGAAGCAAATCTGTATCGTGCCTGCTTTCCAGGCGGGCAAGGATCGACTCGACTGACTAGAATTTGATTGCCTGTTGCACTTCTATTTCCGCAGAGGAGCTGTAAACTGCATGGCGCTTAATGGATTTGGGTGTTTGCTGATTAGCCTGTATTTTACCTCGTTGCTGCATATCACCGCAGCACAGCCGTGTGAATCATCTGCTCCCTGCATTAGTCCGAGGATGTGGCCTGTATTTTTAATTCCATAAACCGTAGATTGAGTAGTTTATATAAAATGTAGCTCTCTCACTCGCTCTGTACTTCAAAACAAATAACACTGGACAGTGTTTGAGGAAGCTAGCTTGAAAACGTTATGCGGCAGCGCCATCTGCTGTCATCATCATGCCACTATTCTTTTACTACGCATACAATGACCTTAGAATGTCAATTATTGAAATAAATCTGGAGGAATCTTATAAGTTATGCATTTGCGACAGCGCTGGGCTCTGTGAATAAATAATAATAATAAAAGAATTGAAATACGGCCGCGTTTGTCAGCTAATCATATATCTTGTAAACGGTTGGCAGCCAATGGCGTGTGCTTTGGGTGGGTCCATCGTTCCGTTTAATGGGAGATCCTGCAGGTGAAAAAAAACAATCGCCATACTTACATATTTATATAAGTTTTCTAAAATATTGTTTAAATATGCAAATGCCTTATTTAATAATATATAGGGGGGGGTGGGGTAATTGTTTACACAAATATTGTGAAACTTAAATACAGATGCTATTCTTAGGAAAACTATTGTTCACGCAAAAATGAAAGTTTGCTGTTTAATTTACTCACCCTCAGGCCATCTTTTTTCTTTTTCAGTACAACAGCTCAAACTGTAGTCCTTCTTGGTGAATAAAATAAAATTAAAAGTAAGAATAAATTAAAAGTCAAGAATACTGGCAAATTGTGAGTCAAAAACAGATACAGGCAAAAAAATAGCTATGTCTCCTGAAAATAAGATGAGGTCTTATGAACCAAAACGCTCTGTCTGTTCACATTTTTACAACTTTATAACAGTTTTTACAAAAAAGCCTTTATTTTGAGACATTAACATTCAGCTTTAGCAAAAAGGTCCAGTATCCGTATTGCACTCAAAAGGTTTTCTTTTCGGCAGTTCCCTCAAAAGTACATGCATCCTGGCATAAATGACCCTCATTTAATACGTAGCATTATTAGTCCAGTCAGAACGTCCTCATAAACATTCACGTTTTTCCACACAACACCACAGAATGTGGCATCAGACATTAAACCAAGAGAAATGATCAAATGTTCACAGTGCTACCAGCTTCATCACCACACAGCGTTTGGCATTTTCATAACAGTGCTGTTAAAAAACATTTGATAGCATTAAAAAAAAACACTCTCAGAGAACAAGAAGAGGCAACACAACTAAGCACACGGACAGAACTCTTTACAGCTTGTTACTTCATCCATTTGTCTACATTCAGAGGCACACAGCATTGCAGGTGGGCTGAAATAAGCCTGCAGCAGAGGTCTGATTTATGGGGACTGCGGAGTTGCTACACAGAGTGGCAAAAGTGCCACCTGATGAGATTGATGAGGAGAACGGGGATGTGTTTTTGGCTTGGACTAGGCAGTGTACTAGTACCCCTGGGTGAAGTTGTAGCCAGTCTCTGAGTGGAAGCTGGAGCCTGAAGCAGTGAAACTGTAGGCAGCGTAGGCGACCACGGAGCCCAACATCAGTCCAGACATGTAGGACACAGTCATTATGTTCCCTGTGGGGAAAAACAATCACATGAACTAAAGCTAATGACCGCATCTCTGGAGAACAGTGTAAATGCATCATACAAGCACCTGTTCATTTGTATATACTTATGCATTTATACTCAATGAATATGGCAAGCTGTTTTACATTAAATCTAAAACATGTACTGTATCCATTTTCATGCTACTTGTACTTCTCTTCTTTATCTTTTCCAATTAGTACTAGTACTTATTTACTGGCTTCTAGTGCTTATTCTAGGTACTAGTGCTTATTCTTTAACATTAAAGAGCCCCTATTATGGGTTTTGAAAAATGACCTTACATGCAGTGTGTAACACAGCTCTAAGTGAAGTGAAATATCCAGCTAAGGCTTGAATCTGAAAGTGCCCCGTGTTTAAAACTATTGATTCATCTATAAAATAGTTGACTCAGAGTAGTTTAAATGAATAGTCGGGGTAACGAATCTTTAGCCGTGTCGGCGTGACATTGATATGGAACTCAAGCCCCGCCCATTTGTTGCGCACGCAGACCCGGGAAAATTGAAACCCCCCGGTCCCGCCCATAAACACTGTAGAAAGAAAAAGAGGAAGATTTACATGACTTGTCAATTACATGGCATTTATGCAAAGAGTCAGTATTTGCAGTGTTGGCCCTTCTTTTTCAGGACCTCTGCAATTCAACTGGGCATGCTCTCAATCAACTTCTGGGCCAAATCCTGACTGATAGCAACCCATTCTTTCATAATCACTTCTTGGAGTTTGTCAGAATTAGTGGGTTTTTGTTTGTCCACTCGCCTCTTGAGGATTGACCACAAGTTCTCAATGGGATTAAGCTCTGGGGAGTTTCCAGGCCATGGACCCAAATTTTAACATTTTGTCCCCGAGCCACTTAGATGTCAATTTTGCCTTATGGCACGGTGCTCCATCATGCTGGAAAAGCATTGTTCTTCACCAAACTGTTGTTGGATTATTGGAAGAAGTTGCTGTTGGAGGGTGTTTTGGTACCATTCTTTATTCATAGCTGTGTTTTGGGGCAAAATTGTGAGTGAGCCCACACCCTTGGATGAGAAGCAACCCCACACATGAATGGTCTCAGGATGCTTTACTGTTGGCATGACACAGGACTGATGGTAGCGCTCACCTTTTCTTCTCCGGACAAGCCTTTTTCCAGATGCCCCAAACAATCGGAAAGGGGCTTCATCTGAGAATATGACTTTGCCCCAGTCCTCAGCAGTCCATTCGCCATACTTTTTGCAGAAGATCAATCTGTCCCTGATGTTTTTTTGGAGAGAAGTGGCTTCTTTGCTGCCCTTCTTGACACCAGACCATCTTCCAAAAGTCTTCGCCTCACTGTGCGTGCAGATGCTCTCACACCAAGCTCTACACTGGTGGCACTCCGATCCCGCAGCTGAATCCACTTTAGGAGACAATCCTGGCGCTTGCTGGACTTTCTTGGACGCCCTGAAGCCTTCTTAACAAGAACTGAACCTCTTTCCTTGAAGTTCTTGATGATCCTATAAATTGTTGATTTAGGTGCAATCTTAGTAGCCACAATATCCTTGCCTGTGAAGCCATTTTTATGCAAGGCAATGTTTCTTTACAGGTCACCATGGTTAACAATGGAAGAACAATGATTTCAAGCATCACCCTCCTTTTAACATGTCAAGTCTGCCATTCTAACCCAAACAGCCTGACATAATGATCTCCAGCCTTGTGCTCGTCAACATTCTCACCTGCGTTAACAAGACGATTACTGAAATAATCTCAGCAGGTCCTTTAATGACAGCAATGAAATGCAGTGGAAAGTTTTTTTCAGGATTAAGTTAATTTTCATGGCAAAGAAGGACTATGCAATTCATTTGATCACTCATCATAACATTCTGGAGTATATGCAAATTGCTATTATAAAAACTTAAGCAGAAACTTTTCCAGTTTCCAATATTTATGTCATTCTCAAAACTTTTTGCCACGACTGTACTACAAAATTGTTGATAAGCCATGGTGGGTGATTCTCTCTGCCTCGCGATGAGCGCAGTCGACCAATCGCAACAGACTGAGTCATCGTACCAATCAGCGCAGATTAGCATCACGCTAAGAAGGGGTTTGGGAACAAATGAATCGCTAAACAAATCATATGGGAGTCGTTGGGTTAATTAGGTAAAAATAAATGCATATTATAAGACAATGAGAGCATTTTTTTGACCTTGCATGCATATCAGCCTGTTGTTGGAGACCCCCAAAACCAAAATGTGACCTTTTTTAATGCATAATAGGGGCTCTTTAAAGGAAATGTATGTAATTTTGCCACTAGAGGGCATGTATTGACAACAAACAAAAGCATAATTGGATAACGCAGATACTGAGTGTGGAATTCATTACATCCTATGGAACTTAGAAATCATGTTCATGGATGAGCTAATGTATTAAAAACTGGTTAAAGCATCTTCGGTGTTTCCCTGTTTTTCTATAAGAAGCAAACTGGAAATTGAGTCATTAGCATGGAGACACACATCACTATTTCATCATTCTTCAGACCATTTAAGATAATTATAAGTACATAAATGAGCAAAATATAACACACTGTTCTAATGTTTTTTTGATCATATATTTGACATATTTTGCCTTTAAATACTAGCTCACATTTATTAGAATAGTATTCTAGTACTAGTAATAGTACTAGCACTCATTCATTAAATACTTGTTAACTACTAGTACTTTTTGAAATATTTTAGTACATATTTATTTGATACAAGCCTCGTTTATTTGATATTTGGTTCGAGCCTCGGCTGGGTCAGTTGGCATTTCTCTGTGGAGTCTGCATGTTCTCCCCGTGTTTGCATGGGTTTCCTCCGGGTGCTCCGGTTTCCCCCAGCTACATTGACTGTAGTGTATGTGTGTGTGAATGAGAGCGTATGGGTGTTTCCCAGTGATGGGAAAAAAATAGTTTGTTTTGATAACATTCATTGAAAGTCTAACCATTTGCTTTCACATTTGGAGTGGTAGTTCTTCTGTTGATGTCAACCAGAGGGCTTCCATAGGAACTGTATATTAATACCCCCTCTTACAGTTAGTTTGCTATGAGGGAATGATGTGCAAAATAAAGCCCCGCCCCTACTCAATATATCAAAATACTAAAATAGGGCGGCGCGGTGGCTCAGTGGTTAGCACTGTCGCCTCACAGCAAGAAGGTCGCTGGTTCGAGTCCCGGCTGGGCCAGTTGGCATTTCTGTGTGGAGTTTGCATGTTCTCCCCCTGTTGGCGTGGGATTCCTCTGGGTCCTCCGGTTTCCCCCACAGTCCAAAGACATGCACTATAGGTGAATTGGCTAAATAAATTTGACCGTAGTGTGTGTGTGAATTTGAGAGTGTATGGGTGTTTCCTAGTACTAGGTTGCAGCTGGAAGGGCATCCGCTGCGTAAAACGTATGCCGGAATTGTTGGCAGCTCATTCCACTGTGGCGAACCCAATCAGTCACTAAGCCGAAAGAATGAATGATTACTAAAATAAAAGTCTTAGCAACTTCCGGTTCATGCATAATTTAAATGTTAAAATGGCTTGCCATACCCAGCATCTACGTAAATGCAGTGATAGATTTACCTGCCAACTCCCTCTGCTCAGGTGCCACCTTGCCCGCAGCGTGAATCATAGGAACACTGCCAAAGTAGCCATTAGTGATGCCCATAAAGAGAGAGAAGATGCAAGGCCATGCCGGGTGGCTGAATGTGGGCATTTGAGCAGGATACACACACATGATAAACAGTGGGATGAAAACCACTCGCACACAGGAAAAGAGGAGAAGACGCGTCCCATTCCACTCGTATGGCACAGCTGCCAAAATCTGTACCCAAAAATAAGAGTTTTCATTAGAAAATAAAAAACAATAGTAATGATAAAGTTTGTTTTTGTAGTTAATCAAACAATAAAATTGTGATCCTACTTTGCCCACAAAGTCTGATATGTTGAAGATGGCCATGATGAGGATGGGCAGCCATTCGCCGAAGGTGTCGTTTTTGATTTCAGACTCCAGTCCGGGGAAAAGACACAGCGTGATGAAGTAAGTGACTGCAATGGACAGCATGTAGGTCCAGATCACCCGCGCCACTACGTAACGGTGCAGGATCATGTCTGAGACAGAAGGGGTCACTGCTCCATTAGACAATAACATGGAAATTGGGTGCTATTGAGAGTAGCAAGTCAAGTCAAGTTGGGGTTTATTTTCATTTCACTATGTGTGGACATGCAGTGGAATGAAATGTTGTTTCTCACAGGACCATGATGTTACATAAACAAACAGTCATAAATATGAACACAACAATAGATGTAAGAGCTATTTTAAACATATACATAACTAACATACCAGAGCTGTAATCTAACTATACTAACCATACCATACATATACAACTCCAAATCAGAAAAAGGTGGACAGTATGGAAAAGTTGGGGCATCTGCTGCGTAAAACATATGTTGGATAACCGTTCATTCCGCTGACGGTTCAGTATAAATAAAATATATCATATTATCATATAATCATAAAATAAAAGTGTTAGAAATGAGATCACACCTTTAACACCCGGCCAGTTTCGTTTCATCTTTGGTTTGGGCACATCAAACCTGACATAAGTGTTTCCTCCAGCAAAATCTGCACATCCATCTTCAGCTGGAGAACAGCCCACTGCACCATTACCCTTCAACACAGACAGGACATACAACAGTTCATATGCATTACAATACTGTATCTGTATATGCAAGACACTGGACTGATGATCATTTTTTCCATTTAAATAATGTAAAAAGCTTATTGTATTTCTTTAAAAGATTGAAAATAAGACATCAGAAGCAATGACTGTATCAAACAGGTCACTGTAAGTGCGCACTGCATTCAGAGATTGTAATGTTTCTTGATGAAGCAGCGTTTCTGCAGGCCGATGTGATGAGGGCCATTACTTGATTAAGTGTCTGGCTGAGCCGGGAAAACCACTTTCCTTAATTTGCTGAGAATAAAACAAGAGCACCGGGGGTCTCAGAGACAGGAGAAATGACCCCTCAGAGGATCATAAGCTTCACCTCAACGGCAGGAGGGGAGCATTACATAAATCAAAGGTGAAAATGCAAAAAAATTAACAGCGAGCATTTTAAAGATACAAAATAGACTTATGTATTGTTTTTGCTACATTAATGATAAATTTATGTTTTCTTGACAATATATGTATATTGGTAACAATTTACAATAAGGTTCCATTGGTTAACATTAATGTATTTATTAACATGAACAAACAATGAACAATATATTTACTACAGTATTTATACGCGTTTATTAATGTTGGTTAATGAAAATACAGTTGCTCATTGTTAGTTCATGTTAACTCACAGTTCATTAATTAATGGTAACATAAATACATTAGTGAATGTTGAATTACATTAACGCACATTAACTAGCATATATATATTCCACCAAATATTGATTCATTAACTGTTCTGAAATGTGTACATTCACAGCAAGAAGGTCGCTGGTTCGAGCCTCGGCTGGGTCAGTTGGCATTTCTGTGTGGAGTTTGCATGTTCTCCCCGTGTTGGCGTGGGTTTCCTCCGGGTGCTCCGGTTACCCCCACAAGTCCAAAGACATGCGCTATAGGTGAATTGGGTAAGCTAAATTGTCCATAGTTTATGTGTGTGAATGAGTGTGTATGGATGTTTCCCAGAGATGGGTTGCAGCTGGAAGGGCATCCGCTGCGTAAAACATATGTTGGATAAGTTGGCGGTTCATTCCGCTGTGGCGACCCCAGATTAATAAAGGGACTAAGCCGAAATGAAAATGAATGAATGAATGAAATGTGTACATGTCTGAAAACATCGCACCTTTTAATTATTTTATGTAATAAACAGCTCAAAATTACTATTTGTAAAGAAAACTAATTTTCAAGTGCTCTCTTGATTTTTTTTGATAGCTGTATACGTGGTTTAGATTAAAAAAGTAATAGATACATTTAAAAAATAAGAACAGACAGAAGCTACAAAAATAGAAATACATTAAAATAGAACTTTTGTCACTTTTTTGCAGCAAAACATTTTATAATCAAAACACACAATTTGTTATAGTAACAGAAAATAATAACTATTTAAATAATACCAAAATTATGAAAAATGCATGATCATCTTTGACATTCAAAAACCTAAAAAAATAATAATTTCAAAAACCCTGAATGGTCACGTGTTCACTAATACTTTCATCAAAAGTACAAATAACAGTAAAATATAAGATATTGTATATTATAATAATATTTAGATATTGAATATTATATTATCGAAATATATCCCTGTTTTAAAATATATTTGTAATTTATATATTTTTTTGTAAATAATATTTTTATTAAAATATTTAATCAGTAGAAATTCCACTAGCAATTATTTATAAACTCAGAAAAAAAAAACTTTAGGTATTAGGCTGTCAGTGGTGCAGTTCATTTTCAAAGCATACACTTTATAGGTACTGATATATGCACTTGAGGTGCTAATATGTACCTTTAAGGTAACAATGTGGATTCTTTATGTACAAACGTGTGTATCTTTTGTAAATGTTCCACCCCAGTGACAGCTTTAGTAACTATATTTCTGAGTCGATGACGATGACAATCTGAACGATGATGAAGAAGTCTTGTGAGAAAGAACGGCTGAGTGGTCAGTCTGTTGGCTACAGTAAAAGAACATGCGGTTTCCTCCAAATTGCTTTCATATATTCCTTCAGCCGAACTGTCTGTGTATGAGTGAGCTCTTAAATCATGATCCCTCTCTGTGTGTGTGCACGGACCGGCACAAATCAAACACTGAAGAGATTTTACAGAAAACACAGCTAAGAATGCGGAATTAAAACAAGCTTTTCACAGTCCAGCTAAATTAAAAGCTTTAAGATTCTACATTCCAATGAACTTTGTCACACATTAGCAAGATAACACCGCTGATTTATTTATCCAAAATGTTGTTCTTGAGCTCTTTTTACTTTAATCCGATGCAAATAAGTAAGTCGAAATTATTATTTTTTTTAAACTTACATTTTTCTTTGGGTAAAGAAAGAAAGTGATACACTGTACATATTGGATCGCCAAGAACTAAATAAAAAATAATACGGTTATTTTCAAGTATTTATCATCTAAAAATTCCATATGTGACTGAGTTCTTTATAAAGATTTTAAAATCATATTTTGTTGTTGTTGTGTTTAGCAACAAGGTACATTATTAAATACATTTAATGTTTTACCCTTGTGTGTATATGTGTGTCTGTGTGTATAAGCATTAGCATATTTATTTTTATTTTATATAATATAAGTTCTGGGCATTGTATATACTGTTTATATGAATACCCCCCTCACAAATGTTTTCTATAGGATACTTTACAATATTATATTTGTGCATTTACATTAGATTAGTCAGTACTGAAGCCAAATCTGGAGCTAATCTACAAAATAATCTACAAATTTAATTAAAAAAAAGAGGAACAATTAGGATTTTTTAATATATATATATATTGCATGAATTTAAAGATGTTCTGTGACTACAATATTATTTTAATAAATATATCTGTTTAATAAATCTGCTTTGTTCAAATGCACCAAAATATATGATCTATATTCACTGAGAAATGGGTAAAAATGTTTATTTTCAAAATGGGGTGTACTCATTTATGCTGAGCACTGTATATATTTGCATATTATATTTTGAATGTTTTCACTTTATTTTATTTTTAAAATTTCTGCTACTCCACCTAATAACAATGTATTATTTTATTTTATTTCTACATGCAATTAATACCAGGCTGTAATTTTGTCAAATAATGCGAAAACCAAGAAATAGCTATTTAGTTATTCATTCATGCATTCATTCATCTATTTTCCTTTGGCTTAATCGCTTACTTATCAGGGGTCACCACAGCGGAATGAACTGCAAACTATTCCATTGTATGTTTTCCGCAGCAGATGCTTAAAACATATGCTGGAATACAACCCAGTACTGGGAAACACCCATTCACACACACACACTCATACACTACGGCCAATTTAGTTCATCCAATTCACCTATATCGCATGTCTTTGGACTGTGGGGGAAACCGGAGCACACAGAGGAAACCCATGCCAACATGGGGAGAACATGCAAACTCCACACAGAAATGCCAACTGGCCCAGTCGGGACTCAAACCAGCGACCTTCTTGCTGTGAGGCAACAGTGCTAACCACTGAGCCACCACGCTGCCTATGTTTAATTATTCATTCATTCATTTTCTTTTCAGCTTAGTTCTTTTACTAATTAGGGGTCGCCACAGAGGAATGAACTGCCAACTTATCCAGCATATCTTTTACGCAGCGGATGCCCTTCCAGCTGCAACCCATCACTGGGAAACACCCATACACTCTCATTCACACACATACACTACGGACAATTTAGCTTACCCAATTCACCTATAGCGCATGTCTTTGGACTTGTGGGGGAAACTGGAGCACCCGGAGGAAACCCACGCCAACACGGGGAGAACATGCAAACTCCACACAGAAATGCCAACTGACCCAGTCGAGACTCGAACCAGCGACTTTCTTGCTGTGAGGCGACAGCGCTACCCACTGCGCCACCGCGCCGCCGGCTGTTTAATTATCTCCGTCAGAATTCATAAACTTAATTAATACTTAAGTAATACATAAAATAAACATAGTTAATAAATTAGCCTCAAGGTGTGCAAAACAACTACAAATTCCTATTTTTGAAATGTGCTGGAACATGAGATGAGTTAGTTTAGAATCACTTCCGTAGAAAGATTATAAATAAGCTGATATTAATATGCACTTCTCACACTTGACATGCAAGACTTACAAATCTTACTTCTTCTGTAATGACATCGTGGTGGACCTGGTACTGGGTGGTGTGCTGTGAGTGGTCTTTGGCATGAGAAAAGCCCTGTCTGGCCAGACTCGTGTAATACTGGACAAAACGCGTCCGTCGCACCAGCAGATGCAGAATAAAGCACACCAGCACCATACAGATGGAAATGACGAAGAAGATGATGGTGTTCTTCCTCTCGTCTTTGATCAGCAGTTTAGTGAAGATGCGACTGAGTGAAATGATCACTCCTGCAGTGCCTGCGCAGACAAAACTACCAATCAGAAGCTTGCTTTTACAGTTTGAGTACAGATTTGTTTGTACATGTACAGTAACCTATGTTTTTTTTGTGTACTGCATGCATGACGTTTGTTATCACCAAAGAACTCACACATACAGATTTTTTTCTCTACAATGTTTGTTCGTGCTCTTTAAAAGGTTCGTTCACCCAAATATTTAATTTTGTCATTAATTACTCACCCTCATGTTGTTAAAAAAAGGGAAACGTTTTTACTGTTTTTGTACAGGTTTATTATTTAGCTATACATATTCATTCATTCATTTTCATTTAGGCTTAGTCCCTTTATTAATCTGGGGTCGCCACAGCGGAATGAACCGGCAACTTATCCAGCATATGTTTTACGCAGCGGATGCCCTTCCAGCTGCAACCCATCTCTGGGAAACATCCATACATACCCATTCACAGTCATACACTACGGACAAATTAGCTTACCCAATTCACCTATACCGCATGTCTTTGGACTTGTGGGGGAAACGGGAGCACCCGGAGGAAACCCACGCCAGCACAGGGAGAACATGCAAACTCCACACAGAAAGGCCAACTGACCCAACCGAGGCTCGAACCAGCGATCAGCGACCTTCTTGCTGTGAGGCGAACGTGCTACCCACTGCGCCACTGTGAGGCCTTTAGCTATATACATATTTTTCATATAATATGTTGATTCAAACAACTAAAAATGTCAATAAAATTAATTTTGGTCAATTGGTGAGTTAAAAAAGGATGAACATCACTAGTTGACAGAGCAGAAATCAAGGTCCCATGAAGCAATTTGAAAAAATGTATAAATAAATTAATTAATTAATTAAAAACATTCATTAAAGGTGCAGTAGGTGATTGTCTTCAGAAACATTTTTTGTTGTGCTGGTTGAACATCTCTTCACATTCCAATAGTAATGATTAAAGTAAATTATCTAAATGTATTTATATGTATTTTTATATTCTGGGTAAGGCGTAAGACTAAAAAATGTTCATCCAATTAAATATTGTCGGGCCGATAATTCCCACAATTCTGATAAGTAGCCCAAACTGTCTGTCAGCAAATGTAGATTTGTACCTCTGCGCACCCGTTCGCACAGATCCGCCGATGTGCGTTCACGCAAGCCGCAGTCATGTGGACACGATTGACAGCGATAAAAACAAATTATTCATAGCGCTTCACTTTTTCCACATTTGTTTATGTTACAGCCTTATTCCAAAATGGATTAAATTCATTTATTTCCTCAAAATCCTCCACACAATACCCCATAATGACAATGTGAAAAAATATTTTTTTTAATTGTTGCAAATTTATTAAAAAAATTAAAAACCTGAAAAATCACATGTACAGAAGTATTCACAGCCTTTGCCGTGAAGCTCTAAATTGAGCTCAGGTACATTCTGTGTCCACTGATCATTCTTGAGATGTTTCAGCAGCTTAATTGGAGTTCATCTGTGGTAAATTCAGTGGATTGGACATGCTTTGAAAAGGCATACACCTGTCTATATAAGGTCCCAGGGTTGACGGTGCATGTCAAAGCACAAACCAAGCATGAAGACAAAGGAATTGTCTGTAGACCTCCGAGACAGGATTGTCTCGAGGCACAAGGCTGGGGAAGGTTACAGAAAAATTTCTGCTGCTCTGAAAGTTATAATGAGCACAGTGGCCTCCATCATGCGTAAGTGGAAGATGTTTGGAACCACCAGGATTTGCAAAGTCACTGCAGAGTTTGAGAGATTTTCATTTGGATGTGTTTTAAAAGCATGTGACTGTGTGAGCATTTCAAACTGATTTAAACCATTTGGGCACAAATTATAAAGTTTGTAGCTAGGATTAATTTACTTCATTATTTATGTACCTACACAATGTTATTTTATATTTGATTTTTGAATTTCTGGGTCTGGATACTGTTACAATCCTGCAGGAAAACCATAAAGACTTGTGTTGTTCATTTTAATCTTTGTATTCATCTATGCTTGCATTTTGCTTTTTGTATTTTATGCACATACGCTCCCCTACAAAATCATCCCAATCTATCTGAAATGACAAATTGTTTCCAAACAGAGTTATTTAAGTAATCTTGTGAACTTATAATCACATCTGAATATATATATATATACATATTTAAATATATAATTCATTCATTCATTTATTTTATTTTCGGCTTAGTCCCTTTATTAATCTGGGGTCGCCACAGCGGAATGAACCGCCAACTTATCCAGCATATGTTTTACGCCGCAGATGCCCTTGCAACCCATCACTGGGAAACATCCACACACACTCATTCACACACATACACTACGGACAATTTAGCTTACCCAATTAATCTATACTGCATGTCTTTGAACTTGTGAGGGAAACCGGAGCACCTGGAGGAAACCCACGCCAACACTGGGAGAACATGCAAACTCCACACAGAAACGCCAACTGACCCAGCCGACGCCCCCTAAATATATAAAACAAAATATCACAATGTCCGTTTTTTTAATATCATGCAGCCTTGGCTACAGGCAACGTTTAATTAGTTACAGTTAAGTACAGTTACAGTAATTAGCTGTAAGCTGGAAGAGCCTCTGTGAACATTTCCAGCTGAAATGGAGCATAAATGTAGCGCAGAGTTTTATTTTAGCATTTTTCCTCGTCATCTCTAACTCACAGCACTACTAGGTAACGGTAGGAGAGGAGCGTTTAAAGGTCCCATGAAATTAAAATAAAGTTTTTTAGATGTTAGTATCAGTATGTTAGTCTTAAGGATACCTATAAAGCTAGAGTGCTCCAAAGCAGTGACAAAAATTGCATTTAGAAGATATAAACATCCAAAGCTAAACATCCATGCAGTTTGTCACTTCCGCCTAAATGGATCAACCATTTTTGACATCACCTCATACTTCAGTTTCTCATCAAATCTTCAGACCAATCAAATGCTCTCTAGTATCTGACATGCCCCGCCCCTTCAAGATGCTTCGCATTTGATGCGCTTGATCTCAACCACTCTCACTAGCAGAGCTGTGATACAACAAAACGCTATAGGCTGTTGTTTTAAAAAAGGGAGGAGCTACTATATTTTCATCTTTCAGTTGGCATTATGTCAAACATCGAATAAAAAATGCACATTTCAAAGCACTTCACAGTACCTTTAAGGATAATCTGCTCAAGCCATCAACTGATGTCATCAGAGAATGAACACCAGCACATTTTCAGATTCTAATTAAAGGTAACTGAGAAAAAATGTATCAATTCATCATAAAACTAGAATTTTGACATCATGCAGACATTGATTATATGCCTATCTGGTTGCAGAATCCCCTTACTCTCTCCAGTCATCACGCCCTGTGTGTAGCGTTTGGGAAGCATCCCCATGTAGCCATAGAAACTGGACTGCTGCACTGGAGACACAACAGGGGGAGACACTGTTATGGCTGATAATGGCTGATTAAGAACACAATGTTCTGAACGTGCGTCTGCAGTCAAGATGAACACATACCTGTGCATCCAAAAGCCACTGTACCCATAGACATCAGATTGATGACGTACGCCTGCTTGGTGGTGAACCACCCCAGCCACACATCAAAAATGGTGACGAGAAGGAGAGGTCCAAGTGCAAAGAGGTAACCTGTAAGAGATCACACTAGTGTCAATAAATATTAGACTGCACAAGGTTACTCTTAATTTTTCCAATTCTATTGACTACAAGTCATTTGTAAAATACAATTACTGAATAAAATACACATTATAATGGCATTTGTTATAAACAGCTAGCATTACATTGTGTTAAGAGATTGTGTTAAAATTCACAAACAAGCTTACAGGAAATGAATTTTTACAATATGCAGAATATCTGTACATTCATGTACCATTATCAAATCAAACACAAATTATGGCATTTGTCATAAACAGTGTATGTTTAAGTAAGTTTAGGTATCGTATATGTATAAGTTTTTTTAATAAATGTGTGTGAATTCATATAGACATAATAAATACACACATATAAACACACACACATATATACATATAAACACACACACACACACACACACACATATATATATATATATATATATATTATATATATA
>CAIGQW010000272.1:6415279-6427309 GCA_903798125.1 Danio choprae
TTTTTTTTTTGATGTGTAAGCAGAGAAGACATATTTAATACACTAAAAAATATAATAAATATTTAGATGCTGTGCACTTTAAAATAAATGTATTAAAAATATAATTTTAACGGGAAACCTCTATCATCATTTACCCATCCTTTACTTGTTCCAAAACTTTGACTTTCTTACTTCTGTTGAACACAAAAGAAGATATTTAGTAGAAAGCTGAAACCCTGTAACCATTGACATCAATAGTATTTGTTTTTCCTACCATGTAAGTCAATGGTTACAAGTTTTCAGTGTGTTGTTTTGTTTTTTGGATCAAATCATCTTGTGGTCAACAGAAAAAAGAAACTCATAAAGGTTTGGAACCACTTGAGTGTGAGTACATATTCAGTAAATTTTAATATTTAATACTTCTCTTCAATATAGTTTTATTAGTTTAGTATAAAACTAATGTCCTCTACTCACACATAATGATGACATATTAATCTTAACAACGAATAAACAATAGCTAAGTATGATTCAATGCATTTTTTTTTTTTTTGCAAGCATCTCTGATGTACATCAAACTCAATACATTAAGGACATTATAACTTTTGATTGCACTCTTTTGTATTGTTATAATTCACCGAGATGAAAGGACCCTGTGATGTCAAATTGGCTCTAGTGACCGAACACTGAAATGTAATAACAGCATGTGAAGAGCAGCCTCCAGCCACTGTCTGTGAAGTCAGCCATGCCATTTGACATTTCACTTTTGGCTACATGCTGAAAAGTAATATCCTTTTTTTTTTTATTATTTCCATTTGCATACGAATGCATGTGCATCACTACTCATGTATTGTCAAGGGATCTACTGCATCCCTGTGTGGTTTATTTTAGGAAAGGACAGTCATATGCTCTCAAAAAAAAATCTATTTTCCTAATGCAAATCAGCCGCTTCCAGCAAGCAGAGCCATGGCCAAGATGCCACATGATATTGAAATTTTACTTCGCCTTGGAAATCTGCCAATGTCTTTGAAGGAGGATGGGGCCAGCAGTGCACGACTGCTTCAAAAGAAAAGCAATCTTTGATATCAGTGTTACGTCACCGACTAGAGAGCGGCTGGGCACATTTTGTGCCTCGTCTGACCGTGTTGCTTTGTGTAAATTGTGAATAAACCAACTGGAAATGTTCAGTGTCAAACTGTCGATCATTTAATGTTGTAAGCAAAAAAGAGATGTAAAACAACATATTCACCAAGCTGTCGTGCGGTCCATATTATCACAGTGACTCATGTTGTTTAACTAAGCTATAGTATATCAACATGCAAATAAAAGGCAGGAGCAGCACCTGATTCTGAACTGTCAAGACCTGTCAATCATTATAACCTCCTCCTATTTACTATTGATGAGCAGTAAAGACATAATAATAACATTTATAAATATTTAATAAAATATTCAAACGCTTTCTAAAAGGATACAGAGAGCTGATGAATGCAGATAAAATTAAAAGACCCTGATTCATGTATACATTGTTGTGTATTTGTGTATAACCTAATTTAATAAGTGAAGTTTGTGTGAGAATTTGAGTTTTTACAAAACAAGATGCAAGGGACTTAGTCAAAATCCAAATGCAGTTTCTATATAAACTTTTGTACCCGTATATCATAGTTTTTATTGTAGTAAAAATGTAGTAGGCTACTCGTGTTTTCTGGAGTACTGATTACCTGTTGTATAACCATATTAATACAAATGCCCTGGTTAAACTATGGTTAGTTTAGAAAAGCATGGTTCATTTGAGGATATAATTGGTTTAACTACAATAAATAGTTTTCACCTTGTTTTACACCATGGTTGGCATACTTTTCGTAAGGATAAGATATGCAAAATCAACTAATTTACTTAGCTAACATATTTAATTAACGTTAGCTGCAAGGCTAATTAAACCAGCTGTATATCAACACGCCTTTCTGTGGACACATCACTTTTTATCTTATCAAAAGGTTCTTATTAAAAACCTTATTTGGGGAAAAAAAATCGATATCTGCTTCAAATTAACGTGGTTTGTCTTGTTATCGCAGCACATATTTCCATTAATCATCTAGCAGCGTTCATGCATCTTTTTAAGACAAAAGCGATCCAGTCATCAGACAGACAACAGGTTAAATCTTACCCCCGAACAGTCAAATGCGTCTTTGCGCTCTTATTCGCATCCTCCGTGCAACTGAAAGCCTTCTTCTCTACACGGAAAACCTCTTCATCGTCCGTGTAGTGTTGTTTGGGTTCTCCGGTGTAAATATCCTCCCGCACAAGGTGAAGAGGCATAGAGCCGCTGTCATTCTCCCACCCACACAGCGTTTGAATCGGTCTGTGAGCCTCCAGTCTGTCAAGGCAACCGCCTTCATTAGGATACTGCTTTAAAGAAACACGCATTAATGCACTTCAGGTTTTTAATTGCATGATGCATATCTATATAGCAATAATTAATGAACACAGAATAGAAATATTAGAATATTTTAAAATTATATATATCAGAGACTACTCATAAAACATTATTAGGGTTTATGCAAAAATATATTAAGCATACATTTTCAACACTAAATAATGTCTCTTAAACAGCAAATCATTATTAGAATGAATTACAAAAGTATGATGTGACACTGCAGATTGGAGTAATGTAGCAGATTTATTCTTAGATGGAATAATAATAACAAATAAGAAAATAGGTGTATAGGTTTTCTGTTGTTGTTGTTGTTGTTTGAAGATGCAAAGTAAAGGAAGATTATTAAGTTTATTTTTACTAGAACATACTGTTTTATGATAAGCCAGAACTTTCCCTATCCTATCCTGTCCTTTTTTTTTTTTGCTCATTCTAAAAAAAATATTGAAAACATAAGTCATCTCAAAATATATTGTTGTGTACACTGACTGAAAGTGACTAAAAGCGTTGTAGTATAGGGTTGAGACATGGACTGATGCGACATTATAATTTCACAAAATATACAGATCGACTGTTCACACAAAAATGCCATGGTGTTATTTTTTTAGATTTACCCATTCTGGGACCCAGTTTGAAAAAATAGTTTCACTCTCTCAAAATGCTGGTTTTTGTATATACTTCTCCTTGTCATCTTGGTCATTTTGCTTCAGATTTTGAAGTTTATTAATATGTCAAAGAGATCCATACAAGACACCATACAGAGGATCTTATGCAGCACTTCTGAAATTCATACATGTATTAATCTTCAAATGAAGCACAGGAGATAAACATCAAGTATAAAAACAGACTAAATGAATACATTTTAAAATCCATCATCCATTTTCAATCCGGGCCATGTGAGAAGATCTTGAGTAAAATAAAAATAAAAAATGTAAATATGTGACAACTGTACAAACTGTAGGTAATAAATACTCATACAGATTAAAACTAAACTGGAAACAGGTGTGCTACATAATCAGTAACCATGAAAACAAATGATTTGAACACGTAAGCTGTATTTCAATTCAGAGGATGCATCCTATAAAGAACAAACCTTCAAAGTGTATCTTCTGAAGTCCACAGACTGAATTACTTTGGAAAATAGGATTGTCTACATGTGGTTGATTTCGTTGCGTAGCAACTTGTGACAACATGCCATTGATGAGAGGCAGTAATGTTTGTACTAAACATTTTAGGTATTGATATTAAACTGAGTTTTAAATTCTCTAAAAACAAACAGTGTTTACAAGCTGTCCCTTTTAATATGTACCCCCTGGGTCCATTGCATCTCATAAAAAGCATATCATATTATTTGTTGTTTGTATTTGTAGCAGCTGTATTGATCAAAATGCAAAACTTACATTCAAAAGTGTAATCTCATTATTTATTTTATTTTAGTCCAAATGTACTGTTGTCAACAGCACACAATGAATCCTGAGATATTCTGGGCCACAAAGGATTTGTCAGTTGTATCCTTTATTACCCAGGAAACAAAAACAAAAACACATTTGAAGCCCACATTTGAATGAGGCTATGAATTAAGACAGCTTTTGTCCCTCCAAAATAAAACAATATACATTTATTTTTAGTATTATTAACCGCTTTTGACATTTTTAAGACAATCAATGTGTTGTACTCCTCAAAACATTATAGGACAGCATTCAGCCTTGAACTTAATTTTGCAGTAGATGTCCAGACAGCATTACTGGGAAAGATCAACAGTGACTGATTGGGAAGGACCATATGATAGATTGCTTTATTTGCGATTTCAAGGAATCAATGGGACACCTTTGCATATTAACGTACTGGCTCCAAGGTCTACATGCCACATGCATAATACACAATACTCCTGTTGTCTGTCGTATTGATTGAGAGATGGCAACAAAAACAAGCTGCAGTGTTCAGCTGTCAAATGACCTGCCAAAAACAACTATCCATTATAAAGCACCCTCTGTGTAAACACTAAATGAACTTTGTTTCCATGTTTTACATTGTAACCTAAAAGTGAAAGTCAGCTTTATTTTTCTTCTTTGAGGTAAACAATTAAATCAGTAATAAGAAACTGCAGACAGATTTCAAGCTCAGATTACAAAATGTAAAACTGCTTTAAGCAAAATAATATTTTTATGCATTATAAATCCTTTAATGGTGCTCTACATTTAATCACGCTTATACAGTGATCGGTTTTCATCAATTGTTTAAATTTGATTACTGTTAATTGGAAAGATGTCCAGGTCTGAAAGTCAATAGCGCAAAGGTAACCATCTTGTTTCCATGCAGAATGATTGATTCACAATATCACTAAAAACCCATGTGGCAATTGTTTTGGTTGGCTGATTGATAGTGATGAGGAAGCAAGTCAATATCATTCAGTCAATAAGCCATCAGTCTATATATTTCATTCATTTTCACATGAAGCATTTGCAAGCTTTATGAACTGGTGAAATTAATCCTTCCGAGGAGTTAAATGAGTGCGTCCTTAGATGCTATGTTAACCCAGTGGGGAATCTAATTTCCTTCCCAATGTCATTTCCCCAGAAAGCCTCTCTGTGCTTGTGCATTCACAAAGCTGACTGGGCTGTTTCCTTAACTCCTCTATCACCTGCTCTGTTTTGCTGTGTACTGTTACCCTACAAAATGGCTTAAAGGCATTTGCCCAAAGGCATTTTGTAGATTTCGAGCCAAATGGTAACGGCACTCTTTACCCTAATTTGTATTTTTCCATATGCATATTGACAGAATGAATATTGTAAGTCTGTTTTTTTCTTTATTAAGACTTGTGAAAATAGAGCCTAAGGATTAAACTAGAGTCAAATATTTGGACATTATGGCACAGTGGGCAAACAATGGGAAGGAAATTAACCTACAATTTACAGTAAATAGACAGATTTACTACATTTTAGGCAATAATCAATAATAAAACCAACAGGACCTTCTCTAAACGTAGAGGAATGCCACTCAAAAGCATACACCTGCATACAAAAGCTTAGGTTGCTGACTTGTTGCCTCTCTCAGATAGTAGCTAGCTGTTTCCATCCAACTTTTTTTTAATGCGCATTTTGGATTGCATAAACAATTTGCATAAACTAGGATGGAAACACCTTTACAGAATAAATGCCAGTATCCTCATTTAAAAAATGTGATTTTGCTATAAGACATCATGTGATGATAAAAATGGGTGCAATGGACAGCATTAACTGACAAACCGGCTGGTCGACCGTCATCACAGTGGGTCAGTATAGTATTATTATTAGATTGGCAGAGATGTACACAGTGGCCTCTGGTGGATTTATGACAAATGGCACATATGAGAAAACGTGCACGTAAGGTATTTGAGATTGTCAAAAATGTACATTGTTTTATGTTCAATCCACTTAAATTCGTTAAAAAAACTAAAAAGTTAACTTAATTCCTTCTTGTTGTCCCAACACAAATAGATTGTGTGGAACCCAGCATTTTTTACAGTGTGTGTAAGGGTAAATATGGGAGCAGGGAACCCTTAAAACCATAACAGAATATAATCCTGACAGTAAAGTCTTTACTGGAAAGACATAACAGCAAAATAAAACAATTATTATTTTAAGTTAAATTAATAGTTGCTTAAAACAACTATAGTTGCAAAAATAATAGCTGCAAAAACATCTATATTGACCAGCGCACAGTTAAGTATTATTTCAGACTGTACCTTCATACCTAAAACTAAAATGGGATTTATCTAAAAACAGCTTCAGCTAACAAGGTCCTGAGTTTATCTCTACTATAGTTGGCCTCCAGTTGAGTTTTGAGCTGATTGCTTCTTATTTAGTTAAGTGCAAGTAGCAGGGCTGCTGTTTCAGCATATGGTGCTGCAGGAAACGAATGATAAACCAAATCATCCAGGAACAAGATCCAGATCTGCTGGAGACGAATGAGATATGGCTCAAACAAAGTCCGATAATTAATCGCATCAACCACTGCGGTTTGTAACACATCATGAGCTGAACTGAAACTGGTAAAACAAAACAAAAAAAATAAGTTTATATAAGTTTTAGAGCTACAACTTAACTGTCATTCCAACAATCTCAGATGGCTGCTTCTCACTCAGGGCTGCTTATCCAAATAGTCAATTTAGCTGATCCAATTCACCTATTCCGCATGTCTTTGAACTGTGGGGGAAACCGGAGCACCCGGAGGAAACCCACGCCAACATGGGGAGAACATGCAAACTCCACACAGAAATGTCAACTGGCCCTGCCGGGACTCAAACCAGTGACCTTCTTGCTGTGAGGTGACAGTACTAACCACTGAGCCACCCGCCTGCCAAGCTTGAATAAAAAAATAGAATTAGTAAAATAATTGTTAACCATTAGAGTCTGGCTATATTCACACACTTATAAAAGTGTTTTTTGCATAATAGGTCCCCTTTAACGTTTGGGCTTTAATTTAGTTGACCTGCAAAATAATACATTATTTATGACCCAAAGACAAATTATAAAGCTGAAATGCCCACTATATCGTCCAACAGTCAACAACAAGAAAATGATACAAACTGACAAACAGTACTTCATTGTGTTTGAGTAAATACATTTAAATTGAGAAATATTATCTCTTTCTAGACCATCCTCTATGTTAATAATGCATTTCTGAGCACTTTATGTGTGTTATTAGCAATGTTCTGTCGTCCTGTAATAGCAACTGCATTCAATTATTTTGAAACATTATATCATACTGTAGTGATTTTAAATCTCACTTTGATTTATTGTTACATTATTTTAAGACTGAATATTGAATGGTGGTCCCCAAACAAACCTGTGCCCATCTGCCTGAGGCCCTTGCAGGACCACAATCCATCCTGAATCTGAACATATACTCGCAGTGCAAGTTGACTTTATCAGAACAGTGTGAACGCTGTGGGGAATTTAAATTATTTTCTATGAATTGGAAATAGATACGAGGGCGTTAAGACTCCTAACAGCCTCAGGGAAAAGCTGTTTCAGAGTCTAATAAAGTTAGTCTGTGTACTATAATATAATTTGTGGGACTGTGGGAGGGTGAAGGGTTTTCAGAGGTGGCATTTATTTTACTGTAGGCCTTGTTCATCCAATTTAAGCAGTCTAGGTCATTACAATAAAACATTTTTTCATGTATATGTAATGAGATTGAATATCGTAAATTAAAAATCATTAAGCAGTGTGTGTTAATTCCTATCAGGACAGTTATTGCAGATAGGAATAATGCAAAGCATAATGGTCTCTCATTTCTGCAGGACATTTTTGTCAAAACCAATTAATGGGGCGAGATATGCGATGACAGACGGTGAATTACTTGGAAACACTTCAAGACCTTCACTTTATTAATATTATCACTGTAAACTGATTCCCCATGACAGCTCTTATAAGATTATAAAACACAGACAGTTTCCAGGCAACTTGAGGTGTCTGCAATCAGATTGGGAGGTTTAAGATTCGATCTGTATTACTATAACCTTACTGAACATTGAAATATACAGTAGTCAACATTTAAAGTGATTAAATATCTTTCAACAAAAATGGGCTAAAAGTATTGAACAGCACCCATTTTTGTCTTAGGACAGTTTTGATCCACTTCATCCATATAAATATGTATATGTTTCAGTATACTAAAATTATATGAATCTATAATATGATGATATAAATCGTAATTCTGCAGGCTGTTTTTTAAATGCATTTTTATGTTTAGAAAAATATTTATATTTATATTTCGCAGTCTGAACAAAAGTGTGTGAAAATAAAAAAAACTGATCCATCACTTTTGCGCATAAGTGAGAAGACGCTAGTAGGTATGGTAGCCAGATTTTCACAATAAAATTCATCAATTTCAAAACTATCCCAAAACTGGTCCAATCAAATTGTGGAGAATGCTACCAACTAAAATCCTATTGCCCCCTCAGTTGAACCCACCAACCATGTAAAGTCAACCAGTTCCATATAAAACATTGCTGATAGGTATAGGGCCAGACAGAATTTTGTAAAAATCTGCAGATTTATGCAGAATTATTTTGGGAGTATCATAACTAAAAACTTAATATATGAAATAAAAATTAATACCTTATACATTTTTATTTAATGTTTACAATGCAAATCCATCTAGATCCACATTATTGGTAAACAAAGCAAGTCTCTTATATAATAAATGTACTAAAAGACAGAAAATATTACTTTACACACTATTGTAAATAAATTAAATTAATACTTTCATATTAGTCAATATTATTACTGAAATTAATTTAAAAACTGAATAAATCTAAATTTATACAAGTAAATAAATAGACTCAATGATGGGCTAAACATCTGTGGAAATCTGCGAATTTCTGCACGCACAGATTCCATGTGGGCCTACTGATAGGTCATTGTGACAGTAAACATGGCAAATATAGCATGTTCAAATTCCATTCATAATACTATTTAGCACATACATTTTAGCAGTCCCAAAGTAAGTACTCACAATAAGTACATCAAGAGTCTCATCCCAAAAATCCAATTCTGGATGTAGTCTAATTTGGTAAATGTTGTAGTACATCTGAATGCCATATGCATACAGAAAACAATTACTTTACTGCAACAATAGAATGAGTAGTGTGGTATAACTGAGTTTAAAACAGAGCTAGCAGATATTACCGGAATATTCATTCATTCATTTTCTTTTCGGCTTAGTCCCTTTAATAATCTGGGCGGAAAGCGGAATGAACTGCCAACTTATCCAGCATATGTTTTACACAGCGGATGCCCTTCCAGCTGCAACCCATCACTGGGAAACATCCATACACACTCATTCACACATACACTATGGACAATTTAGCTTACCCCAATTCACCTATAGCGCATGTCTTTGGACTTGTGGGGGAAACCGGAGCACCCGGAGGAAACACGGGGAGAACATGCAAACTCCACACAGAAATGCCAACTGACCCAGCCGAGGCTCGAACCAGCGACCTTCTTGCTGTGAGGCAAGAGCGCTACCCACTCCGCCACCGTGCTGCCCTATTACCGGAATAGTTCACGCAAAAATGTAAATTCTGCTATCATTCAGCCACTACTGTTTCTTTCTTCTGTTGACCACAAAGGAAGATATAGTGAAGAATGTCAGGAGGAAAAAAAAAGACATCTGTAGTATTATTTGTTCCTACTATGAACGGCTGCTCCCCCTCTTCAGAATATCTTGTTTTGTGTTCAACAGAAGACAAGTTGTTGCATTACAAAAGGAAAGACATTTCAATTAATATATTCTCCACATGGCAGATGAACGAGCTAGAACAATAACATTCTTTCCATTATCTCATATTCCTAATCATGAGGATTATTAACTTATTGAATTAGAGTCTGGAATTGATATTGGCCCGATCCTCCATCTGTCAGCAGACCTCATGGATGAACTTCTAAACCCGGTCCTCTGAAAACGCAGATTAGAAATAATATTATTTTAAAATGTAATAACCCAACTATCATGTGTCCTGCAGCAATGAAAGAATAATATTTGGGCAGCAAACATACGGATAGAGAAAATCAGAGCAGGCATGTGAATAATGAAATCAATATAATGTAACTGCATGCTGGACAGTTCTGAAAGACTACCAACCCGGGCGTCCTTTGATGTCCCTGCTGCACCATCTTAATTAAAATCTGAAAATTATCATTCTGCCTGGGATTTGTTTTTATGGCAGAGCAGAGTAATGAATGGCACTTATGCCTTTGACCTCCTGTCTAAATGCATCCACCATAGTGAATCATGCAGCTGCGTGTCTCTCATCCATTCTAATGAGATCTCATTTACCGAATGTTATTATTGAACACTGGTGCAAAGCCATGAAGAGATAAAGACAATAATCGCACATTTTGAATGTAACAGAATACCTATCATTAATACTTTCTTAAGAGAGATTCCCCCATGTATAAATGGACTTTGCACGCGGATATTGGCATGCATACAATAAATATGTTATCTAAGATATCTCTCCTCTCAAAGGCTTTCAGCTGGCATGAGAGCTTTTGGTCTTTTGCCATAAAAGAAGATCTATGTGCACCTAAATGCAAATGGCAAGAAGAAAGACTTGGATTGAGGTTTACTGTGGGCCTTCAATTAAGGAAAGAGCCTGTAAATAGTGATGCACTTTTTTGTTACCTGTAGTACTCTGTGACTTTGAAAACTTTATATTTAAAAAAATATAATTCTCATATAATATAATTCATTCATTCATTCATTTTCATTTCGGCTTAGTCCCTTTATTAATCTGGGGTCACCACAGCGGAATGAACCGCAAACTTATCCAGCATATGTTTTACGCAGCGGATGCCCTTCCAGCTGCAACCCATCTCTGGGAAACATCCATACACACCCATTCACACTCATACACTACGGACAATTTTAGCTTACCCAATTCACCTATACCGCATGTCTTTGGACTTGTGGGGGAAACTGAAACACCTGGAGGAAACCCACACGAACACAGGGAGAACATGCAAACTCCACACAGAAACGCCAACTGACCCAGCCGAGGCTCGAACCAGCGACCTTCTTGCTGTGAGGCGAACGTGCTACCCACTGCGCCACTGTGAGGCCCATAATATAATTCTCATAAAAATATAATATTCAACCCACATTCAGTCCAGATGCTGAATCATCATATTCTGTAGCACAACAAAATGAATCTTGTCATAAACCGATGAAGAGTACTTGCTTATAAACTTGTTTCCAATTTTGCAACAATTAATTTAACAAGAAGGTGCAAAGAATGAACCTCACAACTACCACTGCAAAAACAGTCATGCTTTTTTTCTGTGGATAAACAAAAAACAATCAGATCTGACATCTGAAGGCACTTCGATTACTTACCATAAACCACATGCTTTAGCACAGGAAAGAAAGATGCACGATATGTTTTGATTCGTTTTCCACATGCCTGTATTATTAACAAGTGTGTGTATGCGGTAAATATCTCCCTCCAGTGGTGACTGTGTATAAATGCAAAGCCTAATACATTTTTGCCCAAATGTCTTACTGTCCATAAAAATGTCATGTGACTTTTATAAGACATATAACTTTAATAAGACATTTAATTTAAGTAATAAGCTAGTAATCTTAATTTCAGTTTATTTTTGTCATTTTAGTTGACTAAGAATCCTTCATTCATTAATTTTCCTTCGGCTTAGTCCCTTTATGTACCAGGGGTCACCACAACGGAATGAACCGCCAACTTATCCAGCATATGTTTTACACAGCAAATGCCCTTCCAGCTGCAACCCAGTTCTGAGAAACACCCATACACACTTATTCACACTCATACACTACGGCCAATTTAGTTTATTCAATTCACCTGTAGCCCATGTCTTTGGACTTTGGGGAAAACCAGAGCCACCTGGAGGAACACCAGGAGAAAATGCAAACTCCACACAGAAATGCCAACTGGCCCAGCTGGCACTTGAACCAGCGACTTTCTTGCTGTGAGGCGACAGCGCTACCCACTGAGTTGCCCTTAACTAAGATAACATTTTTATTTAACAATAACAACAGTTTCATCAACCGCTCTCTCTCTCTCTCTCTCTCTCTCTCTCTCTCTCTCTCTCTCTCTC
>CAIGQW010000272.1:6454355-6480627 GCA_903798125.1 Danio choprae
TATATATATATATGACACACACAAACTCTCACTCATTAGCAATATATAATTATTTATAACAGAAACTTCTACAGCCATAAGTTTTAATGGCTGTAGAAGTATTGCTTTTATTCTTTATTTGTTTACTAATATAAGTTAACCAAACTAAGTTTAATAAGGTTCCATTAGGTAATGTTAATGTATTTACTGACATGATCAAATAATGAACAATGCATTTATTGGTCTTTAACATTAGTAATAAAATTCAGTTGTTTTTTGTTAGTTCTTGTGAACTCTGAGTGCATTAACTAACGTTAACAAGCACAACTTTGTATTTTAACATTGGATTAGTAAATGTTAAGTTGATTAAGAAGTACTGTACTGTAGGTTTTGTTAATTCTTAGTTCATGTTAGTAAATACAGCAACTAAAGGGAACCTTCGGGTAAAGTGTGACCAAAACTTACTGAGTATCTGAATATTTAATTTCTGTAATTTAACAATACATTTTTATTAATGTTTTTGTTTCTTTATAGTTTGTCATATGCAGCACTTTATTGAATGGGCAATTGTTTAAGGGTGTTTTTTACATCCATTATTTCGCATAAATTAATCGTGAAAGCCTACAACATAAAAATTATGTTTGCTTCGATGAGAAAAAGAATGAGATGTGTGTGTGTGTGTGTGATGATATAAATAAAATGTAAAAAAAAAAAATATATATATATATATATATATATATATATATATAAAGTGTGTAATTGATAAGGCACCAGCTGCTACTCCCGAAACTTGGACTACAGTCGTCTGAGGAAGATTGCGGATGAGAACGGAGCATATCTTCTGGCAGACATGGCTCATATCAGCGGTCTGGTGGCAGCAGGAGTCGTTCCTTCTCCATTTGAATACTGTGATGTTGTTTCCACTACCACCCATAAGACCCTGAGGGGCTGCAGGGCAGGAGTCATTTTCTTCAGGAAGGGTGAGTGGTTTTATTGTTCTGTCAAACTGAATCAAGGTCAGCCATACTGTAATGATACACTGTCTCTTGTATTTCAGGAGTTCGTAGTGTTGATGCAAAGACGGGCAAGGAGACGCTGTATAACTTGGAGAGTCTGATTAACCAGGCTGTGTTTCCTGGACTGCAGGGCGGCCCACACAACCATGCCATCGCAGGTATCAGCTGAGCTCCTACATGTCTTTATTGGAAAGGCTACATGTGTATATTTATGGTTATTAGATGCTGAGAACATTGCCTGCACAGTCCTCAGGTGTGTTAATAGTCTGATAGCTGTCTGTAGGATGACCTACTTGGGGAAAGTCCAAAAAACTCCTAAAAAGCACTCATGAATTCATCCTGTTTTACCCATGAAGTAAAATAAGCACACACAAAATAATCACATCCATGTACACCTTTTTTTATTCTTTTAAAAGAAAAGAATAAAAAAATATGCAAAAAGAAATGACGAACAGTGTAATAAATATAAATGTAAAAAAAAAAAACCTGGGCTTTATTGATCTTAAGTGTTATTACATGTTTCAAACGTAGCTTAAATTCATTCATTCATTTTCTTTTCGGCTTAGTCCCTTTATTAATCTGGGGTTGCCACAGCGGAATGAACCACCAACTTATCCAGCATATGTTTTACGCAGCAGATGCCCTTCCAGCTGCAACACATTACTGGGAAAAATCCAAACACACTCATACACTATGGACAATTTGGCTTACTCAATTCATTTGTACCGCATGTCTTTGGAGTTGTGGGGGAAACCGGAGTACCCGGAGGAAACCCACGCGAACACGGGGAGAACATGCAATTTCTACACCGAAATGCCAACTGACCCAGCCGGGGCTCGAACCAGCGACCTTCTTGCTGTTTTCATTAAATTTACAGTTCTCCAGATATTAATGGGTTATAAAATGTGAGACCGCCAATCATGTATGTTCTTTTGTAATTGACATCCAAATCTGATATTGTATTTTATTTTAACCGTATATATGGCTAAATAAACAGTAAATAGATTAATTTATTTTGACAATTAAAAATGACATACTATAATAGTTTTGACACCCTCAATTTGGTTTAATTTTCTTCCAAATACGTTCATCTAAAATAAAACAGAAAGTATTTATGTAATTAATAATTTATATGTATTAACTGTGTTCAAGCAAATTAATTGTGAATATTTCTGAATGCTAGAATTTTTCAGATTTATTTATAAAAAAAAAACATTTTTTCTATAAAAGATATTTTAAATAATGTATTAAATCATTTGAACCAAATGTTTTCTACAAATCATGTGCTTTATTTCATTTGTTGTGATTGACAGGTGTTGCTGTTGCTTTGAAGCAGGCGCTGACTCCTGAGTTTAAAACCTATCAATTGCAAGTTCTGGCAAACTGCAAGGCTTTGGCATCCACCCTGATGGACAAGGGCTATAAAGTTGTTACCGGTGAGTTGCTTAAGGATTTAGGTGCAAATTATAGGTAAAAGTAATAATTGGCTGAGTGATATAGATTGGATACAGAAGGGCAGCCGTGTGAAGTGAATTATTTTATTTTTTTAATAAAGGCGGCTCTGATAATCACCTCATCTTGGTTGATCTGCGTTCAAATGGAACTGACGGAGGAAGAGCAGAGAAAGTTCTGGAGGCCTGTGCCATCGCCTGCAACAAAAACACCTGCCCAGGTGCACAAACAAATACTTTTGAGCTGAATGTTTATTTTCCTTCTGCTTTTTCTTTCCACTTAACCTTTTACCAAATTTTGTTTTAAAGGTGATAAAAGTGCCTTGCGGCCCAGCGGCCTGCGTTTAGGGTCTCCGGCTCTCACGTCTCGAGGAATGTTGGAGGAACATTTCCATAAGGTTGCAGAGTTCATTCACCAGGGTGAGCTTCTTTCTGCAGTATCACACTGAATCACTGTATTGTGTTTTTGTATTGGTATTTTGCCTGTTTCCGGTCTGTCATGGGTAATAAGTATGACAATTAAACCTCTTAATAGCTGGGGGAAATCCCATCTTTAATGAGGGATTCATTGATTCAATGGAGTATCCATTCAAAAATGAATAAATGGCTGTCCTTTTGTCCCAGTGCGCATACAGTATGTATGCCAGAAGTTACCAGATGGTCTACGGTTTGTGGTAGTATGTGTCCCATGCGCACACTATGCCTCACTTTCACTAAACTATGTATTTATTTTTGTATAGACTGTCAGGTATAGGAATAGGGACATTTATAAGAAAACATAGAAACCCCACTGTCTACTAGCACTTTGGAAGTGTTATTGCTAAGCAACGCAGAAGTATACTCGCAATGCTGATGACTAATATCAATAATATAAAAAAACATTCATAATAGATTATTTTCTGTCGTGTTTTGGATGCATTACAATTTTCAACACTTTTAATGTTTGAAGGGACGGCTGTACGACCACTGATATAAACTTCCTTGTGATTCAGGGTAAAAAAAGCATGAATGTGAGCATTTATTTAATGTTATCCATAATATGTTTCATCTTCAACAATGTAAATATCTGTAAGCATCTGTTTAGCATTTAACTTTTAAATGCATTGAATTGAAAGTGTTCTCTCCTGCTGAAAGAGCAATGACTGGCAGATCAGTTTGCTACTTTTTTTTTTTTTTTTTTTTCTCAATACAGCAGGAAATGAAATGTGGAGGTTGTTAACTGGGACAAGATGATTGACAGGCCAGTTTACGTAGACTGGATGCATATTACTGAGTGTCTGTTACAGCAGGGATGCTAACACTCATGCATTTGACACTTCTCACACTCACGCCACACGTCCAGCTTCACACACAGTGCCAGTGACGTTTGTTTGTAGGATGGCCTTCTGGTCAGGTTTTTTCCTGGGACAGGACTGTATTTTTCAACATTATTATAGAAAGTGTTTTGCCTGGTATTAATTGCTGTTGTAGTCTTAGGCAAAATAGTCAAATCAATTGTAGCAAGACAGTATATTTTGAAGAGCAAAATATCATCGTCACAGTTTATATGGAACTTTTGTTGTTGGTAAAACCTTTTAAAAATGGCATTAAAGAGTCATTCTACTTGCATTTGTGTAGGCAGTTAATGTTTTTAAACTCAATCCTTTTTGTTTTGGGCAAAACTAAAACCACAATTACAATATTGTTATCATAGGTGGAAAATATTGTACAACTTTCTAATTTTAAAGTTACAGCCTACCTCAGAAACTGACGATGTGCGTCTGCTTTCAGGCATCGAGTTGACTTTGGAGATCCAGAAAAATATGAACCCTAAAGCAACATTGAAGGAGTTTAAGGAGGAACTGGCTCAAAATGAGAAGTACCAACTGAAAATAAAGGAAATTCGAAAGGAAGTGGAAGACTTTGCTGGAAAATTCCCAATGCCCGGGTTGCCAGAATTATAACTAATTTCTGCCTGACTTTTCTGTTCTAAAGATTTCCTTTACATTTGATGGGCACAGAGGCTTCAGTACAGCTCACCGCAATCACCATACACATAAATCAGATGATTTCCTAATTATGTGTCATACAGATGACCTGTTTGTCCTAAATATCACACATTGGGTGGTTTCTGTTGTCTTGTATGTGGGCAAACTATACTGTAACCTGAAACTGCTCAACCAAGAACTCGAATGAATGTGTACACGCTGTGCAAATAAAGCTGGAAATATTGTAAATGTGAACACGTGCCATCTTTCTTCACGTCTGTGTAGAATTTCTCTAATGGTTTTACATGTGCAAGTCATTACCAATTCAGAATGAGACAAATCATGTGCCTTAACCATGTAATAAAGGAAAGTATGTTTCCTTTCCGCCCAAATGTAAGAAAGATGCAACACAGTGAGACAAATCATAAATAATTTAATGGAATTGAAGGCAGAGAATTTTCACAGTGGGAAGCAACTTAGATGACCCTCAATTTATTCAACATAAATACTTTAGCGTGAAGATTACACCTCATCCCAGACAAGCTCACAACACTGACTCGAAATAGATTTGAGAAAAGTAGCAAAAAAAGCAAAGCATGATTTACGCAGCAAATAAGATTTGTTCGGAAAAACCTTAGAAGATAATGTGCACATAATGGTATGGCTTATTCTCAATTTACATTCAACAGACTCCACAATTAGATGCTGAAAAAAAAAAAAAAAAAAAATCAGACTTACAAACAGTTACGAAGGCCGATAATTACTGGGTAGCCAAAACAACTCCATATTAAAACACACTTGCATTGGAAACAGCGGTGGCAGTTAAGATCTGTAATTTTGGACTACAACTGCGGACATGCAGTAGTGGGAATAACAATTACAGACAATGGGTTTTGGCGACAACCACCATTCTCGTTCATGTCACATCACTGCACCACTCCTTCCTCGCAGTTACTCATGCTTGCACACAACTTAAGACAGCGATTTATAACCCTTTTAAATATATCTAAAAAGTCTGAACAGTACAACACATGAGATACTATGGAAGTGCCATCTTATTTGTCATTACACTTTTCTGTTCTTCAAAACATGCAGGAGGTTGTGTAACAGTTCTTCACAATCTTGACATGCAGTACATTCATTCACCGTATCACACAATTACATTTAAAACACAGAGGGTGGTTGGCTCCATTTTTGTTTGTTTAATATCTTCAACCTTTGTATTACTAAAAAAAACAGACTTTTCCTGTCAGAACAGGGAGGGCAGAAAAAACCCCAAAAGAAAATGATTATTTAGCAAGTGTTTCCCCTACGTTAATATTAGCACATTAATGATTTTTCAAGTCAAGAACACAAGTATTAAAAAGCAAATTACTGACCCATTTTTGTACTCATTTTAAATGCATATGATGCTAATGCGTTTTATAAAGGCTGTTGGGTGAAGGTAAAGCAGGTATAGTGTTGCTTAGGTCACAATTACACTTGTGATTTCCATGCACCATCAGTCATACTGCTAGTAAAGGCAAAAAAGTATCAATTATTAAAAAAGCCACCAGGAGCAGATTAATTAAACCATGATTAGAGATCCTCCTGCTGTTTTATCCCCCCCAGTGTAGCTATAAATGGAAACTACACCTTTAAATCATGGGCTCTTTCGAAATGAGCCTACTTGCTGAATCTGTGGTTTTCAAACCAAAAGAGGAACCTATTTCCTCTATTTCAAACGGTTTGGCAATATATCGAAATATGAAACCTCTACTAGACTAAAAGTCAAGACCACTTTTGTAACACCAAACACTCAACCTGCTGCTTCCTGGAATGCCATGGGAATATTCACATTGAAAAAATGAACACAAAGCAAGCGATTACATTCAATACATTTGGTCTCCTGAATTTAAATGGGGTTAAAAAAAAATTGTTCAGCCAAAATAAAAATGGAAATTTACACACCGTTTACTCTCCCTCAAGTGTTTCAAAACCTTTATCAATTTCTTTAGTCTCTGTAACACAAAATATGGTATTGTGAAGAATGCTGAAAACCGGTAACCATTGACTTCCATTGTAGGAAAACCAAATATTACGAAATGCAATGGTTACAAGTTGCCAGCTTCAGAATATCTTAATTTGAGAACAGAAGAAACTCAACCAGGTTTGGAACAAGCCTCCAAACAATTGGAGAGTAAATGATGACAGAATTTTCAGTTTTTGCTGGACTATCCCTTTAATTCAGCATTTCCCAACCCTGTTCCTGAAGGCACACCAACAGTACTTATTTTATGTCTCCCTTATTTGATCCATTCGTTTCAGGTTTTGGAGTCTCTTCTAACGTTCTGATGTGTTGATTCAGGTGTGTTTGAACAGGAAGAGGTTGAAAATGTTAACTGTTGGTGTGCCTTCAGGAACAGAGTTTGGAAATACTGCTTTAATGTCAAACATACAGTGGACACATTCAGATCTTGTACAAATAGCTGGTGCTGTAATTGAAAGAAAATGTTGGGTTGCCTACTTTGGAGGACCCGTGAATGTAATGCTGCTTGATGAGCTCACTCAGGTACTGGATGATTTTACTTTCCTCCACAGTGTAGCCGAGCTGCAACAAGAAATTAGTCCTGCGCGACGTTACCGAGCCCTGGTCGTTCATGTCCATGGGAAGGTGAATGTGATGGCAGAATGTATAAAGGAAGGCCTTGGCTGTAAGCTGAGTCAACATACCCTGAATGTGGAGGAAGTAGGTGCTGCCACGTTTGATCTGAGTCCTGTGGTCTGCCAAGTGGCTTGTTAGTGTTCCCTTGTATGGCGGACACCGGAGAGTTTTGTTGTCACAGTCCAAAATGCTTATGTAACGGCTGTATCGATTCAAAGAGTGAAGGATGCTGGATCCAGCTGGAGAGGCGGCTCTGTAAAAGGAAAAAAAAAAAAAGTGAAAATACAATAAATCAGACGCTGAATTTTGTCACTGATTTACAGCATTGCAAGCAAACTTATTTGGAAACTATGACACAGAAATGTTGATTGACTATAGGTAGACATATGCTGATATTCAATAATTCAATATGTCAGGATAATGAAAATGCACAATATTTATATAGTGGGCACTTAATACAGTGAATAATTATTTTATTTATTCACATTGTATTTTCAGTGATGTTCATAACAGTGGCTAATGCCTGAAAACTTTATTTGTTTACATTTTATTACATTTTTTTTTACCTAATAGTTTAAACATTTTCACGTTAATATGGTGTATTAAATGCTGAAATACTGACTGAAAATCATGTGACATTTTCATAGTTTATCCTTAATAATGTGTTAAAATTGTATTTGTAATCCGATTACAAGTTGTAATTGTTTTATTAAAGAGAGTTAATAACTAATATAATTCAGTTTAATGTTTTATTTAATATTAACACAGTAGCTGTAATAAATCTGCCTTTTTCTAACTTAATTTTGATCCACTAACCTTTACTAATGAGACTTTATTGCTAAGGTGTTACATATTGTGCTTTATAACCTTTTTGCAACTTAATTTGGTGAATATTTATCTACAATAAAGCAATACAAAGCATATTTTGTCATTATTCCTGTTAAAGAAATCCTTTTTTGCAGATCAATATCGTGATAAAGCAGTATACCGTGATAAAAGCTTCAGGAATGAATTGCAACGAGAAAATCTGATAGTGCCATAAGCCTAACTACAGTCAACTTTTACCTCTGCAATCCAATAAGTTTCCATCTCTGCAGGTCGGTGAGCTGAAATGGCGTTGAGAGCCATGGCTGGACGGTTTCACCATACTTTCCCAGATTTGGCACAAAAATGAATAAAGCGTTCACCAGCTTCCTCACTGTGCCCTCATCAACTCCCAAAATTACAAGCGTCCGGCCACTCAGAAGGCAGGAAATGGCTTGTTGAGCAAAGGGGTATTGCCTGATGAAGCGAAGAGCGCTGTGTCCAGCTTTCTTCTTCTGCTTTAAGGTCAACACACTGCCATAGGTGAAAGGAGACACGGCTCGGTCAGAGTTGGTAGAGGCGCTCATGAAGCTGGTGCGATCAAAGACATCCTCAATGTTAATTTTTGCCACCTCCTCAGAGAGCACGCTAGAGTTGAGTTCAGAAAAACTCAATCCCATGTTGGGGCTCTCTTCCAAAATGTAGTCCATCTGTAAGGCAGGATCTCCATGAAGAAGAGACAGAGGCTCTTGGTTGATCACGGTGTCGCTGCAACACTCCTGAGCAAGCTCAGGTAAAGGATCCTCAAAAATAAAACCATCCTGTCCAATACAGCAAGCTGCATCCATCGGGACTAGATTCCCATCAGATCTCCTATGTGGGACAGCAATAGAGCTAGATGCATTTTCAGAATAGGACGCAATGGATATCTTGCTTCTCCTTTCAAAGCCATCGAAAAAATTTGTCTGTAGACTGGAAGGACTAACACTTCCTAGAGCCTCTATGCTCTTGTCGCTACTAAAACTGCCTTTGGTCTCCGTGTCGGCGGCTTCAGAGGTCTCCTGTGTGATGTCAGATGTGCTGGACTCGGGTGGACCTTCCCCAGACTCCACGCCTGGCTTAAGGTGGTCTACGTCTATGCAGGTGGTATAGGAGTCCAGACTCAGCGGCTCACCGGATAAGTTCAGGATGGGAATTGTTGTTGGGTTGTTGGAAGGAATACTGAAGTTCTTTGAGGCTCCTTCATCCTCCCAGTCGCGTTCGGCTTCGAAGAGAAAACTAGTTACTTTCTGTTTGCTCACAAGAGCCCTGTCGATCTGGCTGGTGTAAATGAAGCACAGATCTCCTCGGAAGGACTTCTCCACTGCATTTAGCTGCTCTAGAGTTTGGAGGAAAAAGCTAGTATCACAGAGCTCCTCCAGGGTTTTCAAGCGTTTATCAAAACACTTTGCAGATTTGGCCTTGATGAGCTGCGGCGTGTAAGAAGACTTTCTACTTTCTGCGTTTTCTGCACTGTCAGAAGAATTACTATTTAGTGTCTCGTCCAACACAGGGGGTTTCTCTGCCTCACACTGTACAAAATCCACATCTCTCTTTTTCCTGGAAGGATAGGATGTGACTTGCCTCAGCAGATCCTTGTGCTCATAGATGGACTTCTCCACATTTGCTAATTCATTCGCCTTTTCAATGGCTTGTGTGGAGTAACAGCCATTGTTCATTTTCTGCAGCTCCGTCTCTTTGTGCAACACCGATCTGGTGTACTCCAGGTCTTTTAGTTTCTTTTCCAGCTCGTTTGCAAAAGCTTTCCTATTTCCTGATTTCAGACATTCTGAGGCCTTGGAAAACTCGGATGACAGTTCTTGGAACTGCTGCATGATCTTCCTTTCGTCTGCAGAAATGTAGGCCATACAAAAGGGCCGTACAAATCCACGAGCCTCCAAATCATACAGCGTCAGATGATGGACGTAGGCGAATGCGCCTTCCTTAGAGTCGCCCAGAACCACTTTTGAGTCCTCCACAAAATTAAGCTTTGGGTAGTTACTCCCAGGAGGATGACCGACAAATGATGCCTGGTAGTCCACAGACATGATGCGAAGCGAAAAGTAGTTAAGGTCAAATGTCCCACACACCTTGGGGTCACTGGGAATGGTGAGTAAAGGCTGTGGACCCACCTGCTCTGAAAATTCAGAGATGAGAATGAAATCTTTTGAGAATTTCGCATAGGATGTCTTTGTCCATGGATTTGCATTGGCAGCATGAGTAAACAAAGGCACAGAAAACTCCTCTGGAAGTGACAACGGATCTGAGAATGAGTCCCCAAAGTCATCTTCTTTGGTAAAAGCCACCACATCTGGTGAGCCAATCATGTTCTCTGAGTTTATAGAGAGACATCAGCAGAAATACCCTTCCGTTGTCAGTATATCCACTGATGAAGACACGATTCCACAGATGGAGACATGATATTTCACAAAGACATCGTTTTGAAGTCAAAATCATTCATTCCAGGACTGTCTCTCTATACAGCACGTCAGTTTTAGTCCACTGAGCCAGATCACGATCTGTTTAACATGAGATGAAGGCGATGCTCGCCAGAATGACAGACCTTTGACGTCACCTGCCATATATCCGACGCATCCATCAATGGCCACCGCTTAAATAATCCGCTTTATATTCGGGCGTCTACGTAATATGTCAGCGAAGACACCGCTGTTGGACTGTAATCCAGCTGGTCAATAAACTGACATCCTCTAACAGCAGCCATATTTAAACGATCGTAACCTTCCCATGTGACTGTTCTGATGAGGAAGTGGCCGTGTTTCAAAACCTAGTGAGCTCACTAGCTTACTAGCATCTCCACTCAGCGGATTGGGTAGGCGCTCGTGAGCCTAAATATGCTGTCTAGACAGGTATCTACGAATGTTTTGAGATACAGCCGATGCATTTGTTATTATGTGTTTTGTGCCCTTTTTTACAGAAGTTACATTATTCGTATCTTATGACAAGTTTATAGTTTGTTATATAACTGTAAATATATATCTAATAACTGTAATATATATCTGTCAATTCATTATTTGGTTTTATATTTAATTCAGAATTGTTTTGAACGTAAAGTACACAGTACAGCATTCTGACACTTTGCTTTACGGTATTTTTACGACAATTTCCGTCAGGCGCCGAAATTGGAAGTTTTTTTAGAGTTGTTCCCTTCGCTGTGATCACGGTTTTACAGATATATTTTCTTATTGCGTCTATATGTTTTTATTTCATTTAACTTACAGGTTGTTTTTAAGCTAGGTTGGACGCTGTTCATTTGATGTAATGTCGGTAGTGCACTGTGATCATGCGCGGTTAGGTCACAGTTATGAACGTTTTGTTTAGGGCACTGAGAATAACTGTTAACAGTCGATTTTACAGACAAATATCTTTAAGCATGATAAGACGCACTCAGATTAAGAAAGTGTTGTGTGTGGCTGAGAAAAACGATGCAGCTAAAGGCATAGCAGAGATCATGTCAAATGGCAGATCGAGAAGAGTGAGTGCTGACTGTTGAGCTGCTATTTTGATTTATTTTGTTCATGATGTTCTTGATGAATCTTGTTTTCTTGACAGAGAGAAGGCTGCTCTGTTTACAACAAAATATATGAGTATGAATACAACCTGTTTGGTCAAGTAAGTCATCTTTACCAATATATATATACACTAACTGTTTAAAAATGAACAGAAATATGCATGAAAACATGAGACATTTTTGTCATTTTATGCAAGGAAAAATGCTCCTTTCTCAGTGATGGGTTGCAGCTGGAAGGGCATCCGGTGTGTAAAACATATGCTGGATGAGTTGGCGGTTCATTCCGCTGTGGCGACCCCTGATGAGTAAAGGGACTAAGCCGAAGGGAAATGAATGAAAAAATACTCCACATGACAACATTTTTATTTAAATTTAGAAGAAATGATATTAGTAGTTGACAGAATAAAATGTTTTACTTAGAATAGGTTTTATCTGAAATAACTGATTAGATTATACAGCATAAATGAGTACACCCTGTTAAATTTTTCGGAATTTGAACTTTTAATGGGATGATATACAATGACATATTTGTGCAAAACTATCTTATTCATTCATTCATTTTATTTTCGGCTTAGTCCCTTTATTAATCAGGGGTCGCCACAGCGGAATGAACCGCCAACTTATCCAGCATTTGTTTTACCCAGCGGATGCCCTTCCAGCTGCAACCCATTACTGGAAAACACCCTCACACTCTCATTCACACACATACACTACGGACAATTATGCTTACCCAGTTCTCCTATACCACGTCTTTGGACTTGTGGGCAAAATGGAGCACCCGGAGGAAACCCAGGCGAACACGGCTCGAACCAGCGACCTTTTTGCTTTGAGGCGACAGTGCTACCCACTGCGTCACCGTGTTGCCCCCAAAACTATCTTATTGGATTTACATTAGTTTAGTCAAAAGCAAAACTGAAGCTAATATAACAAAATAACTTAATATCATGGTGCCAAAATGAGTACACCACAATAAATGCGTTAAGTTAAAATCTAAAATAAAATTTAATAAACTGGAAGCATGAAGAAGGCTATACACTATATTAAATGTAGTTTTTGGGTATTATATTTCTGTTTCACAGAATGTAACTGTAAACATGACATCAGTATCAGGACATCTCTTGGCTCTTGAATTCAAAGCTCCTTTTCAGAAATGGTAAGTTTTATTTATATATATATATATATATATATATATATATATATATATATATATATATATATATTGTTATAATATAACTTTAATAATAACTAACTCAGTGTAAATATTTAAGCATCTTGGCTGCTGCTTCACAGGCATAGTTGTAGTCCAGTCCTATTGTTTGATGCTGAAGTGGAAAAGTACTGCCCTGAGAACTTTATACCGATTAAGGTACTCATTTCCAGTCATTCAGAATATATGTATAATTTTACAATGTATTTTTGTTGTATTATTTTGCAAAAATATTGTATTTACACACAATCTAGAGGACTTTGGAGAGAGAGGTGAGACAGTGTCAAGCTCTGATTGTTTGGACTGATTGTGACAGAGAAGGAGAGAATATCGGCTTTGAGATCATTGATGTCTGCAAAGCAGGTAAGTAAAGGCAGTTGTTTTCATTGTGCTGTTTCTGTTTTTTGTTATTAAAGGGTAATTCATCATCTTGTATGCAACAAAAAAGAAGATACTTTGAAGAATGTTGATAACCAATCAGTGAAAGGTAAGACTGACCTCCATTGTGTTTTCTTTTTGGCTGTATTGTGGAGTCAGTGGAACCTGAAGCTGTTTTGTTACCAGAATTCTTCAAAAAAAAAAGATTTTGAAAGTCAGAAAAGTTTTGAAACAACATTAAAGGGATAGTTTACCCAAAAGAGGACATTTACTCACTATTTACTATTTTATCAAGTGGTTCCAAACCTTTATGAGTTTCATTCTTCTGTTGAGCACAAAAGAAGATATTTTGAAGAAAGCTGAAAACCTGTAACCATTGACTTCCATAGTAGTAGATACTATGGAAGTCAATGGTTACAGGTTTTCAGCTTTCTTCAAAATATCTTCTTTTGTGTTCCACAGAAGAATGAAACTCATAAAGGTTTAAAACATGTAAATGGTGAGTAAATGTTGACAGATTTTTCATTTTTGGATGTACTATCCCACTAACAACAGTTAAACACTGACAGTATGTGTAATCAGTTGAATAATCTCTTTGACTTGTGAAATCTTTCAATTAAGTAAAGCCAAACATCCAGGTCTTCCGTGCGCGGTTCTCCGAGATCACCCCAAACTCTATTAGGAGAGCCTGTGAGACCCTCACAGAGCCGGATATCAATGTTAGTGATGCGGTGGATGTAAGACAGGAGCTTGATCTTCGCATTGGTAGGAATTTCACCATTTCGGATGACACGAACACTTTCCATACAAGATAAACTGTTTAACGTGTACATTATGTTTTTTCAGGGGCATCGTTTACCAGGTTCCAGACTTTGCGCCTGCAGAAGATATTCCCAGAATCTCTCTCCAATCAGCTCATCAGTTATGGCAGCTGTCAGTTCCCCACCCTTGGCTTTGTGGTAGAACGATTTAAAGCCATTCAAGCCTTCATTCCTGAAACCTTCTTTAAAATCAAAGGTACTCCGGTTTTGTGATTTGCACACCTAAAGTTTGAAGGTACAATATATACGATTTTTAAGATAAAATTCTCAAAAACCACTAGAACAGTGTTATATATTTTGCTATGTACTTACATTGTCTCAAATGTTTCGACGAATGTTCCAATCCAGAGGAATAAGCCATTTTGTCTAGTGAGTCAGAATGCGTCCTGCGTCGCCATGCTAATGATATCACACACCCTTGAATTTACAGTTTGGTTTTATAGAAAACAGGGAAACACCAAAGTCACTTTAATATGTTGTGTGTTTTATTAGACTGCACAGAACAGCTTTAAAACGTAAACTTAAAATGTATTTACAGGGTGTCTGTAGTCTTAAAAAGTATTTAAAGTTGATAAGACAACTTTTAAGAGATATTAAAGACCCTTAAAAAGCTTTAAATGCTATTTTACAAGGTATTAAATTTTGAATAGTTTTTATTATACAATGTATAGTTGTCTTAATTTAATCTGTGAATATTGTGATGCTGTGCAGTTTATGACATTGATAAAATCCTGATAGATTATGAAATCACACTGATTTGTTTACTGCAGTAACCATGAAGCACTATTTCTGCTGTTTAATTCAGTTATAAGTCGCCACCTGCTGGATTAACATTTTTGTTCAGTATATGAATAATGCTTTAGTTTAGGATTAGTTTCTTGCAATCATTCATTCATTTTCTTTAGGCTTAGTCCCTTTATTCATCAGGGGTCACCACAGCAGAATGAACCGCCAACTTATCCAGCATATGCTTTACGTAGCGGATGCCCTTCCAGCTGCAACCCAGTACTGGGAAACATCCATACAAACTCATTCACACACATACACTACGGCCAATTGAGTTTATTCAATTCACCTATACCGCTTGTCTTTGGACTGTGGGGGAAACCGGAGCACCCGGAGGAAACCCACATGAACACAGGGAGAACAAAAATGCCAACTCACCCAACTGTGACTCGAACCAGCGACCTTCTTGCTGTGAGGCTACAGTGCTAACCACTGAGCCCCTGTGTCGCCAGTTTCTTGCAATCAGTTTTTGCTGAATATACTGTAAGTTAAAATTTTGCCAATGTACTGAAAGCGGTCAACTGTGGCATAATAAAAGCTCTCCTGCTCTCTTCTACAGCTTTCAGCCTTACTCTGCTTCATACTACAATAATAATCAGTTTTAAATACCTTGAATACATCAAAGTACATGATTTATTCAGGAGTCCCATAGGATGTAATGAAGATGGCAACATCCATGATTCCACACTCCGTCACAGCGTCAACAAAATACAGCTTTATTTGTTATGGATATGCATCCTATAGCTGTGAAAATTAAATACTGTGCGTATGCCTGTTTCCTGTTTAAATGCATTATTATATGCTTTATGTAAAAAAAAAAAATCATTTCTTTTTAGTTGTCCACGAACCTAACGAAGAGGAGTCTGTGGAATTCAACTGGAAAAGACATCGACTATTCAATCACACAGCATGCCTTGTGCTGTATCAGATGTGCATGGAGGTCTGTGCTAAATTGTATTTTTTATAAACAACAGCTTTTTATAATTTTTTTCAGTAATTTTGAAGAAATTCATTATTGAGTCATTATGTGTAGTGAAGTTTCTGTATTTGTTTAGGAACCCACTGCAAAAGTTATATCTGTAACAAGTAAACCAAAAAGCAAATGGCGACCTTTACCTCTGGACACTGTGGTAAGTTATTCAAAACTCTCTGTCTCCTGAGTCTTGACAGACTTTCTACGTAAAATGAAAGACTGGATATTCACTATATCCACTGCTGTGAACTATGATTACATTACTTCAGTCTTCGGTGTCACATGATCCATCAGAAACCATACTAAAATGCTGATTTGAACAAGAAACATGTCTTGTTATGAATGCTGGGAGAAGTTTTGCTGCTTATTATTCTGGTGTAAACCGTGATACTTTTTGTCTGATTTTGTTTAAACAGTGGAAAGTAAAAAAAAACTTTGTTTATAACAACTATTATTACATTTGTCTTATAACAACAATGCAAAATGTTGCTTGCAATATTTATTTTGTAAAAATGTGATTTACATTTAATTGTTAACATGTAACTTTTGTTAAGGAACTTGAAAAACTGGCCTCCAGAAAATTGAGGATAAGTGCCAAAGAAACCATGAAGATTGCAGAAAAGCTGTATACTCAAGGGTATGTTAGTGGCTATTTCATCAACTCTTTTGTGGTCTGCATGATAAGCCCCGTCACAAATCAGTCTGTCTGTTACCCTGCAGTTTTATCAGTTATCCTCGCACGGAGACCAACATGTTTCCACAGAACCTGAACCTTACCCGTCTGGTTGAGCAACAGACACAGGACCAAGAATGGGGAAATTTTGCTCAGTGTATTTTGGAAAGCGGTGGGCCCACTCCTCGAAATGGAAACAAATCGGATCAGGCCCATCCCCCCATTCACCCCACCAAATACACCAACGGTTTACAGGTGAACATCCTCTCTATTTGAAACATTACAAATGAAGCACAATTATTATGAAAAGTAAATCTTAAAAAACTGTTTTAGATTTATATCTTATGTATTTTTTCTTATTGCAGTTGATGTCTTTTTATTGTTATATTAATGAAATAACCAGAGAAGCTGATATGGCAATAAATCCTAAACTCCCTCTACAAATGAAGCTGCAGTTTGCTACTAACTGACACCTATTGCAGTGATTTTAATAATTGTTGTAATTTTTTTAATAGGGAAATGAAAAGAGACTTTATGAGTTCATTGTACGTCACTTCCTGGCCTGTTGCTACAAGGATGCTCAGGGTCAAGAGGTGACAGTCGAAATTGATATAGCGGAAGAGAGATTCTCTGCTAGCGGACTGACGATCATTGCTCGCAATTATCTGGAAGTGTACCCTTATGACAAGTGGTACAATAAGGTAACATACTTTATAGGTGAATGTATTGAATCTTTATTTTCATTAACAAGGGCACTATATTTTTATAGTTAACCTTTTGCCTAATTTTGTTTGATTTATAACATTATAAATGTTTGCAAATATCCTAATACTAATGGGAGCAATGTTTAGATAAGTATGTAAAAATGTGGCTTTTCTCCTTCTAACAAAATAAACAACAAAAATGACAAGAGTCAGTGTTTGGAAAGCATCTGATCAAGTCACATCACATTATTATGCAGCACTTTAGATATAGTATAGTTCACACAAAAATTAAAATATCCTCACCATTTAATTGCACTCAAATGGTTCTAAACCAGGGGTACCGAAACTCAGTCCTAGAGGGCCATTGTCCTGAATAGTTTAGCTCCAGCGTCTTTCAACATATCTGCCTAGTATACCTAGAAAGAGCTTGATTAGCTGGTTCAGATTCATCTGATTGGGGTTGGAACTAAACTCTCAGGACAACGGCCCTCCAGGACTGAGTTTGGGCACCCCTGTTCTAAACCCTTATGAATTTCTTTCTTCTGCTGAACACAAAACAAGAAATTCTGGAAAGTGTTGGAAAAAATAAGCAGTTGAAATCCATAGAAGGAACAAAAAATATGTTTTCATATTTGGAAATGTGACCTTGATGGACTGAACCGAAGAAAAGAATTGGAGAAGATTACCACTTAAAAAACTTGTAGCCTCAGCCATTCTTTTTTATTACAGTACATAATCAACACTGACCAACGTTAGTTTAAAGGGCACCAATTTAAACCATTTTTGAAGATTTAATATAAATCTTCGTGTCTCCAGAATGTATCTGTAAAGTTTCAGCTCAAAATACCCATCAGATTATTTATTATACCTTTTTAAATCTGGGAAATGTGAGCTGTTTTAAGATTAGCTGTTTTTGTTGCTTGTGCCTTTAATGCAAATGGCTGGTTCTCCCCGCCCACCTTTCCCACATGCGTGTCATAGCCATAGCCTTCACTTATACAAATAGCTCAGTGACAGACAAGAATGAAGCAGATCTCCCTTACTACAGTAAGAACTTTCACAGTGGTTATTTGATATATGTGTTATGGAGTTAATCTAAGCCTTTCTGAAGTGATGAGTCACACACAGTGTCTTTATAAAGTTTGTTCACGTGCACACGCACACACGTTAGCTTTGCACTGTTTTTGCACGGCAAATGTGACAGGGTACATGTAAATATCCACTGCTGTATGGACATCGTTATGTTAATGTACAAAATAAACCTGATTTAAGTCCACAAACCGGGATTGAAGTGTCTTCTTTCATAACGTTAATTGTATTGATGCTATGCGGCAGTGATAATGAATTACAAAGCATCTTTATTACAAACATGCACTTTTTAACGTTTTAAACTTGTAAAACTCATTCTTGATCACATTTGATGATAATTGATGATCCTAGCGAACTGAACAGATCGTTTAATCTCAGTTGCTTTGTGCAAGTCCTGTCTTGTTAATATGATTATACGCGTTACTACGGAGACATGTTAATATGCGGGTGGGGAAACCGCACTTCTACATCAAGTTGCAGTCAGCCTCAAAATGGGAGGTATTTGGATGCTATTTTAACATCAGGAAATTAAGAAAAAAAGAGACTTATTGTCTTTATATCAACCCAATATGACTGTGGACACAAAGATATTGACCAGTTGGGGCAAACCTTTCTGGAATGGTTCACTTTTTAGTTGGGTTTGAAACTCAAAATGTTACACTAGTTTATTTTTCTGTTTGCTTTGAAGTATATTGTGGCCTTAATGATTTAATTGTTTACGTTTTGCACAGGTGATTCCTTCATACACCTCTAACACCACGTTCCAGCCCACAGCGATTGAGATGGTGGAAGGACAGACCAGTCCACCACAGCTTCTGACAGAGGCAGATTTGATATCACTCATGGAGAAACACGGCATCGGTACTGAAAACTATCAGTCAAGCTTTGTAAATCTGAATATTTTACATGGTTTTTGAAAAAAAGCTAGTTATGTAGCATTCAACTTGGATTGTTACTGCAGGTACCGATGCAACACATGCTGAACACATTGAGACAATAAAGAGTCGCATGTACGTAGGGCTGACAGCAGACCAGAGGTTTCTACCAGGAGAGCTTGGCATGGGTCTCGTTGAAGGTAACACATCATTGGTATATTAAAGGTGCCATGGAATGAAAATCTAGATAAATCTAGGCATAGCTGAATAATAGCTGATGTAGGTGAATCTTTTTTTTTTTTCATAGCAGAACATTAAAGTCTTGGCTCAAACCAAGATCCTAACTAAACATACAAGTAAAACAAAAAATAATAGCCTACCTTGTTCTTCTGATGATATATTGAGGTCTTATAAAGAAAAACAATTGATCTATTCAAGAAAATTATTACGACAGTCAAATTATGACAGTCCTGTTATATAGACATAGGTTTGACACAAATTTGCACTTTAGTTGATGCTGTTTATTCACTCTTGTGGGAGCTTGTGCCCACACATACTCCATTAGGGCATATTAAAGCTCACATATGAATCTTTTGTAACATAATCAGGACCATTTGCCACATTGACGTGCAGTCTCGAACCCCACACAATTTAAAAAAAAAATGTTTTTAACCTTAAATCACAAGTTCATTCTGAGGAGTATTCAGTAGCCTTGAAATCTTTAAGTAATTGCTCAATATCAGTCATTTATATAACGTACTGTTTCAGGGTATAATTCTATGGGATATGAGATGTCTAAACCAGACCTGAGAGCGGAGCTGGAGGCAGACCTTAAACTTGTGTCAGAGGGCCGGAAGAATAAAGCATCTGTCCTCAGTTATCATGTGGCAAAATACAAAGCTGTTTTCATTGAGTCTGTGAGGAAGGCAAAGAAGTGAGTTTTTTTTACACTGCAGTCATCAGATTTGGTTTTGTTCCTTTCAGCTAACACTTACATTTCTACATGCAAATTTATGTTGATTTTAATTCATAATGTCTCCAGATTGGATGAGGCTTTGTCCAATTATCTGGGTCCGGCTCAGGAGATTGCCGAACAGGAGCAAGTAGAGTTGGAGATACCATTGCCTGTGCGAAAGTGTCCTCAGTGTAACCGGGACATGGTACTGAAGAAGAAGAAAGACAGCACAGGGTGAGAGGACATTGTGCGTTCATTTAACAACTGATCTGAAATGGAATGTAGTGTATTTACTAATGTCGTGCCTCTTCTGTGTTTTTACTGTAGGATATTTCTTTCATGCATGGGATATCCAGCTTGTAAAGCAGCCGTGTGGTTTCCTGACACTGTCCTGGAGGTCAGCAGAGACGAGAGCATCTGTCCAACTTGCCGTCCACATCCGGTGCATATGTAAGGATTGTGGCTCTTATGTTGCTTTGTAATTATTTTTATGCCATGAACCCTTTTAAAGTTAGACAGTACGATTTCAAATTATTTAACAAGTTTAGTTTTTCATTGAGCACTAATGAATTATTAATGTTAGTGATGAAGTAAAGGTAAAAGGACATTTAAATAAAATGTTATAATAATTCCACAAAATATATTTAAAAAAATTATATTTTAAGCAGCATTAATGTTTTCAATATAACGTGCCAATTAGCATCTTTGAGTATTTTCTGTAAGGTCATGTGATGCTGAAGACTGGACTAACTGACTGACATCATAGGAATCCATTACATTTTGAAAACGTATTTAATGGAATAAAAATTGTTTTAAACTTTTAATGTTGCACAACAGTGTTGTCAAAAATATAAATATTTTGATAAGTATCAATACTTGAATATATTAAACGATACAATCTTGCTTTTGTTTGGTAGCGATACTGACTTTGCTCTCTCATGTTCTCATCCTTACAGTATTGAAATGGTATCGAATGTCAATATTTGTTGAGGTATCGTATCGAAGTTAGACATTCCAGTATCGTGACAGCATTATTTTGGAATATTACAATCTGGACTATTTTGATCAAATAAATCCAGAAGAGACAAGAGACTTGCATCAAAAACATAATATCTCAAATATCTCACTGTATGGTACAACTTTTACTGTACGTTTTTATACAAACTTTAGTTTGTGAAATAACTATTATAAAATAAATTTCCAATTGTATATTTAGCGGCGACACAGTGGTTAGCACTGTCGCCTCACAGCAAGAAGGTGTTCTAGTGGTTCGAGTCCTGGCTGGGTCAATTGGCTTTTCTGTGTGGAGTTTAAATGTTCTCCCCGTGTTGACGTGGGTTTCCTCTGGTGCTCCGGTTTCCCCCACAGTCCAAAGACATGATCTATAGGTGAATTGAGTAAACTAAATTGTCCGTAGTCTATGTGTGTGCATGAGTGTGTATGGATGTTTCCCAGTACTAATAAGCAGTAAGTAATAAGCATATAATAACATGTTTTACTCCAAACTCACCTTGTGAGTACAGTTGAGTGTTTGAAATAAATCCTTCTGTGAGACTATTACATAGGTTTTTTTATTAGTCACGCTGAACCAATGGAAGCAGTTAAATCTTCTGTTTATTCAGCAACCGCTATTTTTCCTTGGACATTTCTTGAGTTTCTTCATGTGTATGGATGGACAGGTTAGTGGGTTTCTGCAAGAGCGGTCTCTGGCCTTCAGAGGAGATTTACTACAATCACACCATGCTTCTTTGAGAAGATGTGCATGAAAATCACAGCTTTGCTCAATTGTGTTTGCGATTTTAATTCGATTAATCGCCCAACCATAAATAAAGCATATCATTTTCAGTGCTGATTCTGGTTTCATCTTTGACAGGCTGAAGTTTAAATTCAAGAGGGGAAGTTTGCCACCTATGATGCCCCTTGAATTTGTTGGCTGCATCGGAGGATGTGACGAGACTCTCAGAGAGGTTTTAAACTTGAAATATCTCAGAGGACGAGATGCAGATTCAGCCCCTCAGGCCAATAACAGCTCCAGATCCAATCAACACCACATACATAGGCCCAGCTCGGCACCTCCTCCATCCAGGGTGGAGAACATTAGACCTCCAGCACCCAGACCTCGACCCGATGCCAGTCTGCCACCTCCAAGTTCAACCCAGGGCGGTGCCATTGTGTGTAACTGTGGTCAGGACGCCTTACTTCTCACCGTACGCAAAGAGGGTCCCAATCAGGGGCGTCAGTTTTACAAGTGTAACACAGGAGACTGCAAGTTCTTCCTGTGGGCCGATCAGCCACCTGAACAGGGCGCGCCCGAAAGAAACAGAGGGCCCTTGAGTCAAAATGTCCAGCCTTCCAATGGGTTTGGGAATGTCCCTCAGCAGAGGCAGAACCAGAGAGGGTCTGGAGGCGATGAAGGGGAAACTATGTGTAACTGTAATGAGCCTGCAGTCACCAGGACTGTCATGAAGGAAGGACCAAACAAGGGCAGAATGTTCCACACCTGCGGGAAACCCAGAGATCAGCAGTGTGGCTTCTTCCAGTGGGCCAATGAAAATGTGGCACCAGGTATGTTGACGGTTGTTTTGTTGAGAATGTTATATAGCTATGGAGTTTATGGTTTATAATTATGTGTTTGAGTAAAGTGACGTTTTTGTTTTATTCTGTTAAGTACGTTAATTTAAATGTAAAATTAAAATGTTGTAGTAGGTTTTTTTTAGCATAAAATGAGAAGGTGCCAATACAAATCTTCATAAAAGTTCATAAATATTTTTTATGAATAACCCCAATGTTCAGTTACAACAAATGAAAACATTTGTTATTCTGACCAATTGTCATTTTCCTGGAAAAATGCTCTAATTCGCATATACCTGTAACTTGTGTTTTTTTTTTTTCATTTTCATTCATTTATTTTCATTTTAAATTTGCATTATGGGACTTTGATCTCTCTTTTGAATTTTATTGACATTTTCTGTGGTTAAATAATATCTACAGAACTAAATCTGTACACTAACAGAAACATTGCCGGCAGCTCATTACTCATTTTCCGTACTGCAATTTGCATGACCAAACCAAAAATCATACTGTTTCATTTAAACTGCCAATAAAATGCCAGCAAAAGTCACTGTGTTCACATTTTCAACAGAAAAGTTGTCTGAGCAGAGATCAAGGTTTACTCAATTAGGAAGCATTAATAAAATGCATATGTTTGGGGTAAGATTTGTTAAAGGAGATTAATACTTCAGCAAAAAAAGTGATAGTATAGATATATATAATGTTACTGGAGATTGAAGTAATAATGCTGGAATTATATCAGCTTTGCCTTAGTTTAAATTCATAAAAAATCTAGCCAGTTTGAAAACATTTATTTTACTGCTGTTTTATTGCGTTTTAATAAAAAAATTTTTACAATAGTGAGACTTCTGTTTTATCAGTCATTTGGTTTGATGTAGCTATACAGTTTATTAAATAAAAAGTGTGTTGCTTTTGGCTTTAACTGTGCTGCATTGTGCTAAAAAAAGCATTATGTGGAAGATGTTTTGTTGAAATATTTCAGTTGCGAAGACTTTTGTTCTTGACTTTTGTAATTTACCTTTTTTATCACTTTCTTCAGCCACAGCGTTTTCTGGAGGGAATAGTGGTAAACCATCTGGGAACAAAAAAGCCAGCACTACCTCAGTCAAGCCTCCCGCTGCCAAAAGGCAGAGGACCTGTGGAATATGTCATGAGCCGGGACACACCAGAGTGACCTGTCCTCAGGCCCAGTGAAAAACAAAATATGTAAATAAAATTGATTTCTCTTATGCATATTTAATGTTGTTTTATGAATTGTAAATTTGTATTGTATTATGTAAAATAAAGTTATTTTTAGGTTTGCATTTTGTGTGTGTGTCTGTGTGCACCTTTGTGTGGGTGCGCCTGTGTGTAGTTTGTTATTCTTGTTCACATATACAGGGTTTCTTTGGGTCTTACAGAAGTCTTCATTTCTAAATTCACACTTAGACCTTAAAATTGTATTAACTCAGAGCTGAAATTTATAACCATTACTTTAGTCTTCCAATAGAAATATCTAAACAAGATACATTTGTTTTTCATTCAAATAAGATTTTAGGACAAATATTTGTCAGTGGGATGAGACAATTGTATGCTGTTATTTACACAAAATAAATGCATTTGTTATGTTTGTTCATTTATTTTCCTGTAAAATCAATTTAAAGTTATTGAGATAATACCTTTAAAATTGTAACTTTAAAAAGGTACAACATTTTCTAACTTTTGAATTGTGGCTAATACAACCTGCTCTCTGCTTCAATTTGGAGAAAATTTTGATAAGTGGTCATTTTTTTCCCTCTTCAAATGATACAACAGTCTTGTTCTTAAAATGTTGCTAAATGTTATAAAGCATTTGGCCGCACGGTGGCGCAGTGGATAGCACAATCGCCTCACAGCAAGAAGGTCGCTGGTTCGAGCTAGGTCAGTTGGCATTTCTGTGTGGAGTTTGCATGTTCTCCCCGTGTTGGCGTGGGTTTCCTCCGGGTGCTCCGGTTTCCCCCACAAGTCCAAAGACATGCGGTATAGGTGAATTGGGTAAGCTAAATTGTCCATAATGTGTGTGTGTGGATGTTTCCCAGTGATGGGTTGCAGCTGGAAGGGCATCCGCTGCGTAAAAAACATATGCTGGATAAGTTGGCGGTTCATTCCGCTGTGGCGACCCCAGAATAATAAAGGGACTAAGTCAAAAAGAAAATGAATGAATGAATATAAAGCATATGGAAACCCTGATATTACCATTGTAAAAATGACATGTAAAATGTTGAACTAAAATGTCTGCGAATGGGATGTCCCATATCAGAAATTGTTTTTCTGCTTATTAGAAATGTGGTCTTCAGAAACCTCTAATGTGTAATAATGTCCCATTTCCCCAAAGATAAGTATATAGTATGAGACAGTATTTCAGAAATGGGGTCTTTATAGCATCTAAAGTCTAGTTTTGTTCCATTTCTCATATGACGTTCTGTAAAGAAGTCCTTTTTAAAAGAAAACCTTTTCTGTTGTGAAATAAGGATACGTTTGTAGCTCAACTATTTGTTGGACTACTTTACTTTTTTTTAAAGATTTATTTTTGGCCTTTATTAATTGGATAGGACAGTATTATAGACAGGAAGCAAAGTTGGAGAGAGAGAGGGGGTAGGGACGGGAAATGTCCTCGAGCCGGAATTCGAACACGGGACACCCTGAAGTGTTGCTGCACCATATGTCAGCGCGCTAACCACTAGGCTATTGCGCCAACGGACTACTTTACTGTTGTCAGACCACATTATATAAAATTACATTCAACAGTGAAGTACAGTAGGCTATATAGGACAAATAAAAAAAAAACAATTCAGATGTTTACAAAGAGTGTATTTATACTGTGAACTAAAACAACGTTCTGAAAGATAAACTTGCAAAAAAGAGAAGACAATCCATATCATAATAATATGCGTGCTTAGTATATACTTGACCGTGCTGTTGTGAAGTGCGGTGCAACATGTAGTTAAAGAAAGTCTTCTTTGCTCAACAAAAAACAAAATAATAGAAAACATCACAACAAACATGCGTACCATTAAAACATTACAGCGCATATTTTCTATATCTTCTATTTAGAAGCTCTCATCCACCATAACCCTCGCAGCAGGTCCCACTACTGGCCTCCCGTGTTTCTCTCTGGGTCCTTGGAGCCCCGCGTAACACCCTGCCAAAGCATGCACAGTCTGTGCCGGATACCCGGAATGTTGCTATATATAGAATATACAGACCTGTAGCCAGCCTGGTGTAAGTAGTGGTTCTTTTTTTTCAAAATGTGGACCTTTTTGCAGTTATTTGCCTCATTTTCTATTTTATGAGATTTAAATACTGCAATTTAGTGACATTTTAAGCACATTTTTTATTCAAATTAATTTTAATATGGACCACTTTTGGTGCTTCACACCTTTTTATGTCGTTTTTTGTTTTAAGAAAACGAGATTTAGAATAAAAGTTACTTGTAAAATGTTTTCTCTATTTAAAAACAATACAGTAGCAAAAAATGACTTCACTTACATCCGATTGTATGTTTTCTTGCACAGCTGGATCTTGGACTCATGAAAAATAATAGTTTGCATTGGCCAAAACTGATTAGCTGAAGTCACACTGGTGTGATGGTCAACAGATGATTTGGCCTAAAGCTGTTTTCAGTTGATTATACAATTTATGATGATGTAGCAGTCAAAATAGGACAAATGAGCTCATGTATGGGACTAATTCTGGACCTTTGTTATTGAGGGGTGGGTCTTTCGAACCACCCGAACCCCCCCTAGCTACAGGTCTTATATATATATATATATATATATATATATATATATAT
>CAIGQW010000272.1:6481027-6505905 GCA_903798125.1 Danio choprae
GCGTAAAACATATGCTGGATAAGTTGGTGGTTCATTCCGCTGTGGCGACCCCAGATTAATAAAGGGACTAAGCCGAAATGAAAATGAATGAATGAATGAATATATATATATATATACATATATATATATATATTTGGGGCCAGGTTTTATTTTTTAAAATATATTTAACATTTATTAAATTTACATTTTAAATGCATTTAAAAACACCAAAAAACTAGGCAAAATATATTTACTAAAATATATTTTCTACAAATGTGTTTGTGCATTGGGAAACATAATTGAAAGCAATAAAAAATTTAGGAAACAATTTTTTATAAACTTTAACATATTTCAACGTACACATGTAAATGTATGAATGTTGTTGGCTCTGACAAATTGCTTTTGGTGCACTTATGTTCCGTTAGATAAATGCAAAAAATTTAATATAAATCTATTATAAATATTCCAAATTTGAGGAAAACACAAATGGCCATTGCCATAGTGGTTGAACAACTGGGGATGTTGTGACGGGCTCTGAGATATGGGGGCTCCATCATCACATTTTTGTCCCAGGCCATGTCAGTTTCACTATAGCACACTTTAAATGAATCACAAATGAGTAGGTTCTGAGTCAGCAGTCAGAAACGGCAAAAAGATGTAGTTTTAAACCGGTTTTGGGCGTGAATAAAAAGTGGAAGTAGTCGGTTTACAGAAGCGGAAATAACTTTTTCAGCGTATGAGTGGTTGTTAAAACAGTGGGCCGCACCGGGAGCGCGGGGGGCGGGGAGTGTTTGTTTCACCAGCCGCTGCCAAACAGAAATAGGTTGTTCTGCTGCCATATCCAGAATTAGACATGGCTGCGACCGGAGTTCTCCCCTTTATCCGGGGAGTAGACCTGAGTGGGAATGACTTTAAGGTAAGAGTTTTAGATACTGTTCTGTTGATACAGGACGGTGTTCGTAAATCACCCGCTTACTCGAGGGAAGTGATGTAGGTTAGTTAGCGTGTCGGAACTGGTTGAGATGGTGAGCTAGCAGTGCTAACTGTGCTAGCTCTGGGCGTTAGCCCGCGACTTGTCAAAATTTGTTGCGGTCAATCAAGCTGTGACGGGCTGAGGAAATAACGAGAAGTTAGTTAGTGGGTCAGCTGGGTTGGTTAACACCTTGCCATGTTTGTGGCCTCGATAAATGAACTGCGCCGCTAACAGACAAACCGAAGCTCCTCACAGACTAGATAAGAGTCCAACATACAGTACGCATGACAAACAGGTTTATTTTAAGCATTTGTAAGTCATTATTGGTTAGACCAGTGTTATACAGACTCTCAAGTGTGTCATTTCACTTGAGTGAATTTCTGCCGATGCTCTGTCTTATATAAAGCCACTTCAGTCAGTCAGATCTGATCATCTTGAGATGATCCTGTGAGCAGAATAGAGTTTCTTGTATTAAAGTGACATTACTCTACCGTGTTTAGCTTGATTCACATCAAATGCAGGCAGGGCCAAGTAAGATTTTATGGCATCATGGTAGTTAGAAATGTCAGAGAATGATATTTATAATGATTAAAGTTAAAAAATAAACAACAACAAAAACGCCTCATGGTTATCATTTCTATAATGATTTTGTTGAAATGAGCTCAAAATGTTCAAATAGTACTGCTAAACTGATTTAAATATTTAAAAGCAATTTATCAAAGTTTCCTTTCTGTAAATGAATGCAGCAAATAAAATCTGCAGTTTACAAAGCATTAACAATAGAGAGCTACAAGTTTGCCTAATGCAGGTTTTCATGAGCAGTACCTTAAAAATTTAAATCAAATGTACATTTGTGACCCTGGAATACGAAAACGTATGTCTTCTATTACATGGGCACATTTTTGGCCATAGCCAAAATAAATGTATAGGTCAAAATTATTAATTTTATAGTAATACAAAAATGATTAGACTATTAATTAATGATTCTGTTTCATGAAGATATTTAGTCAGTCTTTGAACTTAGAGGGATAGTTCACCCAAAAATGAAAATTTACTCGCGCTCAAGTGGTTCCAAACCTTTATGAGTTTCCTTTTTTTCCACAAAAGAAGATATTTTAAACCATTGACTTTCATAGTAGGAAAAACAAATACTATGAAAGTCGGTTTCGAACGTTTTTCAAAATATTTTCTTTTGTGTTTAACAGAAAAAAGAAACTCAAACATGTTTGTGACAAGTGAAGGTTATGTAAACGGTGACAGGATTTTCAGTTTTGGGTGAACTATCACTTTAATTCACTTTAATTCAGCAACAGATTATAATGCAACACAGATTTGTGTCTTGTTGCATCACTGTGAACATGCTCTCTTTGCTTATTGAAATCAAACTTATCTAATGTATTGAAAATAAAATCAGATGAATAACAAAGATAAGACAAACAAACATTCATTCATTCTTTTTTTTTGGCTAATCCCTTTATTCATCAGGGGTCGCCACAGCAGAATGACCCGCCAACTTATTCTGCATATGTTTTACGCAGCGGATGCCCTTCCAGCTGCAACCCATCACTGGGAAACACCCATACATTCTCATTCACACACATGCACTACGGACAATTTAGCTTACCCAATTCACCTAAAGTGCATGTCTTTGGACTTGTGGGGCAAACCAGAGCACCCGGAGAAAACCCACGCGAACACGGGGAGATCATGCAAACTCCACACAAAAATGCTAACTGACCCAGCCGAGGCTCGAACCAGCGACCTTCTTGCTGTGAGGCGACAGCGCTACCCACTGCGCCACCGTGCCACCCCAAGATAACAAACTTCTTATTTCAATTTCATGTCAACATAATATGTAGTGAAGATCTGGGTTATAAGTGCACATTTTCTTTAATATCACCCTTTTTCTTTGTAAAAGATTAGCTAATTTTAAGTGAGATAAAATCTATATGCCTATTTTCACAACATTACTTGCTGCGTCTACATGAAACTGATGCTGGCACTGCAACATTTACAGCATGTTTTTAAAATGGCAATAATCAAACTGTCGAAATGATAATATTAATCATTAGAACATTTTCCATGATAATCTTTCCATCCTCAATAGTAGCAGTCAGACTGGCTGGGGTGACTCATGAGTTGAGATTGTAATACTCGTATGTTTTGTTTTTCTTACAGGGGGGTTATTTTCCTGAACATGTCAAGTCTATGACCAGTTTGCGATGGCTGAAGCTGAACAGAACAGGCCTTTGCTATCTTCCAGAGGAACTAGCCTCCCTACAGAAACTGGTGATTGTTTGTTGCTCAGCTGAGTCACAATTTCTTATTTTGCAACTGGGATTTGTCAATGCGCTAATGTTCATTTTTGGTCTTTTCTGTCAAATCAGGAACATTTGTCTGTAAGTCACAACAGTCTCACAACACTGCATGGAGAATTATCAAGTCTTCCCAATCTAAGGGTAAGTGTGATTGAAAGTATTGTGAAACACGTCATGTTCCTCTACTTGCACTTTATTATTAAGTGTATACAGTAGTCAACATTTGAAGTGGATCAAAACGTTTCATCAAATTTGTCCAAAAACTCTTTAGCAACACCCAATTCTTGTCTCAGGACATTTTGAAAAACCTTTTTGATCCACTTCAAATGTTGACTACTGTATCTTAATATTTATGCAACCAACACATGAATCTTTAAAAACGTTGTGGTCTGTGATACTTCTGCAAGAAATGAATCATTTTAGTGAGCAAGGAGGCTTTAAGTTGATCAAAAGGCGTCGTTATAAATTATAATTTTTTTACATTTGAAAAATATATTACAGATAAATGCTGCTGTTCATAATTTTCTAATCCTCAATGAATCCTGAGAATACATGCATAAATGTAGCATCAGAAATATCATGCATGATAACTTGTTTGAACATGATATAGAAAACAGTAGTATTTGGTTGTAAAATATTACCATTTTACTCTACATAGTGTATATTTTTTTTATCAAAAAAATGCAAACCTTATGGGGAGTCATCAACTTAAAAAAATTATTAAATGTCAGTCTATGTATGCGTGCATCAAATACATTTTCCTAAGCTTTATTTTAAAAAGAATACTTGTATACTGAAATGATTTGTAATAAATGTCGAAATCCTATTAAATTTACGTTTAAATAATTAAATGAGAATAAAATGTAAAAATATGTGTCATTATTTAATTTGACATAATATTCATGTAAAAATAAAAAGGTCATGCATGTTCTTGCCTGAACTTATTAAAATATGCAAAAGAAATAAGCAATTTTACTGAATTATTCTATATAAAATAATTAAAAACTTAAATGATGAAGAAAGAAAATAACATCCAGAAAAAATGAAAGCTTTATTACATTTGCATTGTTTTATACTTAAAAAACCTGTTTGAACTGTACTTAACTGTACTATTTGAACTGTACTTAAAATAGCATTTTTATGATTTACACAGCATTATCTTAATTTTACTAAAAATATTTCTGGTGGTGTAGACCTATATTTAACCAGCTCGTGTTGTTTTGCTGTAGGCGGTTGTGGCCAGAGCAAACAACCTGAAGAACTCTGGTGTTCCTGATGATATTTTTCAGCTGGATGATCTTTCTGTGCTGGTATGTTGAGAATTACCTCATGTTTATTTCTCTCTTAGGAGGAGGATGAAGTACATTCCTCCATTAAGTGCAAAACTGCAGGCATGACTTAATTTTGTGTAACCAAGCTCGTGGTTGATTATTGAACAAAGTGTATGTTTGTCATAGATTAGGTGCTGTAATGATGGTAAAAGTGATTTTAATATTTAGTTTATTGTTATCATTTGCTCTTCTGTTCAGGATCTGAGCTACAACCAACTAACTGAAATCCCCCGGGACTTGGAGAACTCCCGAAACATGTTGGTTTTAAACCTTAGTCACAATAGGTATGTTTTTTTGGGTTTTTTTGTCTGTCTGTTTTGTTCCCAAGTGAGGAATGAGGGTCAATAATGAAAATGCGTCTTTTAACATTTTATTTTACATTGCTGATTGTTTGGATAATTTTAGTTCAATAATAGTCCAGTAATAGCTAGACTGAGTGGTTCTGATGGAATGGAACAAATTGAGGGTTTTTTTAGACATGTTTTTAAAAGTTGAACTATTTATGAACTTGACTCACCATCTTAGAAATGCTTTGTAAAGGGCAAAAGATGTTGGAAACTATAAGACCTAGTATAGCAGTATCCTTCTCAAACTTTGGATGCATTTAGTTGCATTAAATATATGATGCTTTTTATACTTTATAAACTTTATAGATTTTCTAGTGATTCTTTTTTTCTTTTCATCAAAGTATCCAGAAAGAGTCATGGTTTCCCCCATTATGTTGTTGTATTTTCACAATATTTTAATATAAGAAATGCTGACAATATTATTTAAAATAATGGTAATGAAAACAAGAGTAATAATAACATTATTATTAATAATAATACTTGTATTATGGTAATTTGTGTACCATATCAGTTACAAAAATGGTCATTGGGTTAACTTATTAATTGTTTTTTTTATCCTTTTACAGGTCTAGAAATCACTAATTGTGCTACTTCATAGTATATTTAGGTTTTACAATACCAGGTTTCTTCATTGGAGAAAAAAAAAGACTAGTCGTTGAGGAGTTATAAAAGGAATACATTTTGCTGATATAATTCTGTAATAAGTTTGCTGAGACCCTTATTGAGTTTTGCCTCACTGGTTGAGAGCTTGTTTTTAAAATGTTTAGGTTTTGTTATGTTACACTTGGGGTCCACACTACTTTGTCATCTTATGCAAAGAGAGCATTTTCAAAATGCAGGTGTTGAAGCTCCCATTTTATTTTGGAAATGCTGGTGTTCCATTTCAATATAGCCTAAAATAAAATGAAATGCAAACTTTTAAAAATGGAGGCAAGGCTATCCACAGTCGCTCTCTGACTGGTCTGCCCGACTGTTGTGTATCGTTCCCTGTCTTATGCCTGATCACCCCTCTTATATGACCATTACACAACCGGTAGACTCCTAGTATGGATGCCGGGAATGTATCATGCAGTTAGGCTGTATAGTGTGGACAGAGATTGTTTTTTTCTGAAACTCAGTAAAATGCCACTAGACATTGAACATTTTCATTGTAAAATACCATTTTAAAATGAACATGCACTAGTGTAAATGCAGCCTATATGAATGTCTGCCTAATACATCTAAAAAAACACAATCCCACTCTGTACTTAAGCGATGACATTTTCTTAATGTAATCTGATACAGTTCATTGACATTTGCTCTTTCCCACAGCATTGATAACATACCGAATCAGCTGTTCATTAACCTCACTGATCTGCTGTACCTGGACCTAAGTGACAATAATTTGGACAGTCTGCCGCCTCAGATGAGACGCTTGGTTCATTTGCAGACCCTCATACTCAACAATAATCCGCTGATGCATGCACAGCTGAGGTAAGATGGATAGTTTTATGATTCCATTTATTTTCATTGATGCAGTTAGCAGGCTACATTTAAGTGAGATGACATCACCGTGTTATCATCATCATCATCATCATCATCACCACCTCTGTTAAACTCTAATCTGGGTCGATTGTGTGCATTTGGTCATTACAGGCAGTTACCTGCTATGGTGGCTCTTCAAACCCTCCATTTAAGGAACACACAGCGTACTCAAAATAATATGCCCACCAGTCTGGAGGGCCTCACCAATCTAGCAGGTGAGATCTGAACATGTCACTGCTCTCTGTAAAACAATCTATTTGCTGTTTTTCTGTGTGTAACTTTTTTGTGTTTTGTGTAGATGTGGACCTGTCCTGTAATGATCTGACACGGGTTCCAGAATGCTTGTATTCTCTGGCTAATCTTAAACGGCTGAATCTGAGCAGCAATCAGATATCTGAACTGTCACTGTGCATAGATCAGTGGACCAAACTCGAGACGCTTAACCTTTCTAGAAATCAGCTCACATCTCTGCCTGTAAGTCCATCATTGCTATATAAAGTCAAACAGGGGGATTTAAAGGAACAATCCACTTTAAAAAAATAAAAATAGACTCACTTTACAACTCCCCTAGGTTTAAGGTTTTAGCATTTTTTATTTATTTTTTTATTCCTTCAGCCTACAGGTCTGGAGGGGCACTTTTAGCTTAGCTTAGCATAAATCATTGAAACTGATTAGACCATTAGCATTTTGCTCAAAAGATGAAAAAAAAAATATTTGATAAGCTTGACAGTTCTTTAGTTACATTGTGTACTGAGATTGACAGAAAATAAAAGTTGCTGTTTCTAGGCTGATATGGCTATACTCTCATTCTGGTGTAATAATCAAATAATTTTGCTGCCATACCTGGCTGTGTAAGGCACAGTGATATTACGCAGCCTTTGAAAATAGTCCCCAGCTAGGTAACTAGGTAACAGTGCTACGTAATATAGTTAATAGTAATTTATGATTATTACTCCAGAATGGGAGAGTAGTTTCCAGCCACATCGGCCTAGAAAATAGCAACTTTTTTTTTTTTTTACAGATAAGTCCAGCTTTAAATAGGAATATTATCAAAACATTTTTTTTTTTTTGATGGATATGCTAATGGTCTAATCCAATTCAATGATTTATACTAAGCTAAGCTAAACGTTTTCCCACCAGCCCCGTAGATCAGCTGAATGGATTCAAAAATGGTAAATCTCAACTGTTTAACTCTAGGGGAGATGTTTATTTTAAAAAAGTGTGCCTATTAAAAAAGTGGAGTGTTTCTTTTAAAAGTGATTTTGAGTATTGGGTAATACTTCATCAGTCATTCAGTTTGCATTAATAAATTTGATGGCTTGTCACTAATCCTGTTTATTTCTTTTTTGTTTCTTTCTTTTTTGTTTTTTTAATGCAGTCTGCCATTTGCAAGCTGTCCAAGCTGAAAAAGCTTTACGTGAACTCCAACAAAATCGATTTTGATGGCCTTCCATCTGGTGTGGGGAAATTATCTAACCTTGTTGAGTTCATGGCTGCGAATAATAATTTGGAGCTTGTTCCAGAAGGGCTGTGCAGGTGAGAGCTGGCATAGTCATTTATGTACATCTATTCATAATATGATAATGCTAACATGTGGCGTTTTGATTTGCTCAGGTGTGGGAAATTGAAAAAGCTTGTTTTGAACAAGAACCGGCTTGTGACATTACCAGAGGCAATCCATTTCCTCACTGAGCTGGAGGTAAAACATAATTGTTGTTGTAATAATTCTTTACACTGATGCAAATTTATTTTCCTGAAAGAATCCTTGAAATAATTGTGCATTTCCAAAATTACCTGTTATTATGAGAAACATTGATAATATTAATAATAACATGTTTCCTAAAGGGATATTTCACACAAAAAAATGTAATTCTGTCCTCATTTACTCTCCCTTCACTTGTTCCAAACCTTTAAGTTTCTTTCTTCTGTGTAACACAAAAGAAGATATATCGAAAAATGCTGAAAACCTGTAGCCATCGACTTTCATTGTATTATAGGCAATCCAATGATTACTGATTTTCAGCTTTCTTCAAAATATCTTCTTTTGTGTTCAGTAGAATAAAGAAACTCAAAGTTTTGGAACCACTTCAGGTTGAGTAAATTTACAAGTAATTTTTTGTTTTTGGGTGAACTGTTCCTTTAAGCACCAAATAAGCATGTTATGATGATTCATAATAATTATAATGATTTCTAAAGGATAATATGATTGAAGACTAAAGTAGTGAATATATATTCATACAGAAAATGGTTATTTTAAACTGTAAAACAGTTGTTCTCCATTTGTTATCACATTAGCATATCCTTGATGTTACCACAGTGATTGCAATATTCAAAGGCTAATGCCCAAATATATATTGTATTTGAGTGTGCAGACCTTTCAAATATTCTCCATTTAATAGGATGCATGCATGTACTGTACATATTCACTAGAGAAAGTTTCGCGCTGTGTCAGCATCTGTGCTCTTCAACATGAATGTGATGTTGTCTTTGTGATACTGATGTTTAGGTTTTGGACGTCCGTGAGAATCCAAATCTAGTCATGCCTCCTAAACCAGTGGACAGGACAGCAGAATGGTACAACATAGACTTCTCATTACAGAACCAGCTACGATTGGCTGGTGCTTCTCCAGCCACTGTAGCAGCAGCTGGTGGAGGTACAGCATGTTGTTTTATTTTCTAATAAAACTTATTTTATTGTTATTATGATCTGTCTATGACAAAATACTGAAAATATGACTAAGTGCACATTTTGTGTGTTTACAGGAAATAGTCCAAGAGACCATATGGCCAGGAAAATGAGGCTGAGGATACGCAAGGACTCTGCCCAGGATGATCAGGCTAAACAGGTGCTGAAGGGAATGTCAGACGTGGCTCAGGAGAAGAACAAATCCATTGAGGTGAGGAAATAGCCAGAAATAAACTGTACCTTTATTTATTTTTTTCTACAAATGCTGATGGTGTTCATGTGGGTTCATTTTAGGAGAACGGAGACTTGAAATACTCTGATCTGAAAACCAAGCGCTGGGATAAGAACCTGGAGAAGCCTCAGCTGGATTACTCCGAGTTCTTCTTGGAGGATGTGGGCCAGATCCCTGGTGTTTCTATTTGGCAGATAGAAAACTTTATACCCATCCAGGTGGATGAGGCCTTCCATGGGAAGTTCTATGAGGCAGACTGTTACATCATTCTCAAGGTCAGTTCTGTGCAATTCTAAATTTCCTAATAACAATTGTGTTTCTAAGAACACGGGTGTTTTCAAAACTGCACTTTTTAAATGCGCGGTTTTGCTGTTTGTCCACATGTAAACGGGTGACTGAAAATGAAAGTTTCTAAAAAACTCCTGTCAGGGTGAACATTTTTCTAAAGTCCGGATACAGTGTGGTCGTGTGTACACAACAACTGGAGTTTTCGCCTCATGACATGAGCATGCATGCTGTTTTCTGCTTTCTGATTGGGTTCACACCAGACACGAATAAGGAAAATTCTGCACGTTTGCAGCAAATGTATCTCATTGTTTGGCCATGGGACTGTAATCCTCCTCTGTTCTGATGTTTGCATTGACATTTGACTTGAATTTGCTTGTGTAATATATTTAATTGCCAGTTTGGTGTGAACTTATAAAAGTGTTATTATCTCCGCCTGTTGGGTCGGTGTGCGTTTCATCACAGCGTATTTTTTTCTATATCTGGCCTCCCACCTAGGTTTTGTTGGAACATTCAGTCAATTTCATGCGTGTTCAATAAAAAAGGTCAGGAGAGGTTTTTCTTTAAGGTTTAACATTAGCAATTTATTGTATACAAATGAATAATTCGATTTACAGAATTCTGTTATCTTCAATGCAATGAAATAGTTACATTCAGGGGTGCGCACAGTTTCATTTCCTGACTTCACCTGTTAATATCAGCTACCTATATAAGTTGGAGTTTAGTAAAATTCGTCACTTGTCAATCATTCTCCAGCCCTCCATTAGCTGCACCCATACATCTCCAACCATCCTCTTTTTCTACTAATTCTCTGCACAACGTCAAAAAGCTCAACTGCACATTCTGTGCTGACAGGAAGTTTTGCTGCAGAGCTCAAGTTCATTTTAGTCAAGCTTCATCTATTATCTAAGCTATCATTAGTATGCAAAACATATCACACTCGAGAAGAAGATGAGTTAATATCACCTTTAAGCAATACAAATACAATTGTTTAATGAAAAGAAAAAAGAGACAAACATATGTTTAAAAAAAATCCTTTAATTCTTTTTTCCTAACAGTTTATTACAAATGATTATAGCGCCCACCTGTAATCTTCATTGGCTGCCTACCAAAACAACAAGTCTTCGTCGACCTTCAAACACTAGTTGATTCATTTTGTATTCACTTCCAAAAGACTTGAACTCGAACTTAAAATAGTAAAAGAAAATCTTCATCGTTACTCTTTATCTCACTGGTGAATGCTAAGAAAACGAGGTTCAGATGTGGTAATGTGTGTTTAGTTTTCAACACATCCTGTTAACTGATGTCCTATCAGTCATAACTATGGGCTCTTAGAAAGGAGGAGTTTAGAGACACCAGATCCTTTCAGACAGAGAAAACAATGATTTCTGCAATGTATATTATGAGAATATTAGTGTTTTGTTTTTTGTCTTTGGTTAATACTAAATGAGGATACTTTACAACAGTACATGAAAGGGGCACTTTAAATGAACCATAGTTTAAATATTGCTTTTTAAATTTTGTAAGATTTTCTCCCAGTCTGCATCTTTAATTAATAATAATAATTAATTAATAATGATCTATAAATTAATGCATTGTAATGCACTTTGACAGACGTTCTTGGATGAAAATGGAGCTCTGAACTGGCAGATCTTTTACTGGATCGGGCAAGATGCTACTCTCGATAAGAAAGCTGGCGCTGCCATCCATGCTGTCAATCTCCGTAATTATTTAGGCGCAGAGTGCAGGACTATCAGAGAGGAAATGGGAGACGAGAGTGAAGAATTCACTGCGGTCAGTAAAACAACAACCTTTTCAATGCACTAAAGCATACAGTTTTTTAACTTTTGCATTCTCAGCACATACTTAGCTATGTTTGTCCTGCATTTCAGGTATTTGATCATGAAATCTCCTACATTGAGGGCGGAACTTCCAGTGGATTTTACACAGTAGAGGACACGCAATATCCAACCAGGTGCAACACCAAAAAATACAACATCCAGGACAGACTTTTCGCTTCATCCCTGTTTTGACTCACACTAATCCTGTTTGTTGTGTGTTTTTTGGGCAGGTTGTACAGGGTTTATGGGAAAAAGAACATCAGATTAGAGTCTGTGCCTCTGAAAGCGTCCTCGCTCGACCCACGGTGAGTTTTGTCTGCTGTTGGCACTGTTATATATTTTGATGTAAGTGAATTGTTCTGATAATCTCCCTCTCTCTCTCACCTTTTTAAAGATTTGTCTTTTTATTGGACACTGGTCTTGAAATATATATTTGGAGGGGAGGCAATGCAACACTCGGTGGTACTACAAAAGCAAGGTAACGTGCAATAAGATGATGATTATTTTGATTTATCTGTTTGTTCAGATTTGTAATAGTGCCTTTTGCTATTTACAGATTATTTGCTGAGAAAATCAACAAAAATGAGCGAAAAGGCAAAGCAGAGATAACGACTTTAATGCAAAATCAAGAACCTCCCGAATTCTGGGAAGTTCTCGGAGGACAGCCAGAGGAAATCAAGAAACATGTGCCTGATGACTTCACTCCTATCAGACCCAAGCTCTATAAGGTGAGGGAATGATCTGTTTGGTGTTGTATGTTTTTGAGTTGATCAGTCTGTGTGATTTAGTTTGTGCTTTTTGTCTGTTAGGTTGGCTTGGGCTTGGGATACCTTGAACTTCCCCAGATCAACTACAAACTCTCTGTAGAGCACAAGGACAAGCTCAAACTAGATGTTGTTCCAGAGCTCAGACTGGTAATGTTTAGTTTGATTACATATTTGACATTAACGTCAACGTTTAACATCAGTTTTAGCTACAATAAATAAATAAACAGTAAAAATGTACACTACATTTTCAAATGTTGAGTCAGTAAAAAAGATTTGCTATATTTAGTGATGCCCTGAAATAAGAATTCTAGGTTAAAATCTGAAAATCCAGGATACATTTGGTCATAAACAAAACTGAAATTGACTTTTTTTTAAATGGAAAAAAACAAATATTACAAGATTTTCTTTTTTTTAATCAACTCATGAGTTTTCACTTATTTCCTGTAAAGTATTTGTTTATTGAAATAAAATTATTTTTTAAAGAATTAATAAATTTATCAAATTTAATAATCAAGTTTACTCAATTTAATAATAGTTTTATTCAATTCTTTGTACACATTTTAATTTGTAATAAGGCTATGGTTGTATACATTTTTTAGTAATAGGATTATGTATGGTTTATTCAGCAAGTATGGATTACATTTGATTATTGCATTGCAAAAATATTTATATTGTTTGGTTCAAATAAATTCTAATCCTTACAGCTTTCTGTTCATGAAAGAATCCTATTACAAAAAATGGGTGCACAACTTAAGAATCCTTTTATAAAAAGATCTTATTAGAATGATTTCTGAAGGATCATGTGCTACTAAAGTCTATAATACTTAATAAAATTGAGCTTTAACTCACAGCAATATATTAAATTGTAAAATATTTTGTAATATTCAGACTTATTTTTATTAAAACAGCATTTTAAACAAATTTTACTACCCAAACTTTTGTGTTTTTACAATTCCTTAAAATACTAACTCTTGGAGTATGGTCTTGTTTTAGGTACAAGGACTTTTGGACACTAAAGGGGTCTACATCTTGGATTGTTGGTCTGATGTGTTCATTTGGATTGGCCGTAAGTCTCCACGTCTCGTAAGGGCAGCTGCGTTGAAGCTGGGTCAGGAGGTTTGCGGAATGCTCCATCGGCCAAAACATGCTGTGGTCATCCGTAATCTGGAGGGCACAGAATGCCAGGTAAAATTGACAAAATAAAGAGATTTAAAAAACGAACCTGTTTATACAGAGATAGATTAGGTTATCACATCTCTTATTTCATGTTACACTCGACAGGTCTTCAAATCCAAGTTCAAGAATTGGGATGATGTGCTGAAGGTGGATTATACCAGGAATGCAGAGAGTGTGAAGCAGGAGGCGGGTTTGTCTGGAAAAGTGAAGAAAGATGCAGAGCAGAAGGACCAGATGAAAGCTGACCTGACGGCTCTGTTCCTGCCTAGACAACCAGCCATGCCCCTTACAGAGGTGAGACTTCAGTTATCTTTGATATTTTCATCCTGTTGTGGTCATGAACCGTTGAGTTTGTGCTGGATTCCTTTATTTAATACCCTCAATCAATAAAGTACCAGGATCGTCTCTTTACTATATTTCTTAGTTAGTTTCTCAGTTTCTTCTCCAGGAAGAAAATTTAATATAAATTCACTTTTATTAACTAAATAAATCCAGTGAGAAAGATGAATAAAACAAATACAAGAACAAAATTAAAACATTTTACCAGCTGAGAACAAGGGGCCAAAGACAATATATAGAAGTCTGTTTAAGCATGCTGCTGGTCCGTATGCTCCAGCTTTTATACAGTTTTCATGCTCACGAACACGGGTGTTTGCAATCATAAGATATATGTTTCAGGATGCACAATTAAGCATAGCAAAGCATTTGTTTATCAGGACTTAGGCAGGTCGCCTAATGTCTCCACATCCAGGGTCATGGCTCCTGAACAGTGAAGAACACCCTCCTCTCTTGATAAGTCTCCCAAATGTCCTCCAGTCTGTGATTGCAGTAATTTGTTAGGAGTTTAGATTGAGCCATGTTTTTAAAATTTTTTTTTTTTTTTATATTGTAAACGCACTGACCAGTCTTAGTAAATCACCCTGCCTCAGTCTAAGACGTCTCTGTCGTCTCAAATGCTTCTTCTCATCTCTAATAGCTGTCTCAGCAAGCATAGGACTATCAGAATATGTAAGTGATGTTTTGTGTAATGTCATTAAACCATCTAGAGACCACAAGTTTTTTGGGGGAATTTCACTTGCTCTAAAGTGGTGAGGTTTAGAGGGGGGTCTAATCGCAAAGTCTGTAATATAAATATATAAACATATTTAGACGGATCTCCATCCGAGAGCAAATGCATGACAGTCCTCTTGGTGTGAAATGCTTATTAGGGAGTGCAGCTTCATTCCCCCCCAATCAGCAGTACAAAACTAGCCACAGGTCACACCACCGTAAACTAACCAGAGAGCGCAGGCTGCGAGTGGGGGAAAGATAGCATCTCTCAGCCAGAGGATAGAGAGAAAACAACATAAATTTAGATTTTATTAACAGTTTAGACGAAGACTATTGTCACCTTGAACAGGCAGAGATAATAAGAATACATTTTTATTTGTATAGCACTTTTCCTACAAAAATTGCCTCTCAAAGTGCTTCACGGGCATAATCAAATAATTAAAAACAACATCAATGTTGGGTACTCAAATCTAGAAAAAGATATAAGTAAATATATAAAGCAAAATAAACACAAAACAAGTATAAGCAAATACTAAGAGCAAAATAGGCAACAAATATAAGCAGATAAATACATACATTTATACATCTATACACGCATACATGTATGCAGTACATGCATACACAAATACACAATATACATGCACAGATGCATAAAATACATGCTTTTATATTTGTATGCAATTTTTGGAAATAAGGTTTTGAGTACTGAATTGAAAAAAAATTTTTTTTGTAAAATTCATTTTTTTTTTTTTTTTTTTTTTTTTTTTTTTTGTGGGTTGGTTGTAACTTGACAGGCGGAGCAGATGATGGAGGAGTGGAACGAGGATTTGGATGGCATGGAGGGATTCGTTCTGGAAGGGAAGAAGTTTGCCCGTTTACCAGAAGAAGAGTTTGGTCACTTTCACACTCAGGACTGCTATGTGTTTCTCTGCAGGTTTGTCAGATCACTGCACTAATACTGAACTGAACAATCTGTAGAAACATTTGGAAATCATGTCTCTGTGGCAGTTTTGCTGGGGATTTACAAGATGTTCTTTACCTTACAAATCATTACAATGCAGTGAAAAGGAATAAAAAAGCAATTGAAATGATGGGAATTTTGTGTCTGTCTCAGGTACTGGGTGCCAATAGAGTATGAGGATGATAAGGAAAAAGGCAAAGAGAAAGGAGAAGAGGGAGACGGTGAGGACAAACAGCCTGAAGAAGACTTCCAGTGTGTGGTTTACTTCTGGCAGGGCCGTGAAGCCTCCAACATGGGCTGGCTGACCTTTACCTTCAGCCTGCAAAAGAAGTTTGAGAGCTTGTTTCCAGGAAAACTAGAGGTACTGCATGTTTGTTTGGTTAAAGCTTGAAGTATAAATTGGGAGTGTCAGCATTTAGGAGACCTCATATCTCTTGTCTTTTTCAGGTTGTAAGGATGACGCAGCAGCAGGAGAATCTCAAGTTCTTGTCACACTTCAAGAGGAAGTTCATCATCCACAAAGGCAAGAGGAAGCTGAAAGTGGACAGTGTGCAGCCAAGCTTATATCACATCAGGACAAATGGAAGTGCACTATGCACCAGGTAACTATGTAACTTATGACTAGGTAGTATCTTTCCAACTGCTAAAGTTGAAGGCAAACTTATTAGCCATCCTGTGAAATTCATTCGTTTAAAATATTTACCAAGTGATCCAGGGAGTTTTTTTGACCAGATCCAGGTAGTGGCAATAAATAAATAATAAACAAACAGATTCAGGGATTTTTTTTTTTCACAGTACTTCCTATAATATTTTTTTCTTCCAGAGAAAGTCGTATTTTTTGTAGTTTAGCTAAAATTAAAGCATTTTATTTTGTATTTTTATTTTATTTGCACTCTTTCGGTTTCGGTTTGTTTTCCTCTTGCTGCAGAACAAACCACTGTTGTCCAATGACTTGACAAATTATTATGTTTAAATATTTTGAAAAAAAAAAAATCATCTCTATTAAACAGCACTTGGAGAATGTTTGAAAATGAATGAAATTTCACTGGAGGGCTGATAATCTTTCCTTCAACTGTATATCTATACTCACATTATGTTCTTGTTTGTTTTTAGGACTATTCAAATAGCCACAGACTCCAGTAACCTTAACTCTGAATTCTGCTTCATATTGAAGGTAAGCTGGCATTAAAAGTACAAATGATATACGTGCATATTTGCGGTGAACTACATGAACCTGATGTTGCCTTTTGTGTAGGTGCCATTTGAAAGCACAGACAACCAGGGAATAGTGTACACATGGGTGGGCCGAGCAGCAGACCCAGATGAAGCTAAACTGGCAGAGGACATCATGAACACCATGTTTGATGACACCTACAGCAAACAGGTACACACCAGCTGTAGAAATCAGTAGCTTCGTCTTCTAAATGCGTCTTGGTTTTAACGGTTTTAAGAGTTTTTCCTCTCTTCTTCAGGTGATAAATGAAGGAGAAGAGCCAGAAAATTTCTTCTGGGTTGGCATTGGCTCACAGAAAACGTATGATGAGGACGCAGAGTACATGAAATATGCTAGACTGTTTAGGTAAGGAAACGAATTTAAAACACTACACACTTTTTTTAATGAACGCACACTAAAATTATATTCAGTAGAACAGTATACAAAAAAAATATAATAAAATACTATTCAAAGATCACAGTGCAGCCCAGAAATACAAATTAAATTAATAATTATATATAGATATGGAAAAAGTAGAGACCTCATTAATATTTTTACATTACTATTTTGTTACACTACATGATGACAATATATCCCTGAAATCTTTACCATTTTTTACACCGTATTACTTGAAATATTAAACTCTTGAATTTAATATGCTTTCTATATACAGAATCACTTTGGTACATGTTTAATTCATGCACACATCAAAAATCGTAGGTTATAAGTGCACCTCTCTCCATTTACCGTAATCACATTTTTTCCCCACATCTCAGGTGCTCAAATGAGAAAGGCTACTTCGCTGTATCAGAGAAGTGCTCAGACTTCTGTCAAGATGACCTGGCTGATGATGACATCATGCTTCTGGACAATGGGAAAGAGGTAGAGCTTCATGCTTTCAGCCAAACACAGTTTTTATTTTTATTTTTTAAATTTGTAATTATATGGATAAAATGTTTGTTTGTTTCGTAGGTTTACATGTGGGTTGGCACACAGACAAGCCAAGTGGAGATTAAACTGAGTTTGAAGGCTTGTCAGGTCAGTTTCATCGTACACCAGAGACCTGTTTCACTAAAAGAGTTGAACAAACTCTGGGTTGACCAAACCAAACAAATTCAGCTGAAAAGCTGTTATTAATATTAACTGACAATTCAAAACTATTTGAATAAATTTTACAAAATATAAATAGTTATAATTAAGATAATATAAATTATTAGCAACAAAAGACAGTTTTGACTCAAATGCTTTGTGTAAAAGCAAAAAAGATGCTCGGATTGGGAGTGGCTTTGTTGCATCAGGTCAATGTCAGTTTACTCACAGCTGATTGATCCAGTTTGGGTTTACAATCTCTAACCCACATTAACCCTTGTGTACCCTGTTGTTGGCTGTTTTTGCCACTTAGAGCTGAGGTGCTTTATTTAGATTTTTTTCAGACATATCAAGTGTGCAAAGGTCTCTCTCACACGCGCACACACTATACTCCATATAAAAGCTAGAAACTAAGCTTTTTCGCACTGTAACTGATGATCAAAATTAAACATTTACTTCTTCCCAACAGGGAAAACCACCAACAATCAAGAATGAATGATATGTATGAATATGCTGTCATGCAATAAACAAATGTCATTATAATGCCGCAAAAACAGCCACTAACATAACGAAAGGGTAGTGATAGTGGGAGTAATTTTCCCAGAGTGTATTGTTGAGGTGTTTTTTTTTTTCCTAAAATATGTGTCAAGATAAGATTTGTCACCAAAAATCATTCCATTTGCTGAAACACAGAGAATGTTTTGGCCAAATTATGACTCAAAATCACCCCAGAGTGAGTGGATGAAAACTTCCATAACAGTACACAAGGGTTAAATACTGCTTCTGAGTAGGTTAGCGGTGTAGCACAAATTCCCATGGAATCGAAACCAACCCAAAAACTCAAACTAAATGTGATCTTTAACTGTGTAAAAACCCATTCTGGCTTTGTGCAACAGGCCTCTACACTTTAGATTTCCATTTTTGGGCACAAACACAAACTTGTGCACACCTCTGTGCCTACTTAACATTTGTGTCCCCCTCAGGTCTATATTCAACACATGAGGTCTAAGGATACGGAGCACCCCAGAAAACTGCGCCTGGTGCGCAAGGGCAACGAGCCTCACTGTTTCACCCGCTGTTTCCACGCATGGAGCGCCTTCAAGACGGCACCCGCATAAATCAGCAAAGTCTGTCTGAATACAGTACGAGCATTCAAACAGCACACTCACAGCAGACTCTCCATTATTAATGTGCACTGCATCACTCTCTTTAAAAAGCTCACGTACGTGTTTGCTAGTTGAAGCAATATTATCAAATTTTTATATTTATGGGTAGATTTAAGAGTCTAAACGATACATCACTGGGGGGTAAGCATTTCCTCGAGAGATCAGATGCCGTATTCCCGAAGGGACGAGTTTTAGAGGAACATATCTATTGAGGGAGAGTTTACTCTTGTTTTTAAAACCATCTGGCTGCATAATTGTTATGAATTGTCATCTGTTTACATTTTCTAAATTCTGCAGCAGTTGGCTTATCATTTGTTTTGGGTTCACGTTTTTAAGTTTTATTTCGTAGATGCATATCACACTTATTGCCAAGGCTTTCAGTTATTGGACGTTCAACACCCGGGTCCGTTTCAGATCTAAATGAAATGCTGATTTGGTGCCTCTCACAACAGTTTTTTTAAATGATGTTTGCCTTTGAATGTTTTATTCCATCAGCCTGATCTATATTTCGCTTCACTGTTGGGATGTTGACTTGCCAATGCTGATGGAACAATGAATTGCACAGTTCATGTGGGATGTTATTTCATTTATTATATAGTTTATGCTTTTATGCCCTTAAACTGCCCTGTACATCCTTACCAATGCAGCAGTCGACTGCGTTGAACCCGCCGATTTTAATTCAAATCACAATCTGTAATTGCTAAGACTGGCGCTACAGTTTGGTATCAACATATCAAGGCTGATTTAGCAGATTAGCCAACACCGTTTCATCAAACACAGATTGTGCTTTTTTTTTTTTTTTAAAAAGTAAAACTTTATGGTCCTGTGTATGGATCACTTGATGGTTTTTGCTTTTTGAGTATTTGTTGATCTTGGACAGGGAAATTTGTTTAGCCAAGGAAATGAATATTCTTATTTTAATGATGCTAGTCAAATTTGTTATGACGGTCATAAAAGGGATTAGGTAGAGGTAAAACGCGTTTTTGCAATTGAAGGTGAGTTGCCCTGTTTTGTTTCTTTTTGTCACAGCAGCTTTTTAGTCTGCATAATATATATATAAATGTATTTCTATGTGTACAAATATTTTCTGCCACTTATTTCACCTGCAGATGCTCTATTTATGTATTTTGTATTGAATAAAGTTTCATCGCACATCTGTATGGAATCACTTTGTAAACTTGCAAACCTGTCATAGCCTCAGTTTGGGTTCAACTGTTGGTTCATTTTTATTTATAAAACGCATATTTCAGATTTCAAGTATTTATCAAATACAGTCATTTGAGTAATGGAGTTAAATTGAGGTTAAAAAAGTGAGAAAATGACTTTAAGGTGACTTTATTTTTCACTTTATGAAAGCTGTAGGGCAAGACTTTGGCTTTTATTTCAAAATGTAAAAAAAATCTATTTTTGTAATAGAGGATTCATTCATTCATTTTCTTTTCAGCTTAGTCCCTTTATTAATCTGGGGTCGCCACAGCAGAATGAACCGCCAACTTATTCAGCATATGTTTTGTGCAGCGGATGCCTTCCAGCTGCAACCCATCACTGGGAAACACCCATACACTCTCATTCACACACATACACTACGGACAATTTAGCCTACCCAATTCACCTATAGCGCATGTCTCTGGACTTGTGGGGGAAACCGGAGGACACAGAGGAAAGCCACGCCAACACGGGGAGAACATGCAAACTCCACACAGAAATGCCAACTGACCCAGCCGAGGCTCGAACCATCAACCTTCTTGCTGTGAGGCGACAGCGTTAACCACTGTGCCACCACGCCGCCCCTAATTGAGGAACCACAGTAATATATTTTTAAAAACCTTTTATGAAACTACATTATAAGTAAAAACAGCACAAGCAAACACATGTAAATTATTATATTAATTTAGAGAATATATTGTTGTTTTTATTTCTGTTAATTGAATATCAAGTTAATATATTTCCTAAAATATTTTTTATTGTTTTATAAAGGAAAAAAGGCCATTTGTTTATATTGTTATTATTAATCTGTCAACATTATTTTAAAATGTGTTTTATAGTGTGTAATAATTTAATTTGTAATTTGTAGCAATAATAATTGTATCATCACTATTATTATTAGTTTATATTAGTGTTATTGACTATCAATTCAAAATGTGTGTGATAATCATTTTATAAACACTTATTTTAATAATAATTATACAATTTATATATTTTACATACTTCATATAATTATTGACTATCGAGTCATCATTATTTTAAAAGTTGTTTTATTAGATTTTTTTATTGTAAAGAAGGTGATGATTATTATGTGGATTTTTGTTTTCTTTAGCAAATTAATGTAATTATGCTATTTTAATTTTTACATTATCTTAATAATCTTTGTTATTTTATTCACTTTAATAAAATTGTATAATTACAAAACTAATAATAATTCAAGAACGTTTTGGGCTATAAAAGTCCGACGTATCATAATAAAAGCTCTTCCTGTCAACGGCGAGTCGACTGGTCCCCATAATGCATTGCGCCGAACGAATACGCACAGCGGAGCGCGCTTCACCCGGCCTCACTGCCTGTACTGCCGTTCACAAACCCTCCAAATCCACCCGGAATAAACCGACAAAACCACACCACACGCCTTCGAACAGTATGGAGTCCGCCCTGAAGAAAGACACGGAGAGCACCTGTGTGCTGTGCTGCCAGGACATCGACCTGTTCGCGGTGGGGAAATGCGATCACCCGGTGTGTTACCGCTGCTCAACCAAGATGCGGGTGCTGTGCGAGCAGAAGTACTGCGCCGTCTGCCGGGAGCAGCTCGACAAGGTGCCGCCGCCTCTCCTCCTCCAGGCCTCGGCTAATGCACACAGCAGATAAAGACAAAAAACCGGCCTCGAGAAAGCGCTAAACCCGCTCTCTTTGCGTTAGCATGGCGACTTATAATGGGAGCGGTCGCGTCTGTCACGTTGTTGTTGTCATTACAAAGTTTAGTTCATTTGTGTTATCTTTTAAAAGTTAAATAGGGTTTTTTGTTTGACTTACTGTTTTGTTTTTGGTAGTTGGACTTCTACATTCGATTCGAGCTTGTATGGGAGGTAGTTTAGCGTGGTACTTGTGATTTATTACCTGACGTTTCCCGGGACGACCAGTTCCCTTGGCTTGGTCGTTCAGTTTGCGTATCGTGACAGCTGTGGAAAGTGAACTTTGTTCTCTTATGTATCCGAGAGGCTTTAATTACTAGATAGCACTGCTTTCAGGGGACTGTTCGGCTGAATTGAGCTGTTACGTAACGAGCTTTTAAGATAACTAACCGTTAGAAACTACTAGACGTGTAGGTTTTCTGACGGGCTGTCAAAGTGTGACGTCATGTTGACAATGAGTGGCTCACGTGTCAATCAGTCAAGATTGCACACTGATCGTTCACCCAAAAATGAGACTTTACTCGCCCTTGTTCAAAACATGTTACAGTTTCTAATGTTGGACGCAAAAGGAGGTATTTTAGTTACCGGTGTTAACTATTAACATCCATAGAAGAAAAACATATGTATGTCAAAGGTCTTTATGTTCGACAGAAGAAGAAAAGACTCAAACATGTTTGGTACAAATGGAGTGTACATGCATGCATACATGCATACATACATACTCGCTCACTCACTCACAAGTATACGCTTGTGTTATTAGTTTGATTATTTGGCGGGAATTGTTTGTTTCATGTAAACTTTAGTTCATAAAATGTTGAGATCTGCTGTAAGTAAAATGTGGTTTATTATTTTCCTAATATCTCAGGTGGTCTTTTTAAGGAAGCCAGAAGCGTTTGCCACACTGAACATTCATCATTATCAGTGTGAGAAGAAATATGACATTTATTTTGGAGATGGAAAGGTCCATGCACAGTTCAGGTACTTTAAATTTTTTGACAATATTTAATATACGTTGTTTTGCTCTGAAATCAGAGGATATATCTTTGTCAAACATGTATTGTTTGCTAAGTATTCAGAATAATACATTTTAGGAAGAATTAAAGAAGAAATGTATATTTTTATATATCCACTATGTATTGTATCACAACAATAATATAAAGGAATAGCTCCAAAAATGAAAAATTGCTTTGGGTTTTTTTTTTTTTTAAACATAAAATGTTATTAATTTTGATAAAAAAAAATGCAAGTAAATAACTACCAGTGCTTCAAGAAAAAAACTACTGGCAAAAGTAAATTCTTTTAATTGTCATGTGATGAATATTCATAAATCATTTATTTGCTGAAAAAACTAATTCAAAATAATCACAAAGCCCTATTCTTAGATGTATTTTAATAATTGATCTCAACAATGGACCCTTTTCACAAGACGTGTTTAGCACTCATCATAATCTTAAATCCCTGAAAGTTTTTAATATTTTGATTAAAAAAATAAATAAAAAAATGTATGAACATTTATATGCATTCATGTATCTATTTTCAAGATGTTTCTAAAGCAGCGTCTATAGGGCTGAGAGTAGATTTGAGTAGATTTCCTCTGGCTGATTGTAAAAAAAATTATTTGTTGTATTCTCTCATTCACTGCGCTCTAAGTTTACCAACTATGACGACTTCTGCTGCTGAGAAACTTGGAAATGTGAAAAGGGTCTATTGTTAAATACAATCTCTTTTTATCTTTTATACCAAATGCAGGAAGATTTTGTTAAACGAATGTCCACATTGCCCGGAACCGAAAGTGTTCTCCAAATTTGAAGAATTAGAGCAGCATATGCGGAAACAACATGAGCTCTTCTGCTGCAAGTTATGTGTGAAGCACTTAAAGGTAGTATTTTGCGTTTTAATTGTAGTCATTTATTATTATGTACTCTTCATTCCAACTATGACTGATGTGCTCCACTGTTTGCAGATATTCTCATACGAGCGCAAGTGGTACAGTCGAAAAGATTTGGCTCGCCATCGAATGCAAGGGGACCCGGATGACACGTCGCACCGTGGGCACCCGCTTTGTAAATTCTGTGATGATCGATACCTGGACAACGATGAGCTGCTGAAACACCTGCGGCGGGACCATTACTTCTGCCATTTCTGTGATGCAGATGGAGCTCAGGAGTATTACAGGTGAGATTTGATTCATTTCCAATTATGACTTTACATACACCCAAATGACTGCAGGATTGTACTTTGAAACCGTCAGGTAAACACCTCAATTGATGCAACCATTCTTTATACACCTTAAATGTATCCACTGACTCAAATGACATCAATCCGTTGAAACAAGTAATATAAAAAGAAATCATTTTAAATCAAGGCATGATCAAGGTGTTTTTAGTAGGTGCCGCTTAGATGATTTGAAAATAATCACATGGCTGTTTATTGAAAGTTAAAGCATCATCATCATCATTGGGAGACGTTTTTATTATTATTATTATTATTATTATTATATATTTTTAGATATTTGGTTTATTTATTGTTTTGTGTAGTATGTGCATGTGGCCTTGTTTGTTGTTGGCTATGCGATATATTGGCCATTGTGTTTACATAAAAATGATTGTCATCAACATTGTAATTGATTATTCTGTTGTACGCTCTCTGTGGCAGAGATGAAGCAGCTCTTTTACACAAACTGCTGATAACAAAAGGTCAAAATATAATTTATTATTTTTCTGGCAACTACAGCCAGTTTGGAAGAATAGATTTAAAAGGACTCCAAGACCCACAGCTTTGGTGATAATGCAAAGGTAGTGCATGGTGAACAGTTTAATGGTGGTTTTCAATAAAAATAAGGCTTAGTAGAAGGGTATTTTTTTTAATAAGAAAATGTTTATTGTTGGGGTTTGGGGTAGGTGTAAGGTGAGTTTACAAAGGAAATGCTGCTATTTTTCACATGTTGTGTAATAAAATATGGTTAAGGAAGTTAAGATATTGCAAATACAAATAATATGTAATTGTAAGTAACCGCTGCCATTAATATTGCATTTAT
>CAIGQW010000272.1:6506305-6516854 GCA_903798125.1 Danio choprae
TTTTTTTTGTCCTCCAGTGACTACCAGTACCTGAGTGAGCACTTCAGAGAGAGTCATTATCTGTGTGAGGAGGGCCGCTGCAGTTCAGAGCAGTTCACTCACGCTTTCCGCACAGAGATTGACTATAAGGCTCACAAAGCTGCTGCCCACAGCAAAAACAGGGCTGAGGCAAGGCAGAATCGTCAAATTGACATTCAGTTCAACTATGCACCCAGACAGCAGCGCAGAAATGACGGTAAAGCAGAGTTTGCACTTTTTTTTGAGTTATTGAGTTAAATTAATAATGGCTTTCAATCTATAATAAAGAAATAAATTTTAGTACTTTAAGATTTCTTTTTCTTTTTTTTTTCTTTTTTATGTCTGGTAGTTGGTGGTGATGATTACGAGGAAGTGGACCGCTTCAACAGACAGGGAAGACCAGGAAGAGGAAGAGGCCCAGGTGGACAGCAGAATCTCAGGAGCTGGAGATATAACCGGTAGGTCTTCATCACCGCTGTATTCTGACACATAAGAGCCCTTCTGGAGGACTAAGAGAGCTGTTTTCTGCAGAGAGGAAGAGGACAGAGAAATGGCCGCAGCCATGCGAGCTTCAATGGCCAGTCACCAAGATGAGAGAAGCCACGTGCAAGAGAGAAGCGTGCTGAAGCCACGCAGAGAAGAAAAGTTGGAGCCGGATGAGATGAGGAATAACAGGGGCATGGCAAGACCAACCAATGATATTCAAGGTATAATAAGGTAAAATGTATTGGTTTTATTTATTATTTTGTATAAGGGAGTGAAGATGTATGTTTATATGCATTTCAGCTCGATCGATGAAGAGTAATGGCTCTTTGGCTGGTCAGGACTTCCCAGTTTTAGGGGCAGGTGCACCTCCTGCGCCAGTTCAAAGGTATGTTTGTCCTGTTTTTAGTAAAATGGAAATATAATTTGAAAGAAAAATGTAAATGATAAATGATGATATAGTTTCCTTGTAAATGAGGCTCATTCATTTTGTCTAGATTGATTCCTTTAGTTAAATTTGCTTTAGAGACCATAATAAACAATAATGAAATTCTCATTCGTTTCTTCAGACTCAGAGATGAAAACAGATTTAGGTGACATTCACCAATCAATAAACACCACCAACAATCTGCAAACACAGTCCAGACTAAAGCTTGACCACATAAATTTTTTATTATTTTTTTATTATTTTTGTTTTATTATTATTTATTTTTTTTAAAAATTCAGGGCCATAAAGTAAAATATATCAGCCTAAGACAGCTGTTCTGAAACCAGTGTTGTTGTTTTTCAAGCTGAAATTATTAATAATATTTTTGCTTAATTTAAATAAAATATGAGTATTAGATAAAATTCAACATTTCAAAGTACAAACAATTAAAACAATAAAAAAAACAAAAAAAACAATGAAACTAGAGATTATAGAATATATAAAGGATAAGAAAGATTCCAAAAGTACATATAAAAGTACAAATATTACTAAAACATGAAAAATATAATTTCAGATAAAAAATTATATTCAATAAAAAAGCTAAATAAAAAATATTCATAATATAAAAAATAGTAAATAATAGGCAAGAGCCACTTAAATTTAGCATAAAACCTAGTTTAAATTAACCACATCAATAATTATCAATGTCATTTCTCATTATTATAGCATGATCCAAAAACCTTCTGTCTCCCTGAAAGAAGATGATTTTCCAAGTTTGTCTGGCTCTGTCGTTTCTGCTCCAATGACGCCTGCATACACCAATCAACCCAGGAAACATTCATCCTTCCAAGAAGAGGATTTCCCTGCTCTAGTCTCCAAGATCAAACCTCTGAAGCCCCAGTCCGACGCAGTGTCAGCCTGGTCTCAAGCTGGAAGCAAACCTGTCGTGGCTCCCAACAAGCCTGTGGTACTGCCCACCAAAATGACCCCTGTGGCGGCCTTGTCCATATTGTCCAGCACTGACCCGCTCCCCAGTGCAAGTGTTCCTCAGCCTCTCACTGCCTCCTCATCCCGTCGCAAAAAGAAGCTCACTCCTGCTGAAAGCCACAAAGATCCACCAAAAGTCAGATGTCCGTCTTCATCCGACGACGATGACCCTCATAGTGGTAAAACGGCTCAGGAGATCCGAACGGTGCCAACCATGCTGGACATTTCCACTCTGTTAACGGTGAAAGGAAGCTCATCTCAGGCCAACCCCAAAACCAGTAAGAAGAAGAAGCAAACCACGACTTCCTCTCTGGGTTCTCCGTCATGTACTCCAGAGACGGTTTCCAAAATGGCTCACAAAGAAAATGTTCCTGAGAAGAAGCCCCCGGAAACGTGTCTCAATAAAACTCCTGCGGCCCTCAAAACAAACTCGTTTATTAACGGAGTGTCAGAAAAGCCTGCAGAAGCACTGTCCTGTACATCATTTCCTGAAAATATTACATTTTCTTTAAAGCAGGCAGTTACTGAACAAGCTCCTCCATCTAAGGAAGAAGAGTTTCCAGCTCTTATCTCCAAAAAACCTCCACCTGGTAAGAGGGTTTCTTGAAATTGAATTTACATGAGATGTTTTTTTTTTTTTTTTAATGAACTGCACAATGGAGAGTAAATGAAATCGATGTTATGATATGGTGTGGTTGTCAAATTTCATGATGGCAATTAGGTAAGTACATATACTGCTAGTATGTTTTATGATAGTGTTGTAAAGTCTCAAATACTCTTAGTTGGTTTACTTAAATTAAGCTGTGAGCTGTATTCGTGTACTGACATATTGCGCCTTCTCTGTCAATTAAATTAAAGACTGATGGTATACCATCAAGCAATTAAGATGCAAATGGTGCTAATATTATAGGAAAATAATTATTTTATTAGGTTGTTTTTCACTAGGCATTAGTATATCACTATACGTTTTATTTTGTTTAATATATTAATGATATTTGCAATAAATAGTTTCTATAGTTGTATTGAATGTATCGAATGAAAACATAATTGTAAGGAGATTTTCTCTTTGTTGTAGTTGGATCTTGTTAGTGCTGTACAGTTCAGTATATAGAAAGATTATTGTAATCGTGATAACAGTATATGCAGTATATGTATCACAGAGAGGTCTAACAAAATAAATGTACTTCATTTGCAAAGCAATTTAATACATTTGATTAAAATTAAATCATTCAATTTGATCACATAGGCCTCTTCATACCCGCCTTTCCAGTAGGTGCTATTAAATTAGCCTGGATTAGATCAGATAAATATCTATTACCTGCTTATTTTAGTATGATCATTACCAATTAATGACTTAAAAAATTGCTAATTAAATAGTTTATATAGGAAGAAATATTGTCATCGCAAAACTCAACAATAGTATCTCATATTTCCCCAGTGTCGTACAGCCATAGTTTTTATAAAGAGCACTTCCCAATGTATATTTTATTTCTTCAAATGCGCAGCCTTTGAAAGTATACTCTGATTTAATAGTGTGCATAAACACATGTGCACAAAAAAAGATTCTTGTGATACTTGTTTAAAATAAGACATTGTTTAATTCTATCACAAATGCACTCCTAACTAACTAATTAGTGCAAAAAAAGGTTTCATGGTTAAAACATGTTTTTTTCCGTATGTATGCATGTATGTATGCATGTATACATGTTTGTATGCATGCATGTTTGTATGCATGTATGTATGTATGCATGTATGTATGTTAGTGGAAAAACAAAATATCTGTTTTCTTTTTTTCTCAGAATTTTGCAGTCCTACAGTGTTTTGTTGTGTTTTCCAGGTTTTAAAAGTGCGTTTCCGTTGAGGAATACTCAGAGTGCTCTTCCTCCTCCTCCTCCTCCTGGCCTCGGGCCTGCTGTCAGCAAACCTCCTCCAGGATTCACTGGCATCCCACTCAATAGTAATGTGGAGGATTCTTCAGTGTCCGCTGTTAACAGGTATGTGTGCTTCCTGTCTCACTCGCTGTTGTATTTCAAATTAAAGTTAGAATTCTTAAAGGAGTAGTTCACCCAAAAGTTAAAATTATCCCAATTTTCTCACCCTCAAGCCACCCATGATGTATATGACTTTCGTATTTCAGATGAAACATCTAGAAGATCAAGGTATTGTGTAACTATTTAAGGAATAGTTCATCCAAGTTAAAAATTTCCACATAAATTACTCATTCTCAAGTCATCCTCCGTGTATATGACTTGTACGGTCATGAGTAGTTTTAAATTTTATCCTGACTCTTCCATGTTCTATAATGGTGTGGGGTAGTGGCCCTTTTGTTGACGCTTCCAAAAGCGTCATTATAAATCCTTTGTCACCCATACAGTGATAAGAGTTTATACCATTAAATATGGGTTAATTTGTCAAGGGATTTATGTGCTTTTGGAAGCAAAATAATCTTTGGAAGCAAAATAATCCAAATAAATGTTGGATAGCCACTATTCAACACCATTATACAGCCGGGATAAAATGTAAAACTACTGCTACATTTGAGGATGCTTGAAGTTAAATTATATATTTTCATTTTTGGGTGAACTATTCCTTTTAATAGTTACACAATACCTTGGTATTCTAGATGTTTTAAACTCAGTATTTGAGAGAATGTTGATAGTATAATGGTATGCAATATGCAGTATACATATAATGCATAAATATTGACGTAATAAATAAGCTGACACAATTTGTTCGCTATTATTCAGTTGAACATTAAAAACAGATGTTTTTGCCAGGGCTAAATTTGCTTCTCAATTATTATTGATTTTAATGTGTTGTTGTATTTCATTATATCAAAGAAAAGTTTTCACTTTTTAATTTTTAAATTTTTTATAAGGGTTATAATAAGTGCTTGACCTCACTAGTCATTGTGTTTTCTTTCAGACCAACACCTCCTATTGGATCCTACCTCATACCTGATCATTTCCAGCAGAGAAACATTGACCTTATTCAGTCTATTAAGAATTTCCTTCAAAATGATGAAACCAAGTTCAATGAGTTTAAAAACTTTTCAGGCCAATTTAGACAGGTAACTATCCTGTTTGATAAATATGTAGTTGTCTCATTGACCATTTTACTCTTTTAAGTGAAGGAAATAGATGGTGGCAACTTGTTAACTCATTATAGAACTTATGCTACTTGCACATTCTTTGGACGTTTTAACCCTTAATCTTGATTCATGTTAAAAGCTATTCACCAAATGTTTTGGGGGGGAAAAAGGCACAGCTGACCAAACTGCACCTGGTCACAAAAACACATTAGTTTAGTTGTTTTAGTCCTTTTAATTTGAATATTCATGCAGAGAGAAAAATGAGCAAAGCAAATACAAATTATATTAACAATCACTATAATCCACATTAATTCTTAGTGTGAAGCTTTAACAAATGCGAATCCGAAACTAGCACAAATACTCGTCTTTTATTCCACTCCAGTCTAATTATGTGACCCTGGACACAAAACCAAAATCTTATGTTGCACAAGTATATTTTCGGCAATAGACAAAAATACATTGTATAGGTCAAAATCATGGATTTTTCTTTTATGCCAAAAATCTTCAGAATATTAAGTCAAGATCATGTTCCATGAAGACATTTAGTAAATTTCCTACCGTTAATATATTATTATATTAAAATATTATATATTAATATAATATATTATTATATTATATAGTAATATGCATTGTGAAGAGCTTAGTTTGGACAACTTTAAATTATTTTAAGTGATTTTTTTTTATTTATTTATTTTTCTCAGTATTTAGATTTTTTTTTTTTTTTTAACCCTTAGATTCTAGATTTGCAAATAGTTGCATTTCATCCAGATATTATCCTATCCTAGCAACCATACATCGATGGAAATCCAATTTATTCAAATTTTGTTTCTAAAACAAATGACACCTATGACTGGTTTTGTGGTGGAGAGTCACATATTTGCTCATTTTGCACGTTTTTCATGCTTTGTTAATTGCATTATATGAGCCTCATTGATGATGCTAGCCTTCACTGGTCCCACTTTATATTAGGTGGTCTTAACTACTACGTACTTGCATCAAAAAAATAAATGCAATATATTTACTGTGTTCATAATATATTACAGAACACTTCTGGTGCTCTTGAGGTGAGGTAGGTTTAGAGTTAGGGTTTGGTGGTATGGGTAGGTTTAAGCGTGGGTTAAGGTGTAAGGCAGTGGTTCTCAATTCCGGTCCTCGGGTCATCCCACCCTGCACATTTTGTATGTCTTCCTTACTGAACACACCTGATTCAGATCATCAACTCGTAAACAGAGAGATCCATGAACCGATTCTTGTGTGTCAAATAAGAAAGACATACAAAATGTGGGGGGCACGGGGGCACGAGGACCGGAATTGAGAACCTCTGGTGTAAAGGATGGTCAACAGTGTAATTACAGATGTAATTACATGCAGGTATTTAATCAATCATAAGTACAATGTAAAAAGATGTATTTCCACAGTAAGTACATTGTAACAAATTATTAATTCCTGTGTAAATGCATATTAGTTAAGGCCACCTAATATAAAGTGAGACCCATTCACTTGTATTCCAGAACACATCGACTAACCATTCATATCTTACATTTGATCTCCATTTCTTTCTTTTTTTTTGTATGCAAATAAACTCCCTTTCCTCTTGACCAGGGTATACTTCCTGCTGTCCAGTACTATAAAAGCTGCCAAGAGCTTCTGGGAGAGAATTTCAACAGGGTCTTCAATGAACTGCTGGTTCTCCTACCAGACACTTGCAAGCAACAGGAGCTCCTCACTGCCCACGGAGACTTTAAGGCCCTTGAGAAGCAGCAGCAAGGCTCCAAGCCCAAAAAGAGCAAGAAGAAAGCCTGGCAGACGGGGACCACCAGCAGCAGCCTGGATCTGGACTGCCAAGTGTGTCCCACGTGTAAACAGGTGCTGGCCCTTAAAGACTTCAACACCCATAAGACCCTGCACATCGGTGACGAGGACTTCCCTTCTCTACAGGCCATAAGCAAGATTATCAGCTAGCGGACGTTTACGGCTCTCCACGACACACAAACACACACAAACCTGGTGCTGCACCAGAATAATAAAGCAGGATGCTTGAGAGGATGATGATGATGATGTTTACTCTGATAGTTCAGGTTCAGCGAGTTTTGACGTCAACATTTTTTTTGGAGAAAGATCAATCCTAGACGCACGCAAGTAGAACTTGTTAAACATTTCCAAGAGGTTTAATCTACTTGAAAAGCTTGAGTTCTAACGTTAATTCCTTTTATTGCTCCTCCAGTTCATCATCTTGACTCGTTCTCTTCATCAGGTTTTCCAATGCTGTTAGCATGGTCATTTTTCGTTTTTTTTGTAATGGTAGGGCTGGCTGCCTGAAAAATAATCTATTTATTTCTGAACGCTCCTGCCGTGTGATTTGAAATCGATTCATTTCTCATCTGTTTACAAACTTCGCAGCACATCAAAAATAAAATGGTTAATACATCGGGTTTTCTTACGGTAAGCTATGTTGTTCTGTCAACTGGTTTTTGACAAATGACATTTCTGAATGTTTGTTCGTGCTTTAATACTTTTCAATTAAACTATCAAGCCAGGGAACAAAATGCATCGCTCAGAACGTCTTAGACCAGCGTGTAATTGTCTTTTCAATGTTGTGTTGGCCATTTTGTTGACTGAGTTGGGGGGATTCATGAATAACAATAGCCATCAATTCGGGACCTGAGAATCAGTTATTCTGTCTCATTTCCTCTGTGATTGACATCCTGACAGAAAGACTAGCATGTTGTTGTTGTTTTTCCGGGTCCTTATCACTTCTGTGCCATTGTCCTTTAAGACCAACAAAAGCACTTCCAAACACTGCTTTTGAACATGGGGAAACAGAATGACACAGCGGAGCAGCTTTTGATAAGAAAGCCAATTAAAACACAACAACAACAACAAAAGCTATTGTCCATTTATGCTCATTTACAAGTGTCAATTTCATTTTTGATATCAAAGATTTGACAAAGTTAATTTCTGATGTGAATGTAATTGTTACTAGTAAAATAAGTAATCGTAGACATCAGAAACTACTCTCTTAATTGCTGATATCAGAAGTACATTTTTAGATATCAGAAATAACGAATGTACCATGTTGAAATATAATTGTCATTTTAACTAGTGACGATAAATTCTTGACATTTGAATTTGGAATTGACATTTTTACTAGTAAAAATCAGTTTCTGAATATCAAAAATTCAATTGCACCAGGAAGCCTTTCTGTGTGGAGTTTGCGTGTTCTCCTGTCTGCGCGGGTTTCCTTGTATTGGTTACTGAGGGTTGAACTCTTATTGATGGGTTGCAGCTGTGGGGCAATGGGCATCCACTGCGTAAAACATATGTCAGAGTAATTGGTGGTTCTTTCTGCTGTGTCAATAAGCCGAAGGAAAGTGAGTGAGTAAAATGTAATTCCTGGCATGAATCATTTCATTCTTGATATCAACAATTGAATTGCTAGTAATGCCACGGTCACACTAGAGTTTGAGCATGCAAAATTGTGTTCTACAGTGCTGTGAAAAGGGGCAGGATTAAACAGGATGATTAGACATTAAAAAAAGCGAGTGGATTGGTCCATATTTTAAACTTCTGTACAGAGAGGTCATGTTTTGATCTTCGATTGGTCTCACGCAGTCACGTGAAGCAATTTCACAGGTCAGAGTTCACCAAGCTTGAACTTTGCAACTTGTCGCACGAGCTTGCGTTTCCGGTCTGCCACACTGCATGCATATGAATGGAAGTCTATGGGGAGAAAAGTGCAGTGTGACCGCGGCTTAAGTCTGTTATTTTTTATATCGATAATTGAAATGTCACTAGTGAAGATGTTAATTCTGCTGTCACGCATGTGATTGTTACTAGTAAGGAAGCTATTTTATATCTCAAATTATTTTCATATCAGAAATGCATTTCCAGATATCAGAAATAATAAATGTAGCATGTTGAAATCCATTTACAGAGATCAAGAATTTATATATATACATATCATAATTCAACATGTTTCGTTTGTTATTTCTACCAGCAATTAGTAGAGTATTTTCTGAGATCTACAATTGCTTATTTTACTCGTAAGAATAACGTGATATTAGAAATTAACATTGTCACTAATGACATCAGAATTAACTAAGAGCAATTAATTTTTTTATTGTCAACAATTTAATTCTTCGAATAAACAATATGCTTATGTTGACGTTTAACTGTTGATTTAAAAAATATCAAGAAATGTATATTTTAGTTTAATTCTGAGAAAAAGAAGTTTAATTCTGATATCAACAATTGAATTGAATCAAAAAAAGGTTTGTCAGATTGCTAGCTCATGAAATTATTAGCACAACGTTTGTGCTGGGCTAACGTGAGTACGACATTTTATGAACATTGTCCTTTTTGTGTGTGAAAAAGAAAAAAAAGCCGTGCGCTTTTAAAGAACAATACCAGGATGAGTAAACGATGATTCAGCTGTCATTTTTGACTTGTGTTCTCACGGGTTATAAAGTTGATAATTCAGTGTAATTAACCATTTAGTGATAGAAGAGCATTAAAAACGTTAAAAGGCACGGCTTCTAACTTTAAAAGAGACCTATTTTGACCTTATTACAGGATGTAGAATAAGCCTCAGGTGTCCCAGTGTGTGTGTGTGAAGTTTCAGCTCAAAAGACCTCACCAATAATATTTTTATGCCTCTTTGAAACTGCCCCTGTTAGGCTTTGATCCAAATTGTGCCGTTTTTGTGACTGTCAAATTAAATTCAAATGAGATTGTGCTGCTTTTGTTCAAAAGAGGGCGGAGTTACAAGTGCATACCTGTTCAGCAGAGCATCAGACTCAAAACAGGACTAACTTTATCTCTGTGAAAACCTGAAAATATGTGAAGAAGTGGCTCAGAAGAAGGCCGTCTGTGGAGAGTACTGCGTTCATTTGTGCATCCTGAAACTGAAACATTTATAATGCCTCTAAGTCGCTGACATTAGCTTTGACATGTACAGTGCTAAAACTAATGACGGACAGCTGTTTCTCACTCAGGGCTGTTTATGCTAATGAAGGAGAGATCATCACTAATGAGCGGGACTTTCCTCTGATAGCATACAAAGGGAGAATGTCAGAGTATTTTTGCAGACTGTTTTGCAGACTAGCATGATTATAAAAATATGCGTGTGTATATATAAATAGTGCTCGGCATATATGAGTACACCCCATTTTGAATATGGGTAATATATATTGGTGCATTTGAACAAAACATTTATTAAACAGATACATTTATTCAAATAATATATTAGTCACTGAACATCTTCAGAAATGTAAAGATAATACATTTAAATACATGCAAAATATTGCAAAACAAATTACAAACTACAACATTTTAACAAAATTTTATATATTTTTTTGTTTCTCTTGATTTTTTATATTTTTTAACATTTTATTTAATATTTTTCCCTAACATATACATTTGGGCTACTAATTTGTGAACCATTACTGTAAGTTATTTTGTTAGATTAGCTCCAGATTTGGCTTCAGTGCTGACTATTGTAATATTGTAAGTTATTTTGTTAGATTAGCTCCAGATTTGGCTTC
>CAIGQW010000272.1:6525870-6548094 GCA_903798125.1 Danio choprae
ATATATATATATATAAAATAAATAATGTTCAAGACCATCTAATCATTATATTTATCATCTGTGTACAAATATAAATAATAATAAATTATAATAATACATTTCAGCTACAGATTGAAACATGAAGCTGCACAGATCTGACCAGCACATTCAATGAACATAATGCACTGTAACTGCTATAAATCAATACTTTCCATTTGCAGGATCAACATTTCCTTTAACTAGTTTTCAAGATTATAAAGCTTGTTTTTACAAGAAATAAAATCCTCTGACTGACAGAGAACTGCAATGCACAAAGCAAGGTCCGCGTAATGTGTTTGTCTGATGCAAATAAAATCAAATGGAAATAACAGCGCACGAGCTTATAGTACGTATGCAACAGCCAATCAGAATGGAGGCGCCGGTCATATAGAAGCAGACTGTGGCTGTGGCTGAAAACCCAAGTGTGCTGCCTATCTAGACAGCATAAACAGAATGAAGCTCAAACACACTCAATGCTTCAAAATGAGGCAGCTTATTATGTTTGGAGACACACTATAATGATGTTCTTACTGAAAACCCCCCCATGTATTGCATAATAGAGAAATGCTCACCCACGACAAGAATATATGCTTCCTAAATATTGACATATTGCTTATAGCTATTTAAAATATGATTTCTGTTTTGAAGTCACGCCTAGCGATAGGTAGGCAAATTGATAAATATAATACATAATAATATATTAACGATATCATCTCAAAATAAGAAACGAAACATCATAAAGTAGTGCGTGTGTTTATCAAATTAATGCTTTTATGTGTTGTTATTCGAGCATGAATCACATGAGTAACCTCGTCACCGGAGGCGAATACGCTTCATGCCATCAATACGCCGATATTTCCAATAAAAACGAAATTTCACCTTACATTCCCCAAATCTATCCACATCCATATGAGCGTTAAATTTCCCAGTGACCTCATTGAATTATTAAATAAGCGCGGTATGATTTTTTGTATGCTCTGGGTTATTCCCATAGACGATTTGTCTCTCCTAGGTGGATATTATCATGTGTGAGTGAATAAATGTCTTACCCATGACAATATTCTGAGGATGGTCTGCGGCTGTTGGATGAAGGCAAAAGGGTCGAACGCAGCCCCTGCTCTCCCAGCGCCAAATGAACCCACTCCGTCCATTTTCCTCCTACTGTTATTCAGGCTCTGGGCTGTGGGTCGAGGTAGGCACACATACACACATTTACACAGACACACTCACACCCCACTGCCTGTCAGAGGCGTGCGCAATCTCTGTGATTCTGAGTGTTATATTGTCTCAACAGCAACATCTACCGACTACATCGCGTCCTCAGCTGGGAGACCGCTGACTTCATAGGGCACGACTGGGTAACATCACTAGCAAGTGGGCCAAGTGGAGATTTTCGGTGAGTATGCAGAATGTTTTGACAGGGATACTATTTAAAGATACTGCTTTATAGCACGCACAATATCAGGTAAAAGTGACTTTGTGGAACAATAGATATTTTGAGGAAATAATTAAGATATTTTTATGCAAAAAATGTCACTATGGCGTCCAACGTAGTTTGGATAGAAATGACTTTTTCCCTCCTCATGAGGAAAACGATTTTGAAGAACACAAATATGCTTGCAAATACTTTGGGTATGGTTATTTTAAACCTTTGATCTTGATGCAGTTGAACATGGACCAATTCACTGGTTTCCCACCTTCCTGTAAAATTCAATAATTCTGTAATAATTTAAGATCTCCAAGCACACTTTTAAAGGGCCTGTAAGATTATGCCAATCAAGAAAAACATCTTAAAATATGTTTTAACAGATATACGTAAAGTACAGAAATTAGCATAAATTTCATTATATAATAATATTTAAGAATTTTCATTATGGGGCTGCACGGTGGCGCAGTGGGTAGCACGATGGCCTCACAGTAAGAAGGTCACTGGTTCGAGCCTCGGCTGGATCAGCTGGCATTTCTGTGTGGAGTTTGCATGTTCTCCCCGTGTTTCCGTGGGTTTCCTCCGGGTGCTCCGGTTTCCCCCACAAGTCCAAAGACATACGGCACAGGTGAATTGGGTGAGCTAAATTGTCCGTAGTGTATGTGTGTGAATGAGTGTGTGTGGATGTTTCCCAGTGATGGGTTGTAGCTGGAAGGGCATCTGCTGCGTAAAACATATGCTAGATAAGTTGGCGGTTCATTCCACTGTGGCAACCCCAGATTAATAAAGGGACTACGCCGAAAAGAAAATGAAAGAATGAATGAATTGTCATAATGGCATAATTTTCATTATATTGGGGGACTTCAAACATTTTTGACAATACAGGACCTTGGATTTTAAAAAAAGCAACGTTGAAAACCACTGCTTTAAATAAATAGACCATCTTTATTTCCTTCTATGGGACAGATTCATCAACGTTCATCCAGTCTGGACTATTTACTTCCACTGAGAGCTGTCTTCACACCATAACGTACTCTTGATTAAAAGCACAACATAGACATTTCTATACGGCTAAATCATTACATCAATTAGAACAAGTATAAAGTGCAAAGTCAACATAAGTCTGACTCCTGATTGGCACTGCATTCATTGCATCAGAAATCCCAGGTCCACAGAATCAGTATGTGACAGCATTTCACTTGTGTTCATGACAGTGTTGGAGGTTTCAGTCACAAGATCCGTCCTTCCAGCCGTCTCTCCATCGCTCATCCACCCTGCTGCAGTCAAACTCCGGCTTTCCCAACCGGATGTTGATGTCATTATGGAGGCGACACAGCCACTGTGACAGTTTGTGCTGGCTGCCAGCGTCTGGTTGATTAGTTTTCAATCTGACGGGACAAAATCCGTAAGTACATTGACATCAGTAATCTAAATACTTTCCTTATTCCTTATAAGAAAATATTAAGGTGTTTACATGAGTTGCTTTTAGAATATTCCTTTCATGCTTCTGTTTTTAAGGTGGCCGAGAGAGCTCAAACACACTCTAAGAAAACGAATGCAAATAGAAAAACGCTGACAAATTGAGAAAACCTCTTCAACAACAACACATGGGCACGTACATACTCACAACACATGCAAATATAGAAACATGCTCCAAAATAGAGCAGTCCATATGATAAAAATGGCGTAGGGGGATCCTAAAACGTGCTTCCTGTGGTGTCAGTGGTGTTGTCGTAGATCTGAGAGTTTCTTTTTGCTTATTTTTAGTTCCTAATTGTTTGTATATTTTAGTATAACTCTTGCTAACACGGGATTAAAGTAACATTTCATTTAACGGTAATTGTGCACTTTGTCAGATTATTAAGTCTAAAAATATACAAACAAGGAACCATAAATTTAGGCCATTAAAATGGTCTCGTTGTTGGTGTTGATGAATAAGTTTTCTCAATTTGTGATTGTTTTTCTATATGTATGTGTTTTCTTCATGTGCTCTCACGGCTGCCATACATTGTGCATGTTATAGTAAATGCTTGATTAACGGCACACGTCATTAAACATACTCTTTTTTTTTTTTTTTATGGTACCATATACAGTTTTGGGTGTTTATTTTTTTATTTTATGAAAGCGTCAACTTCCGTTGATTCTTAGTCATGCTTAGTGTTAGTCATGCTTAGTCATGCTCAGCGTTGAAAAATCATACTCAAGTAAAAGTTCCAATACTTGCCAAAATATGTAGTGCAAGCAGAGTAAAAGTATCTTTTCTAAATACTACTGAGTACGTGGAACAGATATGGTGAGTAAAATTAACCTTTCTAAAAGTACTCAAGAGTAGTGTGTAGTGAGTATTATGTGATTAATATGTAGGCATGTATAAGGCCGGTATAAGATTCTGATGGTATGATAACCTTGGATAACAATATCATGGTTTCACTGTATTGTGATTACTGCTCTAAAATATATTCTTTTTAAATGTCTGGGTAAAAAACTAAAACTTTTTTCCCCTTTGAAACATTTATAATATTTTGGAGCAGTAAACATGTCAGGCTAAATAATTCAAATGAATCATTAACTTCTGCTATCTTCATTTGTTTCAAAAACACAGATTTCTTTACAATTTAAAACAACATCTTTGGATATCTTTTCTGCTGGAGATACTGTTGTCCCTAAAAACAAAAAAAACATAACTGAAAAATCTTACATATACCGTAGGAATGGTATAGCAGAAATTTTTGGCAGTTTTAAAACCTTGACTTTTCCAAACCGCAGTATACCTTGAAAACGGTTATCGTCCCATGCCTGTTAATATGCTGAGAAAAGTTGATGCTTTTACATATGGAGCAAAATATATGTAACCTAAGGGTTAAAAATGTAGCTGTGATTATATGTTAATGCTTTGAATGCTGACAAACCATGCTCGTGCAGCACTGATAGAATACAGTATGTGCATGTGTTTGAAAACGTATCATTCTGTAGTGGATTTAGTTATAGTTTAAGGCCATTTGGTTATTTCAGTCATAATACAGCAGATATCCTTCATCTTCTCATCGGTGCAGACTAAACGGACTCTCGGTTGTTGCCTGTTATGATTCAGCATCTTCTTGGACATTTTTAATGTTTCTTTACATGCTTGCTGAATTTTTAAAGCGCCCATGTCTTGAGGTCAGTCGTCTGTCTGATGTGATTTGTTTGGACAGGAATCACAGAACTCACTTAGTCAGCCACTTACTTAGCCAATCACAGTAGACAAGAAAAAATAAAGTAGTTACTGCAGGTTGTAAGAAAATAATACAATAAATTTACTGATACAGCACTTAAAATGTACTCATGTAAAAGTACACATTTTTAAAACTACTTAGTAATTCCTTAAAAAAACAACTATTCAATTACGGTAATTTGTGTATTTGTAATATGTTACTTTACACCACTGGTCATGCTATAAAAGCAAACAGACCATAGTGGAAACAAATTCTTCCTCAAAGTCGTGTCATGTGGTCAAACTGTTGATATCTGCTGTGTATGTAAAGTATCCTGTGTAAATTGTAACCAAAAATCCAACATGACAGTAATAGTGTGATAAAGCAGTGTACATGTCTATAAACCACACTTTAATAAGATGTCTAAAATAGCAATACTCCACATGTATTCATTAAATATGTGTTTACTTTTTGTATGACTTTGTCTGTATTAAGGTCAATAAAAATCTGTTTACATGGTAGAGTTCGTTAATCAGAGTATTGTCTTTAATATCAGAATTGTTATCAGTGTAAACATACTGACTGAATCATATGCTGCAGAAAAAATGGCAATAGACAAACATGAAAGCACAGCAATTAAAGGTAAAGACCTTGATCTCAGGTCTTCTGCGCATTCGTCACATGGGAAAACCTTAGAGAAGAGGTTGATAAACTGCGTCATCTCGCGCTGCTGTTCTGTGCTCGGTGCATCTGGATAATACGCAGCCATAGTGTGTAGAAAAGACCACGAGCTCCTGCCCAGCTCCTCGCGGTCCAGCGGACATTCAGCAGGCTTCAGCTCCTCCACCGGCCTGCTCTCCTGTACAAAATATCACATTGCTTTTTACCTTTTTTACTCTGTTCATTTTTTAAAATAAAAACAACTGCTATTTAAAGAGAGTGATAAAAATATTATATTCATGTCTTATAGTCATTTTATTATTACTGCTGGGTTGGCTGGTAGAGAACCACGGTAAAACATAAAAAAACAACATTAAAATAGCTTTTATATAGTAAAGAACCCAATCATATAACATGAGTATTATTATACATCAACTACAACTGACAAGATTGTCATATAAATGAACTCCCTCACATCCCCAAATAGATTATTTAATATTAATCAACAATATTTCAGAAAAACAAAAATACCAAACTTTATGCTACTTTAGCAATAGTGTAGAAGGAATATCAAAATGTCATATTGATTTTGTTTTGTATTCATTATCTAAATTATTATTTTAATTAGTATATGTTAAAACATTTATATTCTAATGAATAATTTAATATTAATGTAATACAGTAATCCAGCAGCCACTTGAAAGTTTGCTGACGCCCCTTGGTTGAGAAAATGCTAATTATATTTTAATTTATATGATTATATTACATTAATATATTTGTGTTCCAGTATTTCATAAAAATAGATATTTATACACATACATATTTATTAACCACATCTGCCATAACTGTAATAATAATAATAATATCCACACTCCCCCAAACAGTTGTCAGCAATATGAACAAGTTAGGAAATATTCAAATATCTCCTGATTTGTCAAATGCACAACTTTACTGAGGCAACTGTCCAAAAGACTATAGCTGCTATTTTGTTTACTATTTACAATTAAACTTGACATTATGTTGGACTTTTTAATTTTATATCCGTATTCACAGATATCTGACTTTTCTTGACTTCATTCAGAAGTGTATTCTCGCTCTCAGAGAAGTGTGTTCACCTGCACCGGGACTGAGGACGCCTGTTTCTGCAACTTCATCCACGATTTAAAATCCGTACAGGCTCGGCAAGGTTTCTTTTTCGTCTCTCCGGTAGTGGTCTGGTCTTTACTCGTGCTGTCCTCGGGTGGTTTGCCAGCCACGGGGAACGGGAAACCCTCCATACCCGCGCTGCTATGTGTGGTGGACCCGTGTACAGCTGCCATGTTGTTATGTAGCAGGGTTGCCAGATCTTCGTTATATATCCACCCTTTGGGCGTTGAAAACTAGCCCAATCTTGACTTAAGTCAATGGTCAAAACTCGAAATATGCCCCTTCCGTATAACAAATACATATTTTATATTTACTGTTACGCATTAGAAATATTTCAATATATGTAATCACATTTAGTCATAATAATATCATCTTGCCCTATTTTTACCAGAATATTATTAGAAACAGGAGTTTTGTTTTATTTTATTTTATTTTATTGACACTCGAAGTGCCAGTTGTCATTGGCTTTTATTATATGAATCAAACGGATCAACAACAAAAAAAACTTATTTAATTTTCTAATGACTGATCCACTGAACAGTTGATGAATACAATATTTTTCTAAAGATGCTAATAGTTTTTTTAATAATTTAAAATTGTAATTTTTAAAAATCATTTACTTATCCTAAGAGGGTTCCTAACGTGTTTCTTCTGTTGAAGACAAAAGAAGATTTTTAAGAAGATTTTAAACTGGTAGCCATTGACATTGATAGGAAGATATTTAATTTGGGTTCAAAATAACGGGTTTGGAACAAGTGGAGGGTGAGTAAATTCTCAAACAATCACTGTTGAAATAGTCCTTTAAAATGTCCTTTAAAATTGTAGCATTTAGTATTTAGCAACCCTGCGTACGAACTGTTCATTTGAGTCGGATCTTATCTATGTGCATTGTTACAGTCTGGTTCTTTCACACAACAGGACAGAATTGTAAAAAAAAAACGTTTTGTGCCGTCAGGTTGCTTTGTTTAAATGCTATACCACAAATTGGACCAAATGACGTATTTTATTATTAATTACGTGCAGTTGACCAAAAGGAATCATTAAACGGTTCCTTGTTCAAATGAACCGATTCGAAGAAATTAAATCCAACCACTGTGCATCATCGTATGGACATCTGTTGTTCTTGTGTCAGTCATTCACAACATGTTCATAAATAGTGGAATACAATGACTGACATATCGCACAAAATTTAAGTACAACATTAACACGCAAATTCGGGAATGAATCATTAAAGAATTGGTTTCACACCGGAGAGGTTTCTCTGGTGCACTGTCCGCCAGCGGGTGGTGACGTCACCAGCAGTCCATGCTGCATTTTTCGGGCTGCTCTAAACTGTAATTATTACCGCATTCCCTTATTAAAATGCACGAGTGACAATGTATAATACTTTCCGGATTGTTGATTTAATGTAAATAATAATTGGCCATGATATTTACATGACAGCGCGTTCTGCCGTAGTGTTTGATAAGTTTTTAAGTGTCTGCTAGCTTAGCTTACTACTGACAACGCAGTCAGAGAGCGGATGGTCTGTACAGTATGACTGACGAACCTCTGTATCTTCCACAGGCTTCATATTAGGTTATAAACACGGCACTTCATCAACAATGGGGATTCTGGAGAAGATCGCGGAGATAGAGAGAGAAATCTCTCGAACACAGAAGAATAAAGGTGAGAGATCCTGCACTAAATGTCCCGCGGGCCTTTTTCACTGTGGTAAAGTTGGTTTTATATTCCCACATTTGTTCATTGTTGAACAGTGACAGCGTGTGACATCTCTATATTGTTTACCACGCTACTTTGAATACTCGGTCTGAAATCGCATGTAAGCATGACTTTAAAACAACATTAAGATTGTTTTATTGACTGTGAACCATGTTGTACTTTGATAGTCATTGGCTGATAATATCATTTCCCTACTTAGAATTTGCAAAGAATGCTTTTCTGAAATTATATTAGTAATGAGAAAGTCTGAGTGTGCGAATATAAAACCAACTTTACCTCAGTCTTTGACTCGGTTTACTCTTTATAAACTCCATTCTCAACTTGTTTTGCAGCAACTGAGTACCATCTGGGTTTATTAAAAGCCAAGCTAGCCAAATACAGAGCTCAGCTTCTGGAACCCTCAAAGTCAGCAGGGGCCAAAGGTGAAGGCTTCGATGTGATGAAATCTGGAGATGCCAGAGTGGCACTGATTGGATTCCCCTCGGTTGGCAAGGTAACAGTAATCACACACTCTGTCTAATATTTGTGATGGTCAAGACATTCTCTAATCGGTCGGATTTCTGTTTTTACAGTCTACATTTCTCAGTTTAATGACAAAAACAGAAAGTGAAGCGGCTTCTTATGAATTCACAACCTTGACCTGCATCCCTGGTGTCATTGAGGTATTCTTCAGTTGAACTTCATTGTCTGTTTTTAGTTAAAATCTTAAGACGAGATGTTTTATTGTTGGGGATCACATAAAAATTTTAATCCACAGAGGAGCTTATTAAATCATATTAAATGCAAGTAGAGTTTTCATATTTTTCAAATAAAAAGATTTAAAAGTTAAAATCTACTGATAAGTTTATGTAAAACAAAAACAACAACAAAGTAATTCTGACATTTACTTGTTAAAACACAATTAAAGAATAAGTGATCACTGATCAGAAGACTTTTTTTATTGCTTTAATTGGTTAAATATTGTTTACAAATTAATAAAACCGAATAGCTTTGCCGAATACTGGCAAAGTTTAAAGATTTAAGATGACAGATAACTAATTAATACATTGGAGGTGCAGCGTGATCCTTAAATAGTCTTTTATTATGTCATCAAAGTTTTATGTTGTAAAAATATCTGTTAAGCTTTAAAGGCTTTTAATCTGAAATGCGTTGACGTTTATTTTATTTCATTAAAATGGTCTCTCTTTTTTATTACAAGGGTTGCTGGAGTTGCTCCCTGTTTTTAAAAATATCTAACAACTTTTTTTGCCATATAAAATGTTGTTACACCGAATGACATTTTAGTGGGTGTCTTGTATAATTTTGTAAAAATGTATAATGGTCATTGTTTTTTGTTCATATTCGAATAAAAGTACATATGATATGTTCTCATATTGATTAAGTATTAATTCTCTTATTTTAATGAATCTAATAACGTATGCTAATAGTTTATTTAAAAAATTCTATTCTAGTACAAAGGTGCCAACATACAGCTGCTGGATTTGCCTGGTATTATTGAAGGGGCTGCACAAGGTGTGTTCATTTGTACTTTTAAGGGTGCCACACGTTTTTTTTTGACCGTTTGTAAATATGTAATGTGTCGTCCTCTCTTTGTGAAAAACTCACGTGTGTTTGTATTGTGAAGGTAAGGGCAGAGGTAGACAGGTCATCGCTGTGGCCAGAACTGCAGATGTGGTCATCATGATGCTGGATGCGACTAAAGGAGATGTTCAGAGGTGAGTTCGAGCATCTCGTCGTTGGAGAATGTGAGCAATATTTGCACTTTTGTTGTTTTGATGATCATAATTTTGTTTTTTAGGGAACTTCTGGAAAAAGAGCTTGAATCTGTTGGCATCAGACTCAACAGACCCAAACCAAATATCTATTTTAAGGTCAGTGGTGCTTTAGAATAAGTGTTTTGTATTCATGATTTTTTTAAAATAAGTCTTTTTCTGAAGCCACTTTAGGTTGATGGTCTTGTGCAAATGATGAATTAAACAGTTTTCCAGCTTTTTATAAAAGGAGAACTATTGTTCAAAAGAGGCAAGAATATTCTATTTTAGTTATTAAAAAAAGCACTTTTATTAAGTTAGAATGTATTGAATTGATTGGAAGTGACAATAAGTTGCAAATGAGTTTTGTTGCTAATTATTTTTTCAAATAAATGCTGTTCTTTTGACAAAATGAACAAATAAACAACTTTGTCAGCTTGACAAATGCCATTAAAATATTAAGCAGAAGTAATAAATATGACATATTGTCACATATTTAGCCTAACTAACTGATTTCTGAATGATTATGTGGCATCGAAGACCAGTCCAGCTTTTCAATCACATGAATTAATAAATGACACTTTTAAATGTATACTTGTGAATGTGTTTTAAATTGTATTGTATTTTAAGAGACCCAATCAAATCAAAATTAAATCACTTTTAATGTCACATCACCAGCAGCATGTGTGCTATGATGAGTGAAAAGCATACTTTTGGGACAATATACAGTTAAATATAGTCTGTACATAAATAGACAAAAAATAAGAAAAATACATGTTACACACACTTAGACGCAAATATATCTAAAATAACGCAAAAAGACAGAAAACATTAAAACAATTATACAGACCCAAAGCAGTTTAACGGTAGTGTATGTATGTTGATTAGGCACAATTGACCATCCATTGTGACTATTGTGACCATAATCATTTACCAATATAAATCACTGCTTTTAAAACTGACATTGAGAAGTTGAGCACCTGATAATAAAGGCATATAATAATAAGTATTACTTATATTTGGACTATGTTTACACATACTGGAGATAAGCTGAACAATTTATGTTGAACATTTCTTTCATTCATGTTTTTTTTTCCAGCCCAAAAAAGGTGGTGGCCTGTCCTACAACTCAACAGTTCCTCTCACACAGTGCTCAGAGAAGCTCGTTCAGCTCATTCTTCATGAGTACAGTATCCTTAAGGCTCATTCAGTCAGTCTGTATCTTTATGTACTAAATATGAGCCACACTTTAACCTTAACCTGACTGCAGAAATCTTCAACGCTGAGGTCTTGTTCAGAGAGGACTGCTCTCCAGATGATTTCATTGATGTTATCGTGGGCAACCGAGTGTACATGCCTTGCTTATACGTGAGTCTTTATTCCAGTTTGAGCTTTAAAAAATTAAATCTGAATAAAGTAACATGATTGCCTGTCGTGCTACAGGTATACAACAAGGTGGACCAGATTTCTATTGAGGAAGTGGATCGTCTTGCTCATCGACCAAACAGTGTAGTGATCAGCTGTGGCATGAAACTCAATCTAGATTACCTCCTGGAGCAGTTATGGGAATATCTGGCTCTCATCTGCATATATACCAAGAAGAGAGGAGGTGCGTCTTTTTGTCCTCAGATTTTAACCATTAGTGCCTTCACACTAGAGAAGTGCTTCTCAACTTTCTGAACTCAAAAGGTCTTCTTGAATTATTATAGTTAACTAAAGAGAAAAGCTAAATAACTTGAAAATGCTAAAATTCTCTCTTTAAATTTAGTTTAAGTACAGTAGATGTACTAAAAGAATCACATTTAATGTAATAAAGATTAACCTGTTTAGACAAGTAAAAATGGAATACATAGAAGTAAATATAGTAATAAATATAAAGCAATAAATAAAAATGATGAACTAAAATGATAGTATCTCAATTAGGGCTGCATAATATTGGAAAAACTGACATAGCTATATATTTAATTTATTTTGTCAATGAATATGGGATTTTCTCTTGTCAATGCCGATATTTAGAAATCATGGCAGTCCATGGCTGATATATGATGCCAATTTTTCTTCTTTTTTTTGGCTGATATTTCTAATAATAATTCATCTAATAACATGTAACAGCAAAGTAATTACACATGATACAGAAAATTCCTAAATTAAATATTTGTTGAAAAACAAAAGCCTGTCCATTCAGTGCATTTGTATAATTTATTAGACTTTCAAATAAACTTTTGGATGAAAAAATTGTTAATGTACAAAATTTTACATAAAATATATAGTATATTAAATTAACATGAGTAGTGTTAAATTCAGTAGCCCCTAACACAGGGGAGTCCAAACTCGGTCCTGGAGGGCCAGTGTCCTTGAGAGTTTAACTCCAACCCTAATCAAACACCCCTGAACAAACTAATCAAGCTTTTACTAGATATACTAGAAACCTCCTGGCAGGTGTGTTGAAGCAAGTTGTAGCTAAACTCAGCAGGACACCGTCCCTCCAGGACCAAGTTTGGACACACCTGAACTAGCAGCAATTTTCTAAATGATACCTGAAGTTATGGTATTTATAAAGAAGTGTCTCAATTCATCGCCATACAGTGTTTTTATTAAGTGACCAAAGGCTTTAATACTATAGTGTTAACTGGTAGTCTATATATTTTAGTTAGTTTTTTTTTTTTACCTAAGGTGATGATTAATAGAGTTTATTGAAAAATCCTCTTTGTAGATGTATCAATTGATTCTCCAAATGAAAAGCCATAACTGTATATATGTTTGAGTAGTTGTTTTTGTTGCCTCTAAATCTTATCAAATTTTCTGTTGTTGTGTAGAACGACCAGATTTCGGTGACCCTATAATCATGAGACGAGCAGCATCAGTTAAATATGTGGTACGTCTGTACATATCTACTTGCTTTATATAACTCTAGTCTTTCAGTGGGGTTCAGGTCATTTGGTGGGTAATTCAAATGTGGAAATAAAGCTTTCTTTCACAATATGAGCCCAGTGAATAATCTATATCACAAGGCAGAAGTGTATTAACTATTAAAGATCATCATATTTGCTTGCTAAATACATATAGTTACTGTGTGTGTGTGTGTGTTTATATGCAAGTAATCAAATCTTTTATAATAATGTGTTCTTTTATATATTAGTCAGTACAGTTTAGAATAACTTGTTTAATTTCTACATGAATGTGTGTTACAGTTTACTCACATTCTGATATATTTTCACAGGACATTAAAAACATTAGCCATTTGTATTGCATTTAATTTGATTTCTATGTATATTAAGTCGCTTTTGGAAATTCCATTTGAGAGGACACCAATATGGGCCTTTGATCCTTGTTATTATGAATATACAGTAAAAGACAAAATGGTTAGCCCTCCTATGAAATTTTAGTTATTTTTCAAATATTTCTCAACATGAAGTTTTTTTTAACACATTTGAAACATAATAGGTTTAACAAATAATTTCTAATAATTTGTTTCTTTTCTTTGCCATGATGACAGTACATAGTTTACTAGTTATTTTTGCAAGATACTTGTATTCTTGTATAGTTCTTCTCATTTGTTTTGCCACCTATAAATACCACATGCGCATATTGCACTAAAATAAATATACTATTGTTGTTTGTTTTGTTTTCTATTTATGTCTTCACTATGTTTGTACTTTTGTACTTTCTGTGCTGGATACTCCAATCACCAAAACAAGTTCCTTTTGTCTGCAAGCATGTTTGGCAGTGAAGCTTTTTCTGATGCCGATTCTGGTTCTTATGTCTTCCAGTGTCACAGAATTCACCGGACATTAGCTAGCCAGTTCAAGTATGCGCTTGTCTGGGTAAGAACTCACTTCACCTGAAACACATTCTTGCACATTCTTAAACTACTTGTATGTGTTTGTCTATATAAAATACTGCTTGTGTTTTTGGTTTACAGGGAACAAGCACAAAGTACAGTCCTCAGAGAGTAGGACTGACCCACATCATGGAGCACGAGGATGTCATTCAGATTGTGAAGAAATAAAATCTAGTCTCCAGATCCACTACAGAATCAACAGAACATTTAATACATTTTTCTGTTAACAACTGCAATGTTTCAAGCAGCTTCATGGGAAAACCTGTGATCGACAATTAAAAAGTTATTATTTTGTTTATGAAAATCATCTACCTGGCAAAACCCATTATAATAAATAACATTCAGATCGTTATGTTTGCCTTTCATAAAGTAAAGTGTGTGTGTTTTAATTACATAACTGCTTTAGACATCTACAGTGGGATTCAGTAAAAATACACGACAAATTGGCAAATTGTAGATTGAAAGTTTAGGGTTATTTGCAAAAACGGATTACAAAAATTTTAAGAAATTGTTTTCTATTTTTTTGCAGTTGTACTCTTCAGTACTCAATGTAAAAACTTGATTTCTGGATATTATGAAAGTTCAATTTTAGAAATTATATTATCATGTTTTTTGCAATTGTGTTTTTCAATGCTCAACACAAAAACATCTGAAAGTTACTAAAAATGTCAAGTTATCTCTTTTTACAAACAAATTCAAGTGAAGTTTAAACCTGGAAAGAAATCGAGCATTTAAGGTAAAAACAGAATAAGCAATGTGATGGTTAGATTTTGTTCTTCACTTTGTATACAATAATTGAGAATAACCTACAATTTCTTAAATTGTCAAAGGTCCCTTGCTATTTCCTCAACTTTCTCGTTTTCACTAAACTACAAGCTGTACAGTCGTGGCCAAAAGTTTTGAGAATGACATAAATATTAGAAATTGAAAAAGTTTCTGCTTAAGTTTTTATAATAGCAATTTGCATATAATCCAGAATGTTATGAAGAGTGATCAGATGAATTGCATAGTCCTTCTTTGCCATGGGAATTCACTTAATCCTGAAAAAAACCTTTCCACTGCATTTCATTGCTGTCATTCAAGGACCTGCTGAGATTATTTCAGTAATCGTCTTGTTAACTCAGGTAAGAATGTTGACGAGCACAAGGCTGGAGATCATTATGTCAGGCTGATTGGGTTAGAATGGCAGACTTGACATGTTAAAAGGAGGGTGATGCTTGAAATCATTGTTCTTCCATTGTTAACCATGGTGACGGCTTCAAAAAAAACGGCTTCACAGGCAAGGATGTTGTGGCTACTAAGATCAACAATTTATAGGATCATCAAGAACTTCAAGGAAAGAGGTTCAATTCTCGTTAAGAAGGCTTCAGGGCGTCCAAGAAAGTCCAGCAAGCGACAGGATTGTCTCCTAAAGGGGATTCAGCTGCGGGATCGAAGTGCCACCAGTGCAGAGCTTGCTCAGGAATGGCAGCAGGCAGGTGTGAGTGCATCTGCACGCACAGTGAGGCAAAGACTTTTGGAAGATGGTCTGGTGTCAAAAAGGGCAGCAAAGAAGCCACTTCTCTCAAAAAAAAAAGCATCAGGGACAGATTGATCTTATGCAAAAAGTATGACAAATGGAATGCTGAGGATGGGCAAAGTCATTTGGGCAAGAAACCCCTTTCCGATTGTTTGGGGCATCTGGAAAAAGGCTTGTCCGGAGAAGAAAAGGTGAGCGCTACCATCAGTCTTGTGTCATGCCAACAGTAAAGCATCCTGAGACCATTCATGTGTGAGGTTGCTTTTCCAAGGGTGTGGGCTCACTCACAATTTTGCCCCAAAACACAGCCATGAATAAAGAATGGTACCAAAACACCCTCCAACAACAACAACCAATTCCAACAATCCAACAACAGTTTGGTGAAGAACAATGCATTTTCTAGCACGATGGAGCACCGTGCCATAAGGCAAAAATGCTATCTAAGTGGCTCAGGAACCAAAACGTTGAAATTTTGGGTCCATGGCCTGGAAACTTCCCAGACTTAATCCCATTGAGAATGTTATGGAAATTAATTTATATACCTTTTATGTGCATTATAAAGTCTGTTCTTCTTTTCTTTTTCTATATATACATTACACAGTTAAGCTATGCGTGACCAATTTGGTGCCTGCTTATCATAAGACAAGATTGTAATCCATGTATGGTGATCTATAACCTGTACAGCCAGGTGGGAGATGAGATTGAAATATAGACGACTAAAAGTGAATTATGAATGTTAAATAACTGTGATGCGATTCATTTGCTATGTCACTGATGGCCTTGTGAGCTTTAGAGAGAAGAAACTATATAAAAAAAGGGAACACACTCTTCTTTGAGTGTCGCACTCTGCAGGAACCTGTGTTACTGTATGACTGTCTGACCTTCTTTGCAAAGAATAAAACTTTAAAAGACATCCTGGGTAAGACTTTGTCTTCTTTACCATTGAGAGAGCCCCCTTAAAGAAAATAGCCACAACAAGAACTTGTGGTCAATACTCAAGAGGCAGGTGGACAAACAAAAACCCAGTAATTTTGACAAACACCAAGAAGTGATTATGAAAGAATGGGTTGCTATCAGTCAGGATTTGGCCCAGAAGTTGATTGAGAGCATGCCCAGTCGAATTGCAGAGGTCCTGAAAAAAAGGGCCAACACTGCAAATACTGACTCTTTGCATAAATGTCATGTAATTGTCGATAAAAGCCTTTGAAACGTATGAAGTGCTTGTAATTATATTTCAGTACATCACAGAAACAACTGAAACAAAGATCTAAAAGCAGTTTAGCAGCAAACTTTGTGAAAACTAATATTTGTGTCATTCTCAGAACTTTTGGCCACGACTGTAGAGTCTTAAGCGACAGAAACCCTTTAACAGCAGACTGGCCAGATGAAGACCAGAGGGATTCAACTTTCAGTCACAGCAAGAGAAGTGAATGCCTCCAGATTTCTGTGATACTCCACCAAAAAGGCTAATTGCCCACGAGAGACGACATGAGAGGTCAGAATAATGTATAGAATCTCTGTGGTCAATCAGTTCAACACTGCAGCTGGAATTGAACAGCAGTTGAGATCTGTATTTTGACAGAGAGGCAGTGACTAAACCTTCAAAACACTATAGACTTATGCTGAAAACGTCTGAACTGTTCATAAATTATCTTCACTCTAAGAAACTGTTTAAAATCAAGTGTCACGACGAGTATTTCAACATAGAAATGATCATAAAGATAAAAATGGCGTTGTTCCACCAATCTTGGGTTAGGTGTATTTAACAAGCCCCTTAACCCAACATGACTAGTCTAAAAAGATCAGAGTTCATTCTTACTTGAAGCACTTCGACAAGAAAACCTGTCACAAGTTTTTCCTGACCCATATACCAGTCAAAGAAGAAGCGTCATGGTCGTCTAAAGTGCTGAAGATTGTGTTGAGCTTCAACATTACAATTCTCAACAGGTGTGTTGGTTATTTTTCTTCGTTTATGATGTTTAGTTAATCTGTAAATGGCGAGACTGTGCTACTTTACTGCACATATCCAAGGGTCATTACAATATCAAAGAAAGGCATGACATTCATTTTTTTTAATGAGCTGAGGGAGTTCATAACGCATAAAACATGATACGCTAAACAATTAAATATACCCTATATTGAAATTTTGAGTATGGTGAGGAATTTCTAATTGCAGAAAATTAAGCCCTTAAACAATGGCGGAGAGTTGAGGTACTCTTAAAACCGCAAGATGTGCTAGCTTTCTGTATTTATCTGAAACCTAGAGCTGCCTACTCTATTCATTACCGAAAACTAGCATAATAGGCAGCATTAAATATGCATGCTGAGGCACTCGGGCCGTTCAGCACAGCGGGCAAGTGTGTGGAGTGGAGAATTATCAAGCCGCTGGAAGGCTGTTCCACTTCAGGCTTGATGGGTCTTTGTGTAATTGGGACACATTTCAGAGGGCTAAAATGACGAGCAGGATGGCAAGGAACTGTTTTGGAATAACTTGAGGACTGGTGTTTCTACGCTGCAGCTGCTTTGAATGAGTTTGGATGGAAAGATAATGGTAAGAAGGGCGAGTGTGGTGCCAATGAGCTGCGCGTGTAAACATGACACTTGATGCTGAGGCCATATGGCATTGTGTGTGTGTGTGTGTGTGTGAGTGTGTTGTGTTTTCAGGATGCATGTGCTTCAGCTTTTACATCATTTTTCTAGTTTTTTAAAATACTTTTATATGTAATTAATAACAATACAATAGTTATTAATTACAGTTTATATTTTAATAGAAGTATTTGCTTTATGCTTGACATTTCCAACATTTGGACATTTTGTAAAATGCAAATGAATTCATTGTATTTTGTAGTAACCTAATATAAAGTAATACAAATTGAAATAACCCTTCATTGTAAATTTTATTTATATAATTTTCTTTTTTTTGTTCTATTAATATGTAATTTGGCAAATAGTAGAAAGAGAAAATGAATATATTAAGTGTTTTAATAAATAATAATTAATTACATTAATTATTGCACAATATAATAAAGATTACTTACTTTTTAATGTATTTAAAATTATGAGTTTCTCAGTTTTACTCAAATGGTCACTAAAACCCAATTAAAAAGTTACAATAAATAATAAACTATTCTATATATTTTACTCATATATTTTCATATAATGAAATTGTATAATAATATTGTATAATTGTATAATAACTCATATATTTTTTTTGTGTTACGAATAATAGAAAGAAAAAACAGAATGAATCCAAAAAAAAATTAATAAACAATATTTTTACTGTTTTTGAAAAAAAAAAATCTATATCATTTAAATATGAAATAACCAGTTGCTTTTTCAACACATTAGTGGAAAATTGGGCGACACGATGGCGCAGTGGGTAGCACAATCGCCTGACAGCAACAAGGTCGCTGGTTCGAGCCCCAGCTGGGTCAGTTGGCATTTCTGTGTGGAGTTTGCATGTTCTCCCTGTGTTCACGTGGGTTTCCTCTGGGTGCTCCGGTTTCCCCCACCAGTCCAAAGACATGCAGAATAGGTGAATTGGGTAAGCTAAATTGTCCGTAGTGTATGTTTGTGAATGAGTGTGTGTGGGTGTTTCCCAGTGATGGGTTGCGGCTGGAAGGGCATCCGCTGCGTAAAACATATGCTGGATAAGTTGGCGGTTGATTCCGCTGTGGCGACCCCAGATTAATAAAGGGACTAAGCCGAAAATAAAATAAATGAATGAATAGTGGAAAATGTGGAAAACAGAAAGAAAAAAAAGACATTATTTTTAACTTGTTGCATAACATAATAAAGAAAGATGATATATATTGTATCAATACAATATCAATACATCAAGTAATTTATTCAGAAGAAATCTTTTACCACTGATTATTTTTCTATTTTTTAAAAGATATATTTTTGCCACTAATTTGAGACACATTTAAACTTCCTTTTTGAAACTTTGACATACACTTTCAGAACCAAACAGATCATGTGACTTTGTTGAAAGTTTTGTTTAAAATAAAAAGTTAATAAGGTAAAAACTTTTGTTGAAATGATGTTAAAATATTTTCTCATAACATTGATGTGTAGAACAGCTGAAATACAAGGTTTAATCATCACATTAGCAGTGTGCTAATAATATTTTCTGGCTAATAATATATAATCTTATCAGTAAATGCCCTGTACATTATTTATACAGTTGCTTAACTGGGAAGTGGAAACATGGAGCAAGAGATTAGGCTGTGAGCAGATACGAATTTCACACACGGACTTCATCTCTGAAAGGCTTTTGCTGCCCCCTGCTGAGTAACCAGTACGTTTATCAGTTAATGGGCAGAGATATATTAATTGCACCTTTTATAACAGCTTGTCAGTGGTGTCTCAAACCGGTATTAATATATAACAATGCATAAATACACAATGCTACTTTTATAGTATATGTCCATTTTGAGGACAGGCCTACCTCACTGATGGTGGTGAAAGTCTCATTATTAGGGCACAGATCCCTATCAATGTCACCACATATTGGTACACTTAAAATCTGTTTTATGAGAATAAATACTTTTCAGCAGCAGCCCAGAGTCATTCATAAGCTATATGTACCATATGTACCTTCATCAATAAAAAAATATAAATTGTAGGACATATTCACCTCAGGGTGCTCTTTTTTTGCTTTCTGTCTTTAAAAGTATATATATTTGATGTGAGAACTCTTTCCACGTCAAACTGAGCGAGCGAACTGTCTAAATGTATCAAGCTGAGCCTCAAACAGTTTCAGACAGCACCCAAAAATCACATCTCACCACACTGTTACAAATTTCCTGTAATCTACAGTAACTTACCAGCAGCATTTCCACAGTAACTTACTGTAAATCAATTACAGGATGAATATAGTATTTACATTTACAGCACCATTTACCTTGCTGTATATGTATTTACAGTATTGTATATCTTTACGGTAGAATATACAGCAATTTTCATAATGCAACATTAAAATACAGTAACACTGCATAACTGACCTACAGTAAAATACTGTTCATATTACAGTTAAATACTGTGTAATTTACAAAAATCTTTAACAGTGCAACAAATGAGGGTAAAAACAAGCGCTAACGAGTGTGTTTGAATCCAACATTTAAAAAAAATTTAAAATAAGTAAATAAATATGCGTTTGTATTTGTACTTTTTTAAAATTTTGGATAAACTGAAATCGGGCCTTACAGTGGCGCAGTTGGTAGCACGATCGCCTCACAGCAAGAATATCACTGGTTCGAGCCTCGGCTGGGTCAGTTGGCATTTCTGTGTGGAGTTTGCAGGTTCTCCCTGTGTTGGCGTGGGTTCATTCATTCATTCATCATTCATTTTCTTTTCGGCTTAGTTCCTTTATTAATCTGGGGTTGCCACAGCGGAATGAACCGCCAACTTATCCAGCATATGTTTTACGCAGCGGATGCCCTTCCAGCTGCGACCCATCACTGGGAAACATCCATACCCACTCATTCACACACATACACTACAGACAATTTAGCTTACCCAATTCACCTGTACCACATGATTTTGGACTTGTGGGGGAAACCGGAGCACCCGGAGGAAACCCACGGAAACACGGGGAGAACATGCAAACTCCACACAGAAATGCCAACTGACCCAGCCGGGGCTTGAACCAGCGACCTTCTAGCTGTGAGGCGATTGTGCTACCCACTGCGCCACCGTGCTGCCCGTACTGAGGCGAATGCCATATTAAAAAGGATTTAGCAACGCTCATGTAAAGTTCTTCTTTCTGTACTGATTCAGCAGGAGGCAGACAGCCTATTGTACTGAACAATTACTGTCATCACAAACATTAGAGGACTTTTAAGAGAGCCAGTGAAAACCTGAAGGCCAGAGCAGATCTTTGAAGCCTCTCTGCCGCCTGTTAGCCATTAGCATGTAATAGGAGTGAAGCAGTTTGTTTGCTCACAGAGGCAGGCCTTTGCTTTCTAGTACAATAGAAATTGTTTACCTGCTAGCTTCTCAGAGGTTTATGATCATGCTTTCTGTCATGTAATTGTAATGCATATTATCAAAGCAAGCGATCATAAACATGCCTTTTGTTCTGTCTCAGCTGGTTTGGAAGATGGTTGTTTGCTTGTGGGCAGATTTGACATCTGAAAGAGGGCAGTTTGAGAGAGGAAGCACACAATAGGACAGCTTAAATGAGCATTTAGTGTGTTCATCCTACATAGAGAACATGTGCTATCAAATAGCCATTGCGAATTTTGAACACCAGTTATGGAAAAGGGTTTGAATGTAGGGAGAATTTTAAAGGTAAGCGTTACAGCACGACATTTTGTGTTTATTGTAAAATTTTTTTTTGATTTTCCTTTACTAGTGTATTCTTGCTGAGGTACTTGAAATGTGTGAGATAGATGAGGCGTTTTCAGTTTATTTATGCTTATAGCTTCTATATAGCTTCTGATATTGTATTATTATTGAAGTTATGATATTGTTGATTTAATGACTTTAGGTTTAGGTAAACTTAGGTTTACATGATGATCACTTTTTAAAGAAAAATATTAGATAAAAATAACAGTTATACTTGTATAATAATTATATTATATAACAAATATAATAAATCTGACAAATAATAAACATTCTCAGCCATAATTGTATGGAATTGACTCCAAATAAAATACAACTGCAAAGCATTTATTTTTACATCTTAATAAGACATTGTCACACTCGATGCAGGACATGACAAGACGGGAACACGGGATTAACAAAAGGACGGATTTATTTTACAAACACTCACTGATGACAGACACTGGACACGGGCAGACAGGACATCAACATATAACAATACAAAACCAGACAACGAAGGACTGAGACGAAAGGGTATAAATAGACAGGAGGATGATTAAACTAACGACACAGAAGGGATGAACACAGGTGGGATGAATTGACACTGACGATGGCGGGAA
>CAIGQW010000272.1:6551005-6568173 GCA_903798125.1 Danio choprae
GAATGAATGAATGAATTTTCATTTCGGCTTAGTCCCTTTATTAATCTGGGGTCGCCACAGCGGAATGAAACATATGTGCTATTTGTATGCTTTAGAAGAGTCAAAAGCTCACAAATAGCACCTTTAAATGTATATGTATATATATAATTATACATTCATTTCATAGTTTCTTTTAATATGTGACCATTTGTCAATATATGGGCATATCCTGGATATCTGACCGCCATTCTTTAGACCCCAAGTGCCCTTTTAAGGATTTCCCTTCATTATTTATGCATTAATGGCTGGCATTGCCAAACATAAGGAGGTTCATTACACTAATCAAACACTTTGTTTGCTAGACCGTGACAAAACTGCACTTGTGTGGTGTAGCTTTATTGTATTAGTGCAGATGTCATGGAGCAAGATACCAATGTGGCAAGTCAGTTCTTTGTTTTATTGTCATTTTTACTGATACAGAGGAATGTTTCTTTACTGTTTTCATACAGTATATGATTTTTTAAAGCTGCACTGTATGACTGCACATTAAAACCTATTATTGCAGCCATTTGATATTGCGGAAAAGGTGATGTTTCATGTTTATACGTTTACTGTGAAACAGCACGTAGGTTTAGCCACTTAGATCCAGCTCGCTTCTAACTATTTTGAAAACCACTGACATTTAATCTAGTCCTCCCCCTAGACTCTTAATTGTAACTTTACCCAGCAGTTGGCTTTGGTAAATAGCTGGGTTTGGATTTAAACAGGTTCATTTAGGGTTTGGGTATACATTACGTCTGTGCATAACTTTACGTCTTTGCCTTATTTCCCCTAATTAACCCCAGTATGCATGTCCTTGATTAAAGATATATAGTCTGATATTTGAGAAAATGTCTTTATTTTTTATTTTTACTTTTTACTGAACTGTATCATAAAAATGTCCTATGGAGTGACAGCAAAAATCAAGAAAAACAACTTTTAACAATATGTATTAAACAATAGCACGAGAGTGCACACTTATCTTCATATAGTGCTATTTATTTTATATAAAGTCATGAATAATAATTTCCCCATGACTTGTTGCAGCAGTTTTTATAACAGGAGCTCCTTGGAAGACAAAGAAATTTCATTTACTGCATTTTAAATGATGTCAAAGCTAATTATATTCATTTCTGTACTGTAACAATAAAAATGTAACATCACATCAACAACCTACTTACACACTACTTAAGACAAACCAAGTTGTTGTATCAATTCTTTATTTTTGCTTTTTTATGGTATTGAGAGTTAAAGTTGTGTTGTATTTTGGAAATGGTTTAGACATCTTCAGCAGAACTCAGCTGTAATCTACTTCTTGGACCAATTTCAAATCATGATCCCCCCTAAAATGATCCCCTATATGTAATAGTAAATAAATGTACATGTGATGGCAAATATCTGAAGTTAACAATGAATGAGGTCACTCTATATTTAGAACTTTTCTGATTAATATTTCATTATTTCTTAGTGAACTGAATACAGACTAGGCATTAAGAATTAATCTGTACCAGTGTCATGAACTCTTGGAATATTAAGTGGTCAACAGACACAAAATCAAGCAGCTTACTGTGTATATTTGTAATTCTTCTCTGTGATAATCACAAATACTTATACTGTATAGTTAGACAGTTAATTGCAACATCATAACATACCTGTTTGAGTTTTCTTCTGCTCATGAAATGAAGTCGAAGATGAACTTTACATTTTTTAAGTCATCCTGACAATAAAACATACATCCAGCTATGCATATATATTTTATGTCAGCCTGGACATTTACAAGCAGTGTATTTATACTTTTTTCAATTTAATTAGGCCTAATAATGCAAAATAAACCATAAAAAAACTTAACAATTTCAATGAATTTAAATTATTTTAATCTCCAAACATCATATTAGGTGGTTTATAAATAAAAGGTTTGATTTGAATCAAAATCTAACTGCCTCAAGTCATGGCTCAATCAAAAACTGATAAATAAAACTTTTGTGGCATTTTATTTGTTCGGTAGTCTAATAATATCAGACATTTAACTCACCTCAGATGTGATGGATGAGACATTCTTCTTGTCAGTGTTATTACCATAGTTAGCTTCTATTTGGAAATGTCCTCAGACACAGTTTAGTAACAGCTCAGCCAACGTGCATTATTTATACAGGAATGAGCCAAACAGATAATGTTACCTTAAGTCAGTGTAGTTGATACATTTAAGGTGCCCTTTGCAACTATCACAGGGAGCCCTCTCATACTTTCAGACACATGCATCTGTAGCTCTTGAAGGACACTACCTGCAAAAAAATCAAAAGGACAAAAAGTGTAACTGGAGTATACTTTTCTCAAAGCCATGAAAAGGCTTGTAGCTCATGACAAAAGGGATGCTGACATTCATGGATGCCTGAGATAAAGAGCCCTTTGTTTGTGGGAAATCTCTTGCCAAAACTAGCACCGCAGCCAAGGACAAGACGCTGTTGGACATTTCTGAAATGTGAGGAATACACCTGTAAGGTAGAGTCAAAAGGAGCCATCAGTATTTTGACTTTTGTGTGAAGTGGAAATTCCTTTGGCTTGGGCTTACCCTCAACAGATTTATGTAAACATAAAATTCATACTTTTTATTGTGATGTATGAGATCTTCTAGCAATTCTTTGGAATGCTCATTTATGTTATTCGGAATCTGTATTATAGATGGAATATTTTATTACTGTTTGAGTTTTCTGTCACTGAAGACCCTTTTTTGATACAGTGACATATATTAGCATGGTTTTTGGAGAAGGATAAAATGCCACCAAAGAAAGCAGACAAAGCTGCACCTAAAAAAGGCGACAAAGGAAAGGGGGAAGCAAAAGAAGATGCAAAGGCAGCAAAAGATGACAAGAAAGGAGGGAAGGGAGGCAAAGAGCCTCCTAAAGGCAAAGGGAAAGAGGATCCCAAAAAAGGAAAAGGAAAGGGCAAACAAGCTCCTAGTGAATCTGAGGAGGCCTCTGATGTGGAAAAGAGTGAGGTTGAGGACAGTGAGGCACTGGATGAAGAGGAAATGCAAAGTGAGGACGATGGTGGAAAACGGGGGAAAGGGAAAGCCGCACTGAAGGGAGCATCAAAAGCTGTGGCCGTGAAGGCTGTAGGTAAGCCAAAACGTGGCCAAGCAGCAGATGTTAAGGCAGAAGAGAAGAAGCCCCAACTTCAGCTAGGTAAAATGAAGGACATAAACCTAAAAGGGGCCTCTTCAGCTATGACGGGCTTTGCTCTTCAGGGTCAGCAGAATGTAAACCCAAAAGCTAATTTAAAAGGTGCTTCCAAAGTCCTCACAGGTCTGACAGGAAAGTCTCCATTTTTTTCAAAGCCAGCTCCAAAACAATCTAAAAGAGGTTTAAAAACCACATCCAAGCTGTTCATGGGACTGTCTGGAAGTAAGAAGAAAAAGGGTATGACTCCAAAAGCATTACAAAGTACATCAAAGTTGTTTTCAGGTTTTGGAAAGTCAAAAACAGATGATAATAAAAAAGAGGGTGGAAGAACACTCTTATTACTTAACATTGGTGGAAAGGCAAATAAAAATGCTGCAGCCACATCTGGACTGGGGGGCAAGTTCAAAGGGTTCTTTGGTAAAAAGAAAACTGGAGCTGCACAGTTCAAAAGTAAAGGATGGGCTCTGGGGAAGATATCTGGAGCAGCAAACTGGCTAACTAACAAATTTATCTCATCCAAATCTGGAAGATTAAGTCATTCTGTTCGTTATGGAAGGTCAAGTGTGAACCGATACAATGGATATCAAAATGGAGGGTATGAATTTGATGAGGGTGAGTTTAGCTATGAGGAAGATGACTATGTTCAAAGTAGTTATAGCAGAAATAACCCCCATGGACGGTACAGGAGCAGAAATTATGACGGCTATGGGCAGGAACGCTTTAGAGGACCGCATGACTATGACTACTTTGAAGATGACCAAGAGTATTATGATTATCCTGAAGATGAGTATGGCTTCTATGATGAGGAGAACGATTACTATGATCCCATATATGAGGACGAGTATGGCTTTTTTGATGAAAACTATTATGATCAGTATCAGTATGATGGAAGACAACCATATGGTTATTATGATGATAGAATGGACTATGATTACAGGCATCAGAGAGTCGATGAATTTGGATACCCTGTTGATGGTATGGAATACTATGATGAAATGGGTTATGCTATGGAAGATGAATTTGGCTACCTTGGTAATGATGTGGAATATTATGACTATGGATACTACCCAGAACAGTTAGACTATTATGGTGATCAGCAAAATTATTATACTCACTATGATGGTGTTTCGGATGCCTATGTGATGTATCCAGGTTATCCAGCTGCATACAATCAAAATCCATACATCTACAATGTAGAAACTCCTGCAGTTTACCTTGACCCTCAAATGGTTGTTAATCAGCCATTTATGTATACAGTGGAGGATGTCCTGAAACCAGCAGAACCCTCAGAAATCTATGGTACTGAATATGTACAAATACCAACAGAGGGTATAATGACTGAGGATTCGTTCAGATTTCCAAGACCGCAGGTAAAATTGTTTGGAAAAGAAAAAATTGAAATCGCAAGTCCAGTGTCTCAGATCCATAGAAATGATCTTGAGATGTTTCCAGATCAATTGGAAAACCAGCAATTTGCTTCATCTATGAGCTACCCTCCATATACTCCTCAGCAAACAGAAGCCGTACAAAGGTCATTATCTCCCACACCTATACTAATTCAGCAAGTACCGGTACCTGTTATACCACCTAGTAGTCCCATTTTAATCCGATCCCCCCACATTCCATCCTCACCTATTCTTCAAGCAAGAACCTTTTCATCTCCAGTGCCAGTGTCACCTGTCCCAAGTAGACATTCGTTTGGACCTGTTGGACCCATACCACTTTCAACACCAGCATCTCCTGTTTTGTCTGCAAGGAGATTTGATCCCATAATGGGGGATCCTGTATCTCCCCATTTAGTCTATCCAGATCCCATGTTTCATTTTACACATGATAATATCCAACCAACAGCACTGAGACAAGTGAACCATCTTCCCTCACCACAACTCTCATTAAGACAAAGCAATTTTTCTCTTGGTCAGAGTAGCCCTATTCTTCGTCACAGATCTGATTTGTATGAAGAAATGGGTCCCAGGTTCTCACCAAGGCAGTCTAGAATGTTTGGCCCATCATCATACAATAATAATGCACAAAGACAGTTCTCTCCAATTCAGAGGAGAAAATTTAGCCCTCCTTCTTCTCCACAACCATCTAGACGATCACTATCCCCTTCTATAAGGGGGAAATCTCCAATACCTCAGAGAAAACCATTTGGTTCTAGAGCACCATCCCCTCTTGTTAATGGAAGAGAAAGCCCTCCAATGTCTCCACGAGGCTCAATGAGAAGAAGAAGCCCTCCACCTTCACCTAGACCAACCCTAAGACAAAGTTCCCTAGCTAGTCCAGCCCCCCCAATAAAATCTCGTTTCAGGCCAATTGGTAGAAGCAATCAGGAGTCTTTCATTTCTTCGAGATCTATGAGGAAAAGCTCTTTTTCACCACAACCATCTTTACGGAGGAGAAGCCCTCCACTGTCTCCAACAATAGGCCAACCACCATTCGAAGAGAGCTCCCAATATCCACCCCACAGAACCACATCTCCCATCCAAAGACCAGTGTCTCCAAGACCAATTTCCCCCTTTGCCTCTAGATCTCAGAGACCTCTTTCCCCATCACCATCAGTGTTTTCAAGCAGAATTCATCATGATCCACAACATCTACCAACTCGTTCCTCCACACGTAGATTCAGGGGATTTGGTAGCAACAAAGTGCCAATGGGTACAGTTAAGCCATCTCCTGTTAATCCAATTTTGCAAAGAAAAAGTCGCCGTGGTACTCCTCAAATGCAAAATGTTGCTCCATTCAGATCTTCTGTTCATAATGTACCCATGGGTTCAGGAGCTTTAAATCAGAGTGCTAGATCATCCCCTATCATGCTGGCAAGGCAAGGGTCTAGACCAGCAGGTTTTCAGGACTCAAAGAGATTCTTTCCTCCAGGAACCCCCAGTCAACAGAGAGGTTTTCACAGACCTGTTGGGAGAGGGCGTCCTGTTGTGAGAGTACCAATAAGTCCTGTTCCTCTCAGGCAAACAATAATAGGCCAGAGTCATCCTCTTGTGATGAATCCTCAACAACCTTTCCCCCAACAGGTTCCATTAAAACATCCAGGAGTGCCTTCACCACAACTCTCTGTAAGACATGTTCCAACTCCATGTCCTTCACCTCAGCTTTCAATGAGAGCTGGTTCACCAATGACTGTACGCTCTCCATCACCGGCCCTATCAGCCTCCATGCAGAGAACTGCTATGCATAATGAATTAATCAATCGCGCATCACTCAGGTCACAGTTCCCATTGGGTAGCATTCCTCAGCCTCAAATAATAACTGAATTTGCACATACAGTTGAACAAGGTCCATCTCCTCTATTAACAAATGCTTTACAGACCCCAGATTTTTCTGCTTCTTCACTTAGTTCATCTCTTCCTAGGTTTAAATCCCCAGGGATGCAGATCAACCAAAGTTTACCTCAGAGTGCTTCTCCTGGCTTAACGAATGCATTGCAAAATCCACTTCTCCGTAATGCCACTTTCCGCTCACCATTACAAAGGTCTGTATCTCCTCAGTCTATGGTGGTACCTCAAGAGATTCAGGTAATGGGTCGGAGTTCTCCTACAATGCTCTCTAATGCATTGCAAAACCCTTACCTACGTAATGCCTCTTTCACTTCTCCACTCCAAAGAAGCACATCTCCATATTCACCCACAGCTGAACAGGGATCACAAAACGTATTTCAGCCTTCAGCACTAACTAACGCACTACAAAATCCTCATTTACGCAATGCCTCATATATCTCACCTCTTCAGCGGAATGTATCTTTATATGCTCAGGAAACATCACAACCTGTACAGCAAGTATCAGTATTATCAAATGCCCTTAAGAATCCTAACTTAAGAAATGCATCCTATACGTCTCCTTTACAGAGGAGTCCCACCCCTTTCATGCAAGCACAGGATTATTCCTCCCCTTTGTCAAATGCATTAAAGAATCCAAGTCTACAAGGTGCTTCTTTCCGACTACCTGATGGCTCAATAATGTCAAGGAATGTAGGAGGCCAAAAAGAGGAGAGTACGACATCTGTTTTGTCAAATGCCTTGAAAAATCCAGGTCTCCGAAAAGCAACTTACAGGCTCCCAAATGGCACTCTTGCATCAAGAAATGAACCAGCTGCTTCTTCTTCACCTTTGTCCAGTGCTCTTTTGAATCCTAACATCCGAAAAGCAAGTTACAGGCTCCCTGATGGAACTCTTGTGTCCAGAAGCACTGATCAAACTGCAGACACAACAAGTTCCTCACCATATCTGGGAGGTGCTCTACAGAATATGAACCTACGTAAAGCATCTTATAAACTACCTGATGGCTCTTTCTTTTCACAAAACCAACCAGCAGAACAGTCATCCTCTCCACTCCTTTCAGGTGCTCTTCTGAACTCAAATCTCCGCAAGGCTTCCTACAGACTTCCGGATGGAACACTTATGACAAAGCGCTCTGAACAGGAAGCAGAACCATCAGTTTCATCTCATTTGTCAAGCGCATTACAAAATGTTGGCAAGGCCAACTATCGCTTACCTAATACCTCAGGCCTGTTTAGAAATCCAAAACAAGAGCAAGCTACACCTTCAGCACTATCCAGTGCTCTTCAGAACCAAAACCTTCGTAAAGCATCTTACAGATTACCTGATGGATCGTTCATGACAAGAGGAAAGCCAGCTCAGAGTGAATCTCCCTCATCACCCTTTCTGGGAAGTGCCTTGACGAACATTAACTTACGCAAAGCCTCCTACAAGTTGCCGTCAACACTGGGACATTCTCCAGAAGACCCAAGGTATGCAGTAGTGACCCCTCAGATTCAGGGTCAGTCTGGTGAACACTGGGCTCAAAATCAAATAATAGATCTTCATGAGCCAGATGATGTCTGGTCTTCAGAAAGAGTCCTCCCTCATCATACTGTTCAGAACCTCACAAAATGGTCCATGTACAGGGATGAAGAACTGGAGAATTTTGTCATCCCTGTGTTACCTGGTCAAGAGACAGATATCACTGAACCTGCTTGGGTACCAGAAAGAGAAGGTGAACCTCAAGGGAACTGGTATGACAAGGTAACAAAGCTGCTCTAAACTTTGACTTTCTCTCTGTAAATATCTTGTGCTAGAAACAAATAGACAAAAATACATATACTAGTTCAGTACATGTGCCAGTGTATGATGAAAGTTTAAGATTAAGATTAATACTAGATTAGAAAGACAGAAATGACAAATTAAAGAAACTCACAAATTATTATTACAGCAAAAAAAAACAAAAAAAAACAAATAAAAACAACAACAACAAACAAACATGGGTTTGCTGGTCTGAAAAGGAGGTCTTTTAAGGTGCATTGCTGCCTTGCTATTTCAGGTAACTGAAATAGACTGCACCATTGACCAAAAAAAGCTGTTCACAAACACAGATTTGTTTCCTTGCTAGGGAAGCTTTTAATTTTCTGCTTACAAAGTCTGCCATGGAAAATATCAAATGCGCCATTGAGTGACCACAGCTCCCTCTTAAAGGGATGAGACTCTAATTAGTTTAAGCCATGTTACACCTTAAATACACCTATAACTCCTTAGGAGAATAATGACAACCTTTTTAGGCCATGTGTTAGGCGTACTGACTGTTTTTCCTATCCTTAAATTAGCAAAAGTGGATTTGAACGCACCCTAAGTGCAAACCAGGGGTTCTCAAACTCAGTCATGGAGGTCCAGTGTCCTGCAGATTTTAACTCCAACTTGCCTCAACACATCTGCAAGGATGTTTCTAGAAAGCTTAGTACAGGGGTGCTCAACCCTGTTCCTGGAGATCTACCTTCCTGCAGATTTCAGTTGCTACCCTTATCAAACACATCTGCCTATAATTATCAAGTGCTGTTCAGGTCCTAATTATTTGGTTAATGTCTGTTTGATCAGGGTTGGAGCTGAACTCTGTGGGAAGGTAGATCTCCAGGAACAGGGTTGAGCACCCCTGGCCTAGTAAGAGCTTGATTGGGGTTGGAGCTAAAATCTGCAGGACACCTCCAGGACAGAGACTGAGAACCCCTGCTTTAGACCATGTGCTTAGATCATTAAAATAGAACCAATTGACTTGGATATTGACCAGAACCTGGACATCATACTGTAGACTATGGTTAAGTAAATGCATAGGTGCTTTGGTACTAAATATAAGTAATCACTGTAAAATATAATGATTTAACAAACTCAAAACAAGAACAATTGCACAAATTTACCATGTACAATATATACCTGCCATGCCAGCTACACGTATGATTACAATACACCTTCAGAGAAGCAGCATGTTTAATTTTTGACAGAAATGAAAATTTTACTGAATGATAAAAGTATAGTGTGTTCATTGAATTGTACAATTGCTTAACAACATGTCACTTGCTAATTAACCATCTTTCCAAAATTTTCAGTAGACAAATCTATTGACTGTAAGAATAGTAAGACTATATTCCTTACAGTCATTTTTTTAAACCATTTGTTCATAATATTTCATCATGATATTTTTTATGGGTTTTTTTTTTACTGAAATGCTTTTTAGATGTACTCAATTCGAAGTCTGCCTACAATGCTGTATCGAGAGCGTGCAGAGGAGGATGGTGTCGAGGACATGACACAGCTTGAGTATGAACTTACTGACCTATGAATGCTGTAACAAAACCAAATAACCAGGTGCTCAGAAAATACTTTTATAAAAATAAACTCTTTCAGGGAACTGCATGAAGGTGCTGTGCTACTGAATTTGAAGAAAAGGTTTGAACGCAATTTAATATATGTAAGTACAATTCAAAGTCTATTGCATTTTGACATCTTTTAGTCAAAGAAACACATGAATGTACTATTCGTAACTTTCTTTAGAACTAAGAAGTCTGTATCTTGTAACTTGTTGAAGGGATGGTTTGACACAAATTTGGGTCAAGGCACTATTGACCCAAAAAAGGACAGTAGTGTTTCATTTACTCAATTACACCAAGTAGTTCCATGTAGCTTCTTCTGTTGAGCACAAACGAAGATATTCTGAAAAATACGGGAAACAGCAATAGTATTTTTCCTTCTTCAAAATCTATTCTTTTGTGATAAAAAAAGTTTGTAACTACTTAAGTGTGATAAATGGTGAGTAAATGTTAATTTTGGGGTGAACTGTCCCTTTAAATATAATTCATTAAAAGGCTATTGTAATATTTTATTACATATTTTTGTGTCAAATTTATTTTTAATGAACCGTTATTACAAAAAATTATACATAGATCTTTTTGCTTTCTTCAAAGACATACATTGGAAGTATCCTGGTGTCTGTTAACCCCTACAAGATGTTCAACATCTATGGAACAGACATGGTTCTGCAACACAAAGGACACGCGCTTGGAGAAAATCCTCCGTAAGTTCATTCATTCACAATATTTTTCACCCTTTACAAAAAATGAAATAATAGTCAATAGGCACTTATAGGAAATATTTTTCTCTTTTGTTGTGTTTCTCCATTGTGTCTGCAGACATCTATTTGCTATTGCAAATGCTTCATACACAAAAATGATGGATGCCAAAGAAAACCAGTGCATTATTATCAGGTAGGATTAAATGAAAGCCAGTACGCTTAGATTTCTCACAGACTGTAAGTAAAATATAATTTCAACAAAATATATATTTGAAAACTGTTAAACAAACGTAACTCTATGAAACTCTATGAAAGATTTCAAACATTTAATATACATCCTGTCACCTCAGCTAGTCTTTTTTTTCTGATGGACTCATCAGTGTCAGTTCTACTTGACACAACTGATCACCTGGAACACTTTAAACCAGGCTCTGACGGAGATACCTGTAAGGAAAGACTACTGATGTCTAGGCCAGGATTGCACCAGCAGATCATGTCTCTGTGAAATGCATCCACGGCAGTTCAGAACGGCTGGCACAACAATCACACTCAAGCATTCGATTTCACTTCGGTCTGATCATCAGACACCTAGCTCATTACTTAAGTGCAAAGCAAAAGACAAGGAAATCGCCTCCTCCATTGCCAAGCCGCATTCTATACCAATTTAAAGTGCAATTAAGTAGTTGATCTGGTAATTTAGGGGGTTACGGTCATTATGTGGTCTTCTTATTGTCTTTCAGTGGGGAGAGTGGCTCTGGTAAAACGGAGACCACAAAACTGGTTCTTCGCTATTTAGCTGCAATACATCACAAGCAGAACATCACACAGCAGGTATGAGTTAAACTTGTGAACTACTTACAGCTCAGTTCAGGCACATGTTACAACTCATCATTTTCTTCTGTTTTACTTTAATATGCCATGATACAGATTGAGGTATTGTGCTTTTGTGTGTCTTTCTGTTGTTTGCAGCATTTGTATGATGCATGGCTTGATGCTCTGTGTGATTTGTAAAACGTTTTAGTGTGTTAAATTATCTAAAGAAAGAGAACAACATATGCATTCTTGATGCAATAATGGAAAAAAAATGCAACTTTGAAACTTTTCAGAGGAAACATTAAGTGCCAGATTTACTAAACAGAGCAAATTAGTGCAAAACACAATCCCATAAAAGCACATAAGCGGCACAACAACTCATTTTCATACAGTAGGCATACGTCATACTGCAGAAAAATGTGTCTCAAGTCATTTTTTATTTTGCTTACATGTGACTCTCATATCATGACAGTTAGAACAGCACAAACCACATGGAATCTGATATTTTCGATATTTTGATTGGTGCCACTTTTATATGTAGTATTAAATCTGACACAGATCAGATGTATTGTAATGTGACCACAGTATGAACGATTATGTCGATGCTTTTATTTTCAATTGACATGTACTACTAACATCCTCCAAGTTTACACTGTGTAATTGTTCTTTTGCACATGTAGGTCAGTTTAGGACCACAATCAGTTCACACTGGAAATCTGATATTGGTCACATTTTAAACAACCATGTGAACAGCTAAATCAACTTTGAGCACAGATTTGTAAACATATATCTAATGCAGCACATAAACCAGCACGAATTAGATTGCAATCAAACAGAGACAGTTATGTACAACTGTGTGTGATAACAACACACAGGTGAAAAATGGGTCGAGACATGCTTTTTTGAGGCATTAAATAATGCTAGAGATATGCTTATTGGGCATCTTCATTAACTCCAACCTCATGCAAAGCCATGAGATAAAACCTACCGAACTTGTGCTACTGATTGCTAATTTTTATTCCAATAAGTCTGTGGTTTTTTGAGGTTCAAAGTTGTATATGTTTATATTGCTTGTTTATATGGAAAATACACCAATAGACCAGATCAATATTTCGCCTAACTGAGATATAATGGAAATTGGAATGTATTATTGTTTTAGGGCATTATATTATTTTAATATTATTTTATTATATTTATTATATTATTTATTTCATAATAATGAAAAATGTATTCAATTCAGTGATTTTTTTTTTTTTATCTGAAAGGGTAATAAATGCATATGCAAACTTGTCAGCCTCAAACATTTCTGTCTACACCTTTTCATTAAAAATGATTCACTGTGTTTGTTTTGTAAGTCCTGATGTTTAAATAAATTTGAAATAAAATGTAAATATTTATATGTGAGCAAGCTGTTAATAAATCTGGCTCTAAATCTGATTTATCATAAGTTGCATTTTTTAAAAAGTGCATTTTGTCTTGTCAATGATTGCCAAGATCTGTCAGGGCAGTAAGACAAAATACACTTCCATTCAGATGAAATCAAAAGCGGTCCAAAAAAAAAGGTGTTTGAAAAATTTATATCACTTGCGTAATTATACATGACTTAATCTACAGATTCTTGAAGCGACTCCTCTTTTAGAGTCTTTTGGAAATGCCAAAACTGTGCGGAACGATAACTCCAGTCGATTTGGGAAATATATGGAAATATTTATGGAAGAGTAAGTTCATCTTCATCAACGTCAAATCTCTCTACTGAATTTTGCACTGATTTGCAGTTTCTTTACTGAAAGAGGATAACAGGGTCAGGATGAACATGATGCTGGTTAAAATGACTGTATGTGCAAGTACGTGGGTTAAGTTGTCAATTAAAAATGAATGCTTCTCTGAAACAGAGGGGTAATCAGCGGTGCCATAACCTCACAGTATCTACTTGAAAAGTCCAGGATTGTGTTTCAGGTATGCTTATAAAAATGATCATTTAACAAACAGACTATTTTTAGGCATTTGAAATGTTATTTAGTTCCCCATTGCTTTAATTTTCTCTCTCTCAGGCCAAAGATGAAAGAAACTATCACATTTTTTATGAGATGCTTGCAGGCCTTCCTTCCCAGCAGAAGCAGTCTTTCTACCTCCAAGACGCAGAGACGTATTATTATCTCAATCAGGTGAAGTCACAGTCTAATCAGCTTCTTCACAATCTCAAATGAGCTGCTGGCAAACTTTCAGTGTTGAGAAAGCTTCTCTTTGACTGTGGTTTGATTAGCTACAAGCTGCTCATCAGGGAAAGTATACTGCTGTCAATACTTCCTAAAAGTAGCTAGTTACATTAAAGCTACTTTTTCCAAAAGGGGTATATTACAAAAATGCGAATAAACATTAATTATAAGTAAAACAGTTGGTACTTAAAACAATACAATTATGAAATCAAAGCTTACTGTTTTATTACACATATTTTTCAAATTTCTGTCAAGAGTCAAAGTAACTGCAACTAATGTGCAATGACAAAACAGTGAAAACATTTTCTCAAAACAAAAGAGACATAATTTTTATCGCTCAGCGTTCTTACTTCAGGTTAATTGACTAATGCTAGAAAAATTTATGAATTGAATTTCAGCTGTTGTTACTTGAGAAATGTTATTTACAAAATAACATTAATAAATGAATCAATGTAAAATCATGAGATGTGTGATTTAACTATAGATGGCTGTAATACACTATTGTAGTGCAGTATGTGATGTTGTGCTGCTTCAGACCATTGCAGGTTCACTAAATGACATGTAGCTGTTGTCAAGCTGCTCTACCATTTGCTGGAAATAGCAGCTAGTTACTGAAAAAGCTACATGGTATCATAAATGGCTGAGCTACTGTCAGGAAAATTATACAGTGGGGGAAGTATTGATCACGTCACCATTTTTCTCAGAAAACTAATTTCTAAAGGTCCTGTTGACCACAGGATGTTAGTAAAAACCAAAGAAATCCATATATGCAAAGAAAACAAAACAAATTAGTTTACAAATGAAGTTATGTGTAATAAAATGAAATGGCGCAGGGAAAAAGTATTGAACACATGAAAAAAGGGAGGTGTAGAAAGGCAGTGAAAGCCCAGAAGCTGCCATCACCAAAAAGCTGTGCATATAAAGCATTAAATACATTTCATTAAGTCAGTACTTTCTCCTTGAGTCATTTCATTGTTATTACACATAACTAATTTTTCAGATAAAAAAAAAAAATGTTTGTATTGTTTGGATTTTTACTAAAATCTGGTTCAATTCCATGTCAACAGCTCCTTTAGAAATGTTATTCCCTGGAAAAAAAACGGTTGCGTTCAAAACTTATTTCCCCCACTGTAGCTCTTCTCAACACTGCAAACTTTAATGGATGCTCTTTTGGGCCTTAAGGGTGAAGACTGTGTGATTGTTGGCAAAAGTGATGGCGAGGACTTCCGCAGGCTCCTCAGCGCCATGGAAATACTTCACTTCAGTGCCGAAGACCAGAACGGTATCTTCAGGGTCCTGTCTTCCATCCTCCACTTAGGGAATGTCTTCTTTGAGAGATATGAGGTACATTTTCTAATAACTGATTTATTTTATCTTTGTCATAAAGACAGTTCATAAGATTTTACTAGATATTTTTAAGACACTAGTATTCAGCTTAAAGTGCAATTTAAAGGCTTAACTAGGTTCATTAGGTTAACTAGGCACGTTAAGGTAATTAGGCAAGTCATTGTATACCAATAGTTTGCTCTGTAGACAATCGAAAAAAATATTATTTAAGAGGGCTAACAATTTTCACTTCAACTGTATATTTTTTTGACTTCTCAGACTGAATCTCAGGAAGTGGCATCAGTTGTGAGTGCTCAGGAGATCCGAGTGGTTGCTGAACTTTTACAGATTTCTCCTGAGGGTCTACAGAAGTCCATTACTTTCAAAGTCACGGTAACACAAGCCTGCTTGATAAGAATTCACCCATTTACATTTGCCCATATTTTAACAAGCCTTTACTAACAGGGTAAATGTCATAACATCTGTCAGCACTGAAAATTAAAACAATATCTCTGTAGTTATAATATGTCTTGCTCATATATAATGTCTACTGTTTTACCTGTCTTACACCACCTATATATAAAGTGAGGATAATCATTAAACAAAAGCTCCTGGACACTTATGTCAAATGTAAAATGTTGGCAAATTTTCAAACAATTCAAATTGTATTGCATTAGATAACTTCGCTGACTATATCTTTAGACGTTGCAACTACATGTTAACTCATTCTACTGACCTTAACCTAACAATCTACTAATACTTTTAATGAGATTTTATTGACGCTGCAAAAACTGTAAAAGTTAATTATACTTATACTCAGCTAATTATACTTTTTTTCTGGTTGTTATGGGACATGTTGTGTGAGAGTGCACCAAAACAATGGATTCATACTTTTGTCATTGTATCAAAACACACGGATTACGATTGAAATCCTAGCTGCCGTCCATATCCTTTTTACTTGCTTGTTTTCCAGCCTGTCATTTACTTATATATTTCCGTTTGACATCACATTTTACATGAAATCTGAGGCTGCTGCCTCTTGAGACACAGATACTTATACTGTATTTTTTAATTCGACCACACAAGAACTGTTCAACATGGATGTCTACTGCAAAAATGGACAATAGTTAGTTTATTATTATTATTATTGAATGTATGTGAATGAAGGAGAGGCTGTTCACTGAACTCTATGCCTTAAACTCTATGCCTATGCCTTAAAAATGCCTTATTTTTACAGTATTTATTAATATGATAATCAATATAGTACATGCAATAATCACATAACTTAATTATTAAACGTAAAAGTGTTCATTTTGTCTTTTGGAAGTTCAGAATCCATTTGGCTTGAACTTGAACAAAATCCAAGGGGCGCAAACTTTTTGCTTGTTTGAGAAGCATGCTGTTTTCTTCTACTATTGACACTTGCTCTAAATATAACGGTTTAGAGTGACTTCAGTGTGCCATTGTATATTGTGAATATCACATGATCTGACACTATTTGAGACAAACTGCCCTCAAGTATATCAACAGGACACTTAAATGTATCAACAGTGTACCAACAGGAAGAGCATGTAACTCACCTCTGGACCTTACATGACCTTCAGGCAAAACTCAGATCAAGGCCCCATGCCAAGTACTGAAGGATTCATCATTACATCATTTATTTCGCAGCTCCAGATACATGATCCAAACGCTAACACGTTTTAATTTGACAGCGAGCTCAAGGCGCTAAAAGATAGCTACAAATGGTGCGTATAAAGCCCAAATCCCTCAGATAGTGTGACATGGCAAGTTGATTATGGCAGGGCAGCGGGCCATCTCACTATGGTAACTAGTGAAACCCAGTCAGGGAAAACCCTGAGCAAAAACAGACATCAGAAGGCTCGATATCAGCCTCCCATCATAGACTGTATTACAGCACTGAGTGTGTGGAGGAGACCATCCAGACCTCTGCAGGGGTGCCACCGTGAGGTCTGTCGCAGCACTCACACATTAAAACATTAATATCAGAGCTTGCGCAGGAGTTACAACCTCACAGAAACCTAAAACTGCGATCAAAAGTACTATGTAACAACATTTCCCTATATAGACACTCAAATATCATATCATAGCATATAAATATCATACATATATAAATATCATATTATAGGTCAAATATTTATTTTGATGAAATGAAATTGTCAAAAGTGGCATTATAGACATAGAGCATATGTCCACTTTAATGTTTTGAATGACTTTTGTGAAAATAAATGAAGTACATTATTAAAAT
>CAIGQW010000272.1:6568573-6586583 GCA_903798125.1 Danio choprae
TATTTATACTTTAGTTATTAGGAATTAAGATTTTCTGTTTCATTTGCATAATACATTTTACATAATGAACAACATTATTCACCCAACAAAAATGTTTGTACTTTTAATAGATGTCCAAACATAAATGTCTCTGCTTAAACTTGAAAATCTAACATATGTCTAATTATACCTAAAAAATAGACTAGTCATCAAATAGACAGAAAGACTTCACATGCGTAATCATTCATTCCTATTTGATGACTAGTCTTTTTTTTTTTTTTTACACAAAAACTGCTTGCCAAATATATGGTAAAGATTATTATGGATTTAAAATGGGATGCTTTTTGTCATTTTTCAAAACAATGGGGATGATATCCATATCAAGCCCCTGAATATGATGTAGTAATGGCATTTATCAGCAGGTGCTAACTAAACCATGCAAACCAGTCAAACCTTGATTTTCTGCATCTGACAAATCTGTCTCAAAATAATACTAATGTTTGAGCCAGTGATGCTTTAAAGGCAGTCAAGATCCTCAAACACAGCAAACATAAAAATGAAAATATTACCACATAACAGAATTTGATTATAGAAAGCAGCTACTACAGTCACAAAAAGTGATTTACAAAAATATGCTACTGTCTTTGTACGGTTATTCATTTCAATTTATTTTCAAACGAGGCTTGATAGTACAATCTCCATAATAGTGTCAATTAATTTCAAATTTCAAAAAATGTTTTTCTTACTTCGATTTTGTCTTGTTTCTAGTCCAAATAACTAAAAATTCTTAAATCAAGAAACATTTTTCTACACAAGCAAAAAATATAGTCTTCTTTTAAGAAATAATATGCCAAAATTGAGTTTTCTTTTTTCTGTTTTTCTTTTTGACATAAGGTTATTTTGCTTATCCCATTGGCAGATCATTTTTGCTTGTTTTAAGGAAAAACTTGCTTAATTTTGGCATACTATTTCTTAAAACAAGACCGTATGTTTTGCTTGTCTAGAAAATTATTCTTGATTTAAGAATTTTTAGATATTTGGACTAGAAAAACTTTTTCAGTTTAAAAAACTGTTCTAATTCAAACCTGAGACATCTTTGAAACTATCCAAATGTCCACGCCAACAACAACAAAAAAATCTTTCTGAAGCAATCATCCAGGGTTTTACTGTAAATGAACAAGACGTTTTCTTATGAGCTCCCAGTTGTCTCCATTCCATATATTTCCAATCTGAGCTTTTTGAGAGCTGATTCCTCTGGTGAAGACCTTCAACACGTTTGTCATCTTTCCTCGCATCAGTTCAATGTTTCAGACGTATCATTGAGAAAACTTGTCTCAGCTCCTCCTGTATAGAGTTTACAGTCCCATTGCCATGTAGGAATGTGTGCGTTTAGACTTCCACTCATGGCTGCAAGTGTACTGTAACACCCCTGAGGAGATTTCAATGCATTAACTAATTCTTTTCATTAGAAGAACAGGTACGGCCTATGTAACAGGAGAGGACATACTTAAAGTCATTTCCCTTTGTTCAGTTGAGTTGGATGGCGATCTCACGCTATCCGGCCTTTTCTTATCTGAAATCATTATAGTCCTGCATGCTTTCTGACACTGACACCAGAACTGTATCCTGCTCAGAGATAGATATAGCCAAGTAAAGTGAATTTGCCTATACCACAACGTTAAACTATTTAGGGAAAGATTTTTTATTTAAAGGTCTTAATGTCATCAGTTGAAAGGCATTAGTATTGGCTTGCCACAGACGCCGGGATGTGTTTACATCTGCCTACATCAGCGCTGTAGGCTGTTCCAGGATCAGATTAACAGGCCTGCTGATAGGGTGTCGGCAGCATTTCATGTCAAAGATAGCAACAATATTTGAGGCGGATACAAATACACTATTAACAAAAGTATTTATTGAACAAAAACAAACGTTACACCTTATTTTAAGTTAATGTAATTACAGCGTAACTATTTATTTAACTCCTGAGTAACAGTAATTAATTACATGTACTTATTATATAATAGCATGTGGGTTAGGGTTAGTTACATGTAATTATTGTAATTACTATAGTAAGTGCATGGAACATGTGTAACTACGTCACCTTAAATTAAAGCGTTATCAAATAAACAAACAGAACACAATCAATGAATGACAAAACAGAACTGAAACGAAAGAGCTTAAATACACAAAGACAAAAGGGGAATGGGTAAAAAAGGGGCGGAGACAATAACCAAAACTAATTAATAAGTGGTTGTGGCAGAAAAAACAATATGAAATAAACAGCTTCTTTTTAGTTCTACCCTTTCAAGAAAATTTGCTACCAGTATTTGTGATTATTCTGTATTATGGTTCTTTTCCCATAGGAAACAATGAGGGAGAAGATTTACACCCCCCTCACTGTTGAGAGTGCAATTGATGCCAGGTGAGAATCATTTCTATGCTTATGAATAAACACGTGAACAAGTCATTAAATAAGTAAATATTTATTAATCATTTTGAGTTATTTTTTTGTTGTTGTATAATATCTGTAGTTATTATTCAATCCACGTACTGTACACTCTGTAATGTTTAAGGAGTGACAACTGTGTTTAAATATGGAAGGTAATTCCATAACATGTTTTTGTGAACATGACCTAATCTTAAACATAATTTATGCTTTTATATTTTTAAGTGTGGGGTTTAGCTTCCACATTTGTTATGTAAGGTGTAAATGTATAATTAAATACATATGCAAAACTTTTTTAAAATAGAAAATTAACTTTAAAATTTTCTTTAAATAAGGGAATTATAAGTAATATCAATTTGTTTCTTTTTTTTTTTAGTAAAGCAGTGCTGTTCTGACATTTTTGATTGGTTCAGATGCTTTATTTTTTAGGATTAACTGTTTCTTTCCAAGGCATTGTTAAATACCAGTGGTTCCCCTTCATATGGGAACTGCAACGTGTGTCTGGAACAGACTATGGCATACTCCCATAGTCTGTTCCAGACACACGTCTCCGTGCCTTATTCGGGTAACGTGGGTTACGCACGTAGCCAGGACGTTCCTGCTATAGCTATGGAAAGATTTGATTTCAAAAAACAATATCATAACTTTAAATCTGTGTTCAACCTCAGAATGATCTCAAATTACAAAGGTGCTATTTAGTGGTGGCTGTGCTTCAAAATAATTATATTCTTAATTCAATAGGCAAACGATTTTGAATGTCTGACAGTAACTAGTGTTGAGTACTACTGTAAATTATGAAATGATTAACAGTTAAAACATTAGAAATTTATAAGAATAGTATTTAGATAGTAATTAAAAGTTATCAGTTACTGTATAAAAAAAAAGTCATTTAAATTGTTCCACTAAATAGAGTAATCTGTAACCTAATACATTTTCAAAGTAACCTTCCAAACACTACCTAAATGTTACCACTGTTTAGGAAACTGAAAACTGAGGTTATCCAATTACCTGTCCTTTAGTAACCCAGTATGTCATGTAACCTGCTTTCTGGAGTACTCCCCTTGCATCTTGTGCATTTGGTATCTTCTATTTACCCATGTAAAATAACAGCGACCAAAGACTTGTTATGTTAGACCTGGCAATAATAATGATTCAAGATACCTTACTCCCTGATTTACAGAAAAGCAAGGCAACTCTGATTAAAGTTTTCTCCTCCCAAAATGACCAAACAAGTTGTTTGTGCAAGCAGTTTATTACAGCCTATATTTATGTTTTAAAGTTAAGTGCCCTCCAGTGTAAAAATAATGTGTTGCACAAAATGCAATGTGTGGACTTTTTAGATAACCCATTGTGATAACGGTTGCACTCCTTACCAGGGATTAAATAACTGGAGTGATGACCCTGATCAAAAGGTGCTTTTATTATAAACAGAAACAAAAAGACAAAACACCCCAGGTGGGGAAAACTTTACTGAAACTTGCACAATCTGATTTAAACTTTGAATGAACATAAACCGGGGCAAGGAAATACAATCAGGATTAATATTTAAACATTTGGCAAAGACTTTAAAACGTGATTTTGCTTATTTACTGAAGTCACACCAGTTTTACCAGATACAAAAATCCTGAATTGTCATGAGAATAAAAAGGCATAGGGTATGTTGAACTTCAGATAGGGGCACTGTTTTAGTAAACATATGGGTTGTATTTCAGGAAAGTGACTATTGACCTATATAGCCATATAGGTTGGAGGAAAGGTTAGTTATTATTACACTGTAAAATATTTGAGTGTACATTTACTGCCTATTAGTTGCATTATCTTCACAGTAAGATATGTAAATTTTAAATTACTGTCACGATATGTTCACTGAAACATTTTACAGTAAATTACTGTGAAATGACAGCTGTATAATGTGATATCATAGTAGATAGCTATTACTGTGATTTAGCAGTATTCCCCTGTAGAATTACTGTCTTTAACAGTGAATTTACCATTGATGTCAATTAATCATTACTGTGATTTAGCAATAGGTTGCAGGTGAAATAATTCATTTAACTGTAAAGTTACAGTTACATATTACGGAAATTTGGAAAGAGTTTGCTGCTGCATCATTTCAGAGGAATTTTTAAAGAGATAGTTCACTCAAAAAGGATAATTCTGTCATTTATTCACTCTCATATTGTTACAATCCAGTATAAATAAATTTGTTCTGCAGAACACAAAGGGAGATATTTGAAAGAATGTCAGCAAACAAACAGATCTCACCAGCTATTTACTGCTAAAGCATGTACTTGGATGTAGTTGTCACTTCCATAAATTACTAAGCTGTATAGTAATGAAGAGAAGCAAAAGAAATAAAAATTAATGATAACATTCCACAATTTTTTGGGTAGACTTTTCTTTATAGATTAAATATAATAAAAAAAAACTGTGTTTTCAGATTTCATTGTCTAACCACTGTGCATCGAAGTAATCGAATTATGGTAATTTTCTCTCAAACAAAACAGAGATGCTGTTGCCAAGATCCTGTATTCCCTTCTGTTTAGTTGGCTAACAGACAGAATAAATAAGCAGGTTTATCCTCGGAATGAAGCTCCATCTATTTCCATCCTTGATATCTATGGATTTGAGGTACAGTGCTGCAACTTATTTTGCTCACAACAGTAAAAGGGTTTGCTAAGACTCTACGCTGAGGTGAAATTTTGATTGAATTCAACTAAATCACACTTTTTTTGTGCTTTCTAGGACCTTACCTTCAACAGCTTTGAACAGCTTTGCATAAATTATGCAAATGAGTACCTTCAGTTCTTTTTCAACAGGGTCATTTTCAAAGAAGAACAAGTAAGCTGTCTCTGTTCCCTCTAATCCTCTGATGCGAGCGAAAAAGCCTGTGGTATGCATCTGAAAAATGATTTCTTTACTAATTTCCAAGGATGAATATAATAGAGAGCAGATCATCTGGGAAGAGGTGCATTTCTCTGACAACCAGGCCTGCATTGACCTCATTGCAGCAAAGCCTCATGGGATACTCCGAATTCTCGATGATCAGAGCGGGTTTCCACAGGTGTCATTTCTGCATAATGTTCTTGTTAGTGTTTGGCTTTTCATCGCTGCTACTTTGCATGTTAATTAACCTTCCTTTTGAATTAATTTGCTCTAGGCTACAGACCATACCTTCCTTCAGAAGTGTCACTATCATCATGGCAACAATCCACTGTATTCCAAGCCAAAAATGCCTCTCCCTGAATTTACTATCAAGCATTACGCTGGCAAGGTCTCATATCAGGTGATTATTTTAAAATATGGAATTAATTATTGCCTAATAAAGTCTCACAATACCCGTTTTTTTTATTACTATTATTTATGCTGCCTCATAGGTCCACAAATTTCTGGATAAGAATTACGATCAAGTACGCCAGGATGTTCTTGACCTTTTTATTCAGAGTAAAAACAAGGTAAGAATAATGATAATAATGGTAACTACTGTACACTCTTAAAAATAAAAAGGGTTTTAAAGGATCTTTAACATGGAATCTTTTCATTCCACAAAGGTTTCTTTACAATGTAAAAGTTTTTTTTTAAATTTGAAAATAATTTTCAAATAATGAAACATTTTTTCGGAAGAAATAAAGGGTTCTTTAGGAACCACACATTTTTCTTCTATGGCATAACTGTAAAAAAGTGTTTTGGTTCCTCCTGGCACCTTTTTAAATGGTTAATTCTTCTGTTATTATTTACTCACGTGTCCTTCCAATCTTCTGAGATCTTTGTTAATCTTTAACTCGCCTATTGTAAGTCTTTGTTTTAAGCATGACTTTGAATGGTTCAGATTCAGGGACGTTAGAGCTAATCTCTGCATCTAAAATAAATATTATATAAAAATAATAAAATATGCCCACATTTTATTAAAACAAAGTCTTTAATATTCCCTTCAGACTCGATTGAATGGGTGTTATCAGTGGTTATCAGCTGATAGATATGGGCCAGTAGGGGCCTTCTGCGCCTACTAGTGTTATCATCCATCCACATGGTTAATCAGCTATACTAATAGAGAAGACTCCAGATCCAGATCTGTTTTTACATTACTGTGATGTTGGGTTTAGAGTTGGGGTAGGGGTAGACATTAATAAAATACAATTAATGGGAAACTTAATAAATAATATAAATAATTCTCGTTTACTTCCGGCCGCAGCCGTATGTGATCTATAGCTGATTAGCCATGTGGATGGATGATAACAGCCTTCTGAGCCTACTAGTAGGCACAGAAGGCCCCTATTGGCCCATATCTAACCACTGATAACGCCCATTTAATCAAGTGATAACATTCGAATCGGCTGTCAGACTTTAGTGGGAATTTCACTGTTGCCATCATTGCAACACACAAACTATATGCTGTTTCATATATAATTAATTCATTAATTCATTAATTTCAGTGCTCAGAATGGTTCTTGTGGAGACCAGTTTTGTCAGGTTACCTTGGAAGAACGAATTTGGAAGCATATCATTGTAAAAATGGAGATGCTCGCCACATCTGCTTTAAGAAGTGAACTCCTGCTTTAAGAAGTGAACTCTGCTTTAAGAAGTGAACTCGGGTTGCGATATGCAAAAAAAATGAGAGTCTGCATATTTGTAGAGCTCTCAGATATAATCTAAAATATCTTTATTTGTGTTTCGAAGATGGGAATTGTAACAGCCTGAAGTTGAGTAGTCTAATAATACTTTTTCTCACTGTGTTTATAGATGATTGCATATCTGTTCATGAACTATGCTGAGGCCCTCAACCAACAGAGATCCCAAACTGGAAAAAACAGCACAGTAACACGGCGCCATCAGGCCTCTACGGTGGCGGCCAAGTTTCAGCAATCCCTTATGGAGCTCATTGAGAAGATTGAGAGGTAGACCACCTAAACTGTGCATTACGCAGTATACACGAATCCCTTATTATCTTCAGTTGGCTTCAAACCCATGTATGTTATTTATCAGTGAGTGCCTTCCTCCATTTTGTTCTGACAGAGCCAATCCATATTTTGTGCGGTGCATAAAGCCAAACCAAAACAAGGTAAAGAGCAGCAGTCACTGGGTTCAGCAGAATTAAGTTATTTGCATCTTGGCTGTGTTTGAAATTGACTTAGAGTACATATGTAACATTTCAGGAGCCTGCTGTCTTTGACATGGAGCTGGTCAGCGCCCAACTTTGCTATTCTGGGATTTTGGAAACAGTTCGAATCAGGAGAGAGGGCTATCCAATCAGAATGCCATTTGATGTCTTCCTTTTCAGGTAAGAGATACTTTACAAAAAGCTTCCATTAGTTACATTATTGCAATTGTTGTCGTTAACAAACAATGAATTATTGTATTTATTCATCATTAATATTAGTTAATTAAAATAAAGTTGTTCGTTGTTAGTTCTGGTTAACTCACAGTGCATTAAGGTTAACAAGCACAAAATTGTATTTTAATAATGCATTAGTAAATTTTGTACTATGATTATTAATAAATGCTTTACAAGTATTGTTCCCCATCATGAAAAACTTCAACGTGTGTCTGGTAACTGACAATGGGAGTACGCCAGGCGACCAATCACTCTGAAGAGCAAAAAAACGGGCCAATGAATGCCAAATGAATCCACAGCTGCCAGTGATTAGCCATTAGTGGGCTATATCAGCCGGCCGCTGAGAAGCGAGCATTAGAATTTTCGCTTCAGACCCTCTCACGAGACTTAAGAATCCTCTGCTAAGCTGATTTCCAGAGTGAAACACAGTATTACTCACCAGTGTGGGAGAAGACGCGACAGCGGCGGTCGATCTGGGCGTTTCGCTGGTGCAATAAAAGAGCAATTTTAACTAAAAGAGCAGAATTCCCTAAGAGAGCAACATGGTCAGGCTTTTTCAAGATTTCATTCCGTGCGTTTTTGGATGTGGTGGTTTTCTCGCCCCAGATGACAGGCACAAGCACTGTATCACTGACAGGCACAAGCACTGTTTGGGGGTCCAGCATGTTGAAGTGGTGCGTCAACCCTGCTGCTTCCCGCCAAGTGGTTAGCACTCTGGCTGGCCTAAGGGTTACAGTGGGGGCTTCTTCATCGCCTTCGGGCCCGCGGACCCCTCGCTCCTCATCAGTGTGCTCTGTCCAAGTTTCGAGTGGGAGCACTGGTCCATCCTCCGGGATTAGATGACACCGGGGATGTGATGTCCATTGCTACATTGAAGGGCGGGTTAACATGCTCCGATGATCCAGATCTCCTGCCACCCTCCGGGGTTGTCAGCGAGATCTCAGATTTAAAATCGGACATGTTAGCCATGTTATCCGGAGCTGCTTCGGCCGCTGGACTGGAGATATCTTGTCCCTCAGCTCCGCAGCCGGACCACTTAGATGGGTGTTACGTGGGGGCCAAGAAAAAGGCGAAGCATTCCAAGCCCCCGTCCCCATCTTCCCAGAGGTATAAAGTGAGCTCACGCAGGCATGGAGTGCACCTTTTTCTGCCCGGACCTCGTGCGCTCCTGCTCTCACCACCCTTGACGGCAGAGCAGCCAGGGGATATGAGTCAATCTATTGCGATCAATCTTTGCCTGCAAGGCGCCTCCACCTGGAGAAGTCCACCCAAACTCCCTTTCAAAGCGTGCAGGTTATCTGAGTCTTATACAGCCAGAGCCTACACCGCTGCGGGTCAGGCTGCATCTGCCCTGCACGCTATGGCCACCTATCAACGCTACCAAGCGGAGAAGTTGGCTGAGCTGCAGAAGGGTGGTTCCTCCCCAGGATTGATGCATGAGCTCCGCACAGCAACCGATTATGCTCTCATGACCACCAAATTGGCTGCTTGTGCCCTGGGGAAGATGATGGCCACATTAGTGGTTCAGGAGCACCACCTCTGGCTAAACCTAGCAGATATGAGAGATGTTGACAAAGTCTGGGACGCCCCGCCTTCCAGCTCACAGCGCCGGGCTTCCAGGCCTCAGGCTTCCAGAGTGCAAGAGAACGGGCTCCTTTTTCTCACTCCCGCCTCATCCAGGATCCAGGGAGGAAGGTAAGAGACATTGTCTTATTTTCTGCTCTTCCTTGGACTGCTCTGCTTCTTGGGGTGAGCACTCCCCTGCTGAGCTGCCCCTCTGTTGGCACATCAATGATCACTCCGATGGTGCCATTAGCACGAGCTCTGCCAGCCTGGTTAGTGTTGCCCAGCCCGTGTCGGTGGCTCATTTGGACGATCGGACTCGGCTATGCGATACAGTTTGCCATTCACACTCCTAAGTTCACGGGTGTTCGTTTCATGAGGGTCAGCCCAGTGAGCGCCCCTTTCTTGCAAGAGGAGATTGCTCTCCTCCTGGCGAAGGATGCAATCGAGCAGATCCCTCCAGCCGAGATGAACTGCGGGTTTTACAGCCCTTATTTCATCGTGCCCAAAAAGAGCGGGGGTTTAAGATCAATCCTAGATTTGCGCAGACTGAACCGTCATTTACACAAAATACCGTTCAGGATGCTCACGCAGAAACGCATACTCCAGTGCATCTGTCCTAGGGATTGGTTTGCAGCAATAGACCTGAAGGACGCATATATTCATGTCTCCATTCTTCTACGCCACCGTCCATTTCTCCGTTCGAAGGTCGAGCATGGCAGTACAAGGTCCTCCTCTTCGGGCTCTCCCTGTCTCCGCGGGTTTTCACCAAGCTTGCGGAGGGTGCCCTTGTGCCTCTCCGGCTTGCGAGCATTCGCATACTCCGTTATCTTGACAACTAGCTCATATTAGCTTCGTCCCGGGATCAATTGATTATGCACAGGGACAATGTGCTTCAGCACCTCAACCAGTTGGGGCTTCAGGTCAACCGAGAGAAGAGCAAACTTTTCCCGTGCAGAGAATCTCTTATCTCGGGGTGGAGCTGGACTCGATTGACATGGTTGCGTGCCTCTCAGAGGAGCGTGTCAGGCTGGTGCTTTCCTGTCTGAGCTCGCTCAACAGGAATACAATGGTCCCACTGAAATTATTTCAGATGCTCCTGGGGCATATGGCATCTGCAGCCGCTGTCACACTGCTTGGTCTGCTTCACATGAGACACATTCAGCACTGGCTTCACCATCGGGTCCCCAGACGAACATGGAGCGCAGGCACGCACCGGGTGTTCATCACTCTGCTGTGTTGCCACACCCTCACTTCCTGGATGGATCTTGCTTTTCTACGGGCTGGGTTGCCCCTCGGGCAAGTTTCCAGGCATGTTGTCGTATCGACAGAGAGGGGCCGTGTGCAACGAACATGCACGCTCAGGAATCGAGTGGTGAACCTGCAAGCACTGCTATCGGAAGAGGCAACGTCCTGGTTACGTTCGTAACCTATGTTCCCCGAATAGGGATCAGAGACATGTGTCTCCCCTGCAACAGCAGCTGAGTCTCTAGCTGTTAACTGAGTAATTGACTCTTCAGCAGGCAAAAAATTCTAATGCTCGCTTCTCAGCGGCTGGCTGATATAGCCCACTAATGGCTAATCACTGGCAGCTGTGGAGCTGTGCTCCGCCAACAGATTTGGCATTCATTGGCCTGTTTTCTTACTCTTCAGAGTGATTGGTTGCCTGGCATACTCCTATAGTCTGTTACCAGACACACATCTCCGTTTCCTATTCTGGGAACTTGGGTTATGCATGTAACCAGGACGTTCATTCTTCATTCATGTTAGTAAATACATTAAATAAACTTTTTGAAAAGTGTGACCATATACAGTACAATTGTTTACTTTTAAAAAAATCTGAAACAGATTTTAAAGTACTATGCATGTACACTTGTTGACACTTTCCAAATGTACAAACAGCACAATTTAAGAAAACATAATGTCCAAGCTTTCTGTGCAGAGTTTTCTGCACTGACAGCCAGTTAAAAAGGTCAAACTTTATTTATATATAGATGTTTAGTTGTAGTATAAGGACAGTTAAATAATCTAAATAAAAAAAGACGATACTCTGCATTTTCTTTTGTTGTATGCAATTGTTACATATAACTTGATAATTCATGTCACTTAATTGAATGTAAAATAAAATTAAATGATTGTTCTCAAAAATATATTTTACACACATACTGTATATACTGTAAGACTCAACTTACCATACTGGTTGCACTTTAGTTTAGGTCACAATTCAGTCTATTAACTACTGACTTATTACAGGTTTATTATTAGGATATTAACAGTTCTTTATTAGTTATAAATTATGATCTTATTATGTATCCCTAATCCTACCCAAAGCCTAAACCCAACTTCTACCTTACTAACTATTATTCATTCATTCATTTTCTTTTCGGCTTAGTCCCTTTATTAATCTGGGGTCGCCACAGCGGAATGAACCGCCAACTTATCCAGCATATGTTTTACACAGCGGATGCCCTTCCAGCCGCAACCCATCACTGGGAAACATCCACACACACTCATTCACACATACAATATGGACAATTTAGCTTACCCAATTCACCTATAGCGCATGTCTTTGGACTTGTGGGGGAAATCGGAGCACCCGGAGGAAACCCACGCGAACACGGGGAGAACATAAACTCCAGAAACTCCACACAGAAATGCCAAATGACCCAGCCGAGCCTCGAACCAGCCCGAACCTATTAATAAACAGCTAATTAGTAGTTTATTAAGCTAGTAGTGTTAGTTAATGGTTTGTTAATACCGTGAATTGTGACTTAAACTAAAATGTTTCTGATATACTTACTCAATTATTTGGTTCTATTTAGATACAAGTCCCTGCTTGGCCTGAAACAGCCTCCTCCTGCCAATGGTGAAAACTGTGTCATCATGTTGAGAAAGCTTTGTCCCGTTAGACCAGGATCGTTTCAAGTTGGTGTCACCAAGGTGAGGTTAAATATTATTATTATTATTATTATTGAACTAGTCTCAGTTCATCAGAGGTTATACTATAGACCTATTTTTTAAATATTTTTGAATGTGGACTTTATAATGTGAAAGGTCTGCCTGCTCTTTCAGTAGTTTTTACTACTCGATTGCACCTGTTATTTTTTGTTAGTTGTTCATGAAAGAGGAAATCTATTTCCTACTGGAGAGTAAGAGGGACAGGGTACGGCATGTGGCCGCCCTGACTCTACAGCGTTACACCAGGATGTTTTTTGTGAGAAAACGCTATACTGCCTTCCGCATGAAGATCATACGGCTGCAGGCCCACTGCCGAGGCTTTCTCACAAGGTACAGTCTATCACTTTCACTCTAAATCATTCCAAGCACTATAGGATTATTGTTAAAGTATTAAGCTTACATGTTTCTCCCAGGAAACGGTATGTTAAAATGAGAGCGAGCCTGGTGAAGTTCCGCTCTCTGGTCCATATGTATGTTGATCGCAAGAGATACATTAGGGTAAGAACAATGCAGTTTTAGTGTATCTTCAGTTTCAATCCAACATTAAATAGTTTTGACCTATTTTTCTTCTGTTTTAGCTGAGATATGAGGCCAGGAGAAAGGCAGAAGAGGAGCAGAGGAGAATAGAAATGGTTGTAACTACATTCGTTTTTCAACATGAACCACATTTGAATATTTTTATGCTTTCCGTTCAGGACCAGCAATTAACTTTCACATTAAGGGATGATATCTGCTCACTGAAATTGATTTTCACGGTCTTGTTTAAAATATATAATTAACTTATTAATTGTACCTGTGTTGTCATTTGTGTCACACACTTTTATTTAAACAATTATTCCAGTGAATCAGAATACTATAACTGCTGCTAATATCAACTGTTTCATACTTCATACATGGTAGGGTTGCAGTGTTATGACAGAAATTAATTTGTTGAATATTACTATTGATAATGTAAGACATATTTTGTTATAATGGGGGTTATAATAATCTTGTATTTGGGATTGAATAGCATTTTTGTGGATTTGTTTTGCTTGTTTTTGGCCCCTCTTACAGTATAGTACAATATATAATGTAATCAACCTCATTTCTGAAACAACCTCATTTTCATCCCTGCTCAATTGTATTCTTTATTTGTAGGAGCTGTCAAAACGGGAAGTGGTCAATGTCACTCATCTGGTCATTCCAGCTGAACTTGGAGCGTTGCTTCATGCAGCATCCGGTACTGCAGGACAATTTTCCCACTTTAACTATACACTATTATACAAATTATAAATATATTATTATTTTAATGTGCTAATTTGTAACACATCTATTACATATTAGGATATTAAAATGATTTGTGAAGGACCACTGAAGACTGGAGTAGCAATGCTGAAAATTTAGATTTTACATCGCAGGAGTCATAATATTTGAAAATAGAAAACAGTTATTTTACTTTTGCATGGCTGTCTATAATTTATCATTCCATAGTCTTCCTCTCTCATCTGTGTTTTAGGTGGTCGAGAGCTCCATTCTGATTGTTTGGCTTTAGTCCAAGCTCCTACAGTCCAGGTGGAAACACAGCTCACGCTACCTCTCGACATCAACAACTACACCATCTCCAAGTTTGTCCAGATTCACTTCAAAGTAAGAGTCATTTATTTGCAAATAATCTCTCATATGTGCATACTCATGCAATACTGAGTGATACTCAGTGATACTGGTCTTTTTTGATTACTAAATAGGAGCCAAAGTTTGGAATGTTAACTGCCCCTTTGAAGACATCACTGACCCACGTTGATGACGATCTTACTCATGAGGCTCTAGACGTCTTTGTCATGGTACACTGGGTTTTATAGTGTTGAGGATTACACCACTGTTGTCAATATGCATGGAATTAAGCACAAGTATGGGTCCAAAACCATGAATAAAAGTCAAAACATTTTATGCTTGTCGACTTTCAGTAATTTTCAGAGTCAGCCGAAAATGCATTCAATGCATCCTAATGACCTAAAAATGTGAAAAACACACAAAAAACAATGTTCTCTTACCGGTGCTGATTCTAACACAATCCAATCGTCTTTGTCATAATTCTGAATTTTTATCTGCAGCCCTGCACAATGCAGCCCTGATAATTTTTTTTATGAATTTTAATTTTTTTAATCTCTTTTAATTCTCAAATATGTGTTAGAACACATATTTTGTCATTTAAACAGCTTAATAATGATCATATTAGTTGATCTGTGACCGGTGATGGGCTTTTCCAGGTTAGTATGCACTGCAGTGGAGAGATTAGAACTGCTGTATTTACAGCATGTTAATTCATCAACTTCTCCCAAAAGCGTGCTCATCTTTCTTTGACTCAGTGCCAGCCATTGTGGGAAAGCAGATTTGAATTAAGCAGCTGATTGCGTGATGCACTGAATACTCTTATCATACCGGTGTGATTATATGCATCAAATCATTAAGTAAATATATGCCTAATTTAGCCTGATCTGAACTCTTCTGGCTTTCTATTATCATTACTTTTTCCACTCTGTAGATCTTGAGGTTCATGGGTGACCCACATCTAAATGGTGCTCAGGAGAATTTGTTCGGAAACTACATCATCCAGAAGGGACTGACCAACCTTGACTTGCGGGATGAAATCCTATGTCAAATTGCCAATCAGGTTTGGAGAAACACCAATCCAGATAACTCAGAGAGAGGCTGGCTGCTGCTGTTAGCCTGCCTGAGTGCATTTGCACCATCAGCCAAAGTGGAGAAATACCTTCTGAAGTAAGCAGAATACCAGTATTTACTCTAAGAGTGTTAAAAATACATTTGATCATTCATTGCTTTCTGACTTTCAGATTTGTCTCAGACCATGCCTATAATGGATTCAAAGCAGTTGGCCAACACAAGCTCATTCAAGCCATGCAGAAGTCCCTGTATGGACCAGAGACAGCGAGAACTTACCCATTGTCTCTGCTGGAATGGACAGCCAATAGGAAGAAAGCAAACATGGTTTTGCAAGTTCACTGTTTTGACGGTGCGTGTCAGTTTCACTTGCTCTGTTTGAGTTTCTGTAGCCTTCAGCCAGTATTTGCAGTTAAAACTCTCAGGGTGGGTTGCTTCAAATAAGCGAACACGATTTGGATTCAGTATGACTCAGTTAATTATAAAATTAAGTGGATAGTTCACCCAGAAATAAAATTGTGTCATCATTTATTCACCCTCCAAATTTGTGTCATATTTTGTCTGACTTATTGTCTGACTTTGTCCATGTTTAATTTTTTCCTAAAAACCATTAACCCTTTATTGGGCAATCATTGAAATAATTTAAAAAATCACAGTGTTCCTCCAAGGTTATTACAAGACTTTTGAACTTTTCGGACTAAAAAATAAATAAATTACATATACAATTTATGTTTTTTTGCCTGATTAAGGGGTTAATTGCTGAGCTCTTGTAGTAGTGGGCTATAATGCAAAAATAGCCTCTAATATTTCTATACAGTATATTTGGAAGAACAAAACTAACATCCTCAAGAACACTCTCAGAAATAAAGGTACAAAATCTGCCACTGGGGTGGTACCTTTTCAAAAGGGACTTCTTTTTTTTTATATTCCTAACAGGTCCTTAAAAGTACATATTAATACCTAAAAATATGTATCTCATAGTACCTTAAAGGTACAACACTGAACCTTAAAGGTAGGAAATGTGCAGCTGTAAAATATAAAAGTGTACCTTTTGAAAAGGTACTGCCCCAGCGATAGCTTTTGTACCACTATTTCTGAGAGTGAAACATAAATAATTTATCATCCACACTGGTGGATGGTACTGTTCACTTTTTATTAAAGCATAATTTTGTTGTTTGCTGCTTTAGTATGCTGCTTTTAGTATGGTCTTTAAATTAATCATTTGGGGATTTTAAATTTTTTCTTAAATGTCATTATTGTCATATTACTTCCTATAAATTATTTTGTTTCTTTATATTTCAAACAATTGAAAACATCACTATGTACTAACACTCGGATGGTTAGAAACTTTTATGATATTTATTTTCTTACATTAAAGAACACTAAAGAAAACATCTTGAAGATTGACACCCATACTAAGAAAAACAAATATTGCATGAAAGTCAATGGTCTTATCTTCTTTTATGTTCAAGAAAAGAAAGAAACCCAAACATGTTTGTTACAAGTGAAGGGTAAGTAAATGATGACAGAATGTTCAGTTTTGGGTGAACTGTCCCTTTAACTATCAGTTACAGTAAGCTTAAAGATTAATTTCAGCAAAACATTAATTAAAAAAATCTATCTCTAATTAATCTTTACTAGTGCAAATGTTTTAAATCCACTTTTTAGCTGTATGTAATGTTTAATTCATACTGTCAAGATCAAATAAACCCTACTGAAAAATTAGCATAAATGTTTAAATATACATCCCTCAGAAACAGCAAAAAAGAGTATTGCAAGACATGCTTGTTTGGAATGAAAGAGATATGCTACGTTACATAAGGCAAACAGAAAGGATAGCTTACGAAACACTAAAACAAAGCTTTAAAAAGCCTCCTCTAGAACTGTAATCCCGTTGATTCGCCTGGCAGGCTCTTTTGTTTCTCAAACCCTCTGGAGACAATTGTGTAAAGCTCATCTACATTAGGCGATACCTAATCTGTGGTGCTGTACAGAATAGAAAAAGACATTTGTGTGTGGTCTCCACTTATGCACGCCTGTCAAACCGCAGCTATTAAACGTCATGTTGTATTGACAGGGACATCTTTCCTGTGCCCTGTTCACTCCTGGACGAGCGGAGAGGAGTTAGCTGGAGATATTCTACAGCACAGGTACACAACAGATACACAGACTATCCTTATTATGTTCTATTCAGGGCTTAAAACTAACACTCTGACACACCTGCCAATTGCCAGGGGCTTGAGAGGATTTAACATAGCTTGAGGAAAAGAGATGAAGATAAGAGAATAAAAAGCCAGAGCAATTTTCAGATCATTTAAATGGATTAAAGGTAAAAACTGACAAAAAACTTAAAGTTAAAGTCAACTTAAAAATAAAGTTCGATCCCGATTAACTTATTAAGATAAGTTAAAGTAACATAAAAACATGTTGTAATTACTTTTTGATTGTATATATATATTTTACAGTGATATGACATTCCTACAATATAAAATATATATGATCAATAAGTCATCATAACATGTTTTCAATGTTAATCATAACTTATTAAACTGAGTTATTAATGTTTTAACTTAATACAGCGATGTAAGCTGTTTTAAATCCATTGAACTTAAGTTATAATGACTAATAAGCTTAATTTGATTCAACTCCAAAATTCAAGGCAACCATGTATTTTTAAGCAATTTTAAAAACATTACTTCTTTATATACCAGTGCATCTTTTGTTAGGGTCATATGCACCTTGTCACAAGCAACCCTTGCAAACAGAATTAAATTAAACATAGGTGATATTTTCTTCATCCCATGGCAGTTCTCATGAAGAATATGGGTGTAACCCTGGCGTTCTGGCCAAAATCCCTCCATCACATCTTACTCATCATGGCCTCCCAATCATCCCCATCCCAATTGTATGATTGTAAAGCGCTTTGTGTGTATGGCCACATAATATAAATGCACTATATAAATGTACATTACTTACTGTATTTCTTGAACTAAAGCTCATCACTGGAATAATAAACAAATTAAACTGACATACATTTCTACTTATGAAGGTTAAGTTCATTCATTCATTCATTT
>CAIGQW010000272.1:6593996-6615591 GCA_903798125.1 Danio choprae
TTATTATTATTATTATTATTATTTTATTTTTAAAAAATTTGGGTGCATCGTTCCCGGAAGTACTGCAATACCAGGTCAATTCGTGGAGTGGACGGAGCAAGCTTTTATTCCATCTCCCTGTTCCAAAGATGAATTTAATATATGGTGCCCGGGTAGGGCACGTATCAGATATTAAACTGATAAGAACAGATACTACACCTGATCTTAGCCAAAAGGCCGAGAAGCAATCAACTTATTTTTAAACATAATAGTTTTAATAACTAATGTATTTTGTCTTTGCCATGATGAGAGTACATAATATTTACTAGTATGTATACTAGTATCATATATAATAGTATTCAGCTTAAAGTGCCATTTAAAGGATAAATTAGGTTAATTATTCAAGTCATTGCATAACTAGAAGAAATAAGACTTGAAGAACACATATAATAAGCAAAACCATGAAAACTTCCTTGATAAATATAATCTAGGAAATGTTAATAAAAGAATGCAAATTTCACAGGATGTCTAATAATATTGCCTTCAACTTTTCATCTGTTTTTGTGCTTGTTTAGTTTTTCTTTCGATGATGTCATTTTGCGTTAAATTGTATGTGATTTACTTTCACATTTAAAAAGCACTTAAAATTCAAATTTAAAATGAAAAATGTAAATGTTCAGTTCACGTGTTTACACATTTCTTTAAAACAGCAGTGATGACTGAACTTGCAGGTTAGAGAAAAGATGCCAAAGCGATTGTGGAAAAACTGTAAACCAACCACTGTTCTAATCATAGTTATCACATGTACTTTATCTCTGAAGGTGTAGATCCAGCTGTTTTAGCACAGCATCAGCAAGCCATCATCAACCAGCAAGCGATTATACTGGTGAGCAAACGGAGCATGACTTAGACTTGTAGCTAAATGATAAATGTATTTGAATGATGAGTTAATACGATGTACCACAGGCTCAGCAAATGACAATGCAAGCCATGGCCCTCCAGCAGCAGATGTATAATTCAGTGCATCACCCACACAGTGAGCTTGTGCCTGCTGCCCGTTCCAGCCAGTACAGCCCTGTGAGTGTCTCTGAACACTGACCACAATATACACGTTAAAGTAAACAGATAGTAAATGAAAGCTCTGATTATGTTATAATAGTGTATGTAGAGCTTTAAATGATCACATATGCATGAGAGGTTTCTTTTATTGCTCAATTATTTACTAATAATGATACATTTAATAATGAATAAAAATGTAACAGTTACTTTAAGCTATTAATATTTTATAATATAATATTTTATGTGGCATTTAAATATTCATTCATTCATTTTCCTTCGGCTTAGTTGCTTTATTTTTCAGGGGTTGCCACAGCGGAATGAACCGCCAATTCCCATTCAGACACATACACTACGACCAATTTAGCTTATTCAATTCACCTATAGCGCATGTCTTTGGACTGTGGGGGAAACCAGAGGAAACCCACACGAACACAGGGAGAACATGCAAACTACACACAGAAACGCCAATTGACCCAGCTGGGGCTCAAAACCAGCGACCTTCTTGCTGTTAGACAACAGTGCTAACCACTGAGCCACCGCATTTAAATATTATTTGTGGTAAATTTTTACATAACTTGTGAAATTATGGATGAAATATGATATAAATATAATATATATAATGTGATAGAAATATAATATAATAATAGGTAAAACTGACCCCAACTTTTGAAGAATAATGTACATTTAACATTGTACATTTTCCACTTCAAAAATAGATAAGAACAGTTGATAAATTCTAAAAAAAGGTAATTTTTTTCTAATCATCACATGTATCTTTTTTTAAGAGCAAACAAGACATTGGACCTGTTTCCTACAAGCCAGCCCCTGTTTCCCCACCACAGAAATCTTCACACCGGCAGTACAGTATGTCATCATATATCTGTCTAGCTTCATGCTTAATTTAACTCATTAACGTGACTATGTAATCTGTGTTTAATGTGTTTCCACAGGCCCACCGAGGAGGGAACCACCGTCAGGAGAGGTGGTGAGAGCCACAGTCTCAAACACTGAATATTTAGAGCCAAGTCACAACATCAAAGACATCATCAAGCAGTACCAGACCAACCCCGTAAAAACAGCAGAGATTCCCAGGTGAGCAATTCACTTTTTTTAGGCTCTGTTTTATTTGATCACAAGTCATTCAAGATGCATTATCGTTTCCATCTGGTTTTAACATACATGTGTCACTTGTGACAACTTGTGTTCATAATTCTTGAGTATTTCTTGTTTTGATGTGCTTTCCCATAACATGTCTCACAATGATCAAACGATAAGTCAGTTTTTTTGTGGCTGTTTGAACACATTTGCATATCCATTATCAAGGCAATCTGTTCAAATGTGACCCTTGACAACAAAACCAGTCATAAGGGTCAATCTTGACAATCTTGAAAGTTGAATAAATAAGCTTTTTATCTAGAATCTGAGGGTTCAAAAAATTTAAATATTGGAAAAATGCCTATAAAGTTGCCTAAAATAAGTTCTGGGCAATGCATATCATTAATCAAAAAGTGAAATGTCTTTATAGAACATGATCTTTACTTAATATTTGAATGATTTTTGGCATAAAAGAAAAATCTGTCATTTTGACCCATAAAATGTATTTTAGATAGGTTTACCCGTGTAACATAAAATTGATTTAGTGGGCCAGGGTCACAAATGTATTTTCACTACCTCCTGAAGTGGTTAAAAGTGTACAAGTTAAAAATGTTTTTACCTAGTATACACCACTATTTAGCATCATCCACTTGTGATCGTATTTAATAATGAATGAGCTCAACTGAAAACCGATCCACAGCAAAACAAGTTCTGCTTGACCTTGCAACAAAGCATTGATAAAACATTTATCCGAAAAGATATTTAGATTAGAACAGAACAAAGACAAAAGCTCAAACTGTGCCGCTCTTCAACGCAGGAGGGAAGCTAAGGTGTTTTCGAAGAAACCAGATCCCCATGATGAAGCTATGATGATCCTTAAGGATCAGATGAGTGCTCCTCCTCAACAGGTAGATCGGCCATTGCTTATTTACAGATAAAGTGACGGTCAGATTAGTCCAAGTGTTGTCATCATGGTTAATGCTCATCATGTGTTTATGTCCACACAATTATAGCGAAAGAAAACCTACACTCCAGTCCCTCCTTCATCATCTGCAAAGGAGTTCAGCTATGATGGTGGGCCAATGAAACCAGTTAAAAGCATAACGACGAAGCGTTCACCACCTGTGCCAGCTGTTAGTCAGAGATTCCCAGCCCCTGCGCCTGGTAAACACAGATCATTAATAGCTGTTAATGCTCATTTTGAATTATCATATGAGAAATGAGTGATGAAAATGCCAAATTTGGAATAAAATTCACAAAAATATTTTTATGCTCACTCTGTACTCGAATGTAGCGAACACTACACCCACATGACTCCATTATGCTTGCACTGTTTAATGTTGGTAACAAGTTTACTGATACTAAAGTGAGTCATATTAAAGGCCCATTCAAACCAAGTATGATAATCAGGGGCACCGCTGGCCGGTACGGGCCAGACTGTGTATGGGTCTGATGGTGTTGCGGATAAAAGAGAAGAGGGGGGCATCTGGGGGGGCGGGGGTGGGTGGTTGGGCCCCTTATAGCACCCCTGATCTGATGATAACTATAAAGATAATAATAAAGAGGGAGTAAAAATTGTTCTGGATGTAAAACAACAGCAGAGTTCAGGCCACAAATATAACAATAAAGAGGTAGAGAAATTATATCTGTGGGATCACTTTCAGAATATGTAAGGATAAAACACTGACAGCAAATCAGACTCCATTGAAATATACAGGGCTCACGCAATTTAAAGCTACAGAAAACATTGTGGAGAAGCTCTGCTTGATATTGTGCCTTCTTTTCAAAGATTATTCAAAGCTAATTATTAACTCTAATAAACAAGTGGTTATACCGTGGGAAAGAATTTTAAAAGTACATAGAAGTTATGCAAGTCAAGCTAGCAAATTGAAGTATTAAAAATAAAAGTACCTCAGGTATCCAGTGCTAGTTGAGCATGTTTGTGTTGCCTCATATGAAAATGCTGGAAAAAATAGTTTGTTGTTCTTATTCCAAATACACTGACTACGATCTCTTAATTCTTTTGACTAGATTAATACATTTTTAAATAAAGATTCACTGGTCAGATGCATTAGTAGCACACTGAGCTCATCTGCTGGTTACGACAGGGTAATGAAATGAATGAACAAACAATAAACATAATTTTATCTGTTAACACATTTTTAAAAATTGTAACATGTATATATGTATTGTGCTCGGTGTAAATGAGCCTTAACAACTCGATGGAAATTAACTTTTTTGTGACCTTTGAAAAGATTCGCTTCACATTACGATGTAAACCCGGCTATAGTCATTTCAGTTCAGTAAAATACAGAGCACGCAAGTGATAGTTCACCAAAAGATGAACATTCTGTCATCATTTATCATTTTGTCTTCTGTTTAACATGAAAGATAGTTGTTTAATGAAAAAAAGAAACTCATAATGGTTTGGAACTTCTTCAGGTTGAGCAAATGTTGAGTAAATACAATTTTGCGGTGAAATGTGGCTTTAATAATAGTCGTTGTGGTGTGTTTTATGACAGTATCAAGAGATCTTCCAGTAGAAGAGGAGAATGTTCAGACTCAATTGCACAAGAGGAGCAGTGAAGAGCACTACACCTACACCAACGTGCCCTGGAAGATCTACCTGAGAAAAGAGGCTAGTGTCATTTGTACTTTAATGGGGCAATGCGCATTTGATGTATAATATAGATTTTGAAATAACAATTTGGTGTCATGTGTTTTTAGGTTTTTTATCCGAAAGACAGCTTCAACCATCCACTGATATTAGACCTATTGTTTAAGCAGGTTAGTTTTGGATTTGGTTCATTACTCCAGTCTTAAGTGTCACACGACCTTTAAAAATCCATTTAGTATGTCGATTTAGTGTTTAACCATCATAAAACACTGAATACTTCTTAATATTTTTGAAAAAACTTCAATAATTTTTAAAAATATATTATTTCATGATAATCATTTACAAATATTCTAGTCTTTTGTGTCACTTTTGATTAAATTAGTGTACACTTCCATTTCTTTCTGACCCCAAAGTTTTAAACTAAACGTATCTGTAGTTGTTTTTTCTTTTATAAACAATTTTAAAATGTTTCTGGTCAGATTGTTCACGACACATTCTCAGAGGCTTGTATCCGCATTACAACAGAAGAAAGGCAGAAGATGAAATCCATTTTTGGTACGATTCATGGCAATTCATTTTCCTCATATGATGCTGTATGTGAACTCCGCTTGTAAAGAGTAAAAAATTCTCCTGTTGTATCTTCAATATTGTGGCAGCGGAGCACAGCATTGACGCCAGTGCCACAATCCAGGATGAGAATGTAAAGAAAAAGGTTGTGGTTGCTGCAAAAGACACCTGGGACATTTACTTCTCACGCCTCTTCCCAGCATCTGTAAGAAATCTCCATCAGATTATCTGTGCTTTAAAGACCATTGTAGACTAGGATGAATTTCAGTGCCAGTTTATGTTGGCCAGTGCTGGTCAAGCTGATCTTAGCTTGTGCACAAAAGGTAAATGTTGCTATTACTGAATAAACCAGCTCAGGCTCATTAGAAATACCTGCCTCAGAAAATAGAGAAAAAAGTCAACAGAATCAGCACACTGCCACTTTTGCTCTAGATACATAATCAAACTTAAGACATCACACATGCAAACAAAAATAACCCTAATTAACTAATAATTAGGTAAATGGCATAAGAAACATACAAAATATACAAACACAAATACATGAAAAAAAATTATAAGAAGGGTTTCAAATCAAATTCCAAATTTAACCCTCTTGGAGACAAGGTATTCCTTCCTTTAATACATGCCTCAGCCAACTCTTTTTTGTGAAAGGTTGTTGTGGGTATGTTTCTTTACACATTTCAGATGACAAATCCACTAGATGGCACTATATACATTTTTACAATATCGGAAATATGTTACTTGGGGTATATTTTGTTATATGTTTGTCCATGAGAAGGCTGAACCTGTGAACCACTGACCTAAACCCTTCACTAAACCCAAACAATAGTGTTAAAAAACGCAAACGTAAGAGAAAAGTGCACTGTGACCACACAGATTTACCTTGGCTTTACATTGCTTTTATTTTTTTGAGGAATTGTGCTTCACCAGACTTGAACCTGAGCACTCTGCATCACAATTACAACACTGTTCAAAGTGTGCTACCAAGCAAACTGACCACTGCAGAAAAGTTGCCCATGTGGAGATAGATAAGTGAGGCAAACGTATTTGATCACACCCACACGGAATTACCTTTATAAACGTATATGTTTTAATATAGGTTTGGATATAGGTTTTTTGATATATGTGACGTATATAAAATTTGCCGTTTTCCTATATTATATGTACATACATTAAAAACATATATTATATTAAAATATATATGTTTATATTCCCAGTGATGGGTTGCAGCTGGATGCTGCGTAAAACCCAGATTAATAAAGAGACTAAGCCGAAAAGAAAATGAATGAATGAATTAATGTTTATATAGGTTCTTTCCGTGTGGGCTCTCACTTATTTGCCATAGTTCAATTCCATTACATGCCAATTACATGTGATACCAATTTCAAGTGTTCACACATACATAAGTCTTTTGCATTTGCCTTGATAATAGAAAATATGAGCTAGGCATTATGTATGACAGTTGCCAAAGTGAGATATGAGCTATATAGGAGACATATCTTGTATGTACATATAGGGCTTATATGTGGATATAAAGAAGCAATACAGGAGACCTATATGCCCTGTATATGCACATATATGCACCTCAATTCTGCCTATATGTGGCATATACACACATATATGCAGCGTATATATTATCATATATGTGCATATATACTGCATATAGGTTTCATATATGCACATATATCCTCATATAGGTTCTTTTCATGTGGGCATAGACACCGTACATTTTTTTTGTGGTATTTGTTTGGTGTTGTGCAAGAAACTGCACATAAATGCCATTTTATTCATCGATATTATGTCCTTGCTGTAAATATCATTAGTGTGAAATAAACAAAAAGCTGTTATTCTGCCCTGTAGAGTTAATTTTACCTAGAAAGTGCAGTCAAACATATGTTTAAGTATTTTTGCAGTTAAATCATGTATTTCCAATGAGCCTGCAGTAGAATAAATATAGTTACTGTACATAAATGATCGCATCCAGAACACAACATACATTATTCTGAAGTGTTTATCATGCATGTGCTGTTTCGTCGTGTTATTTCAACCATTAAAATCAATATTTCTTTCGGTGTACTGAACAGGGCAGTGTTGGCACAGGGGTCCAGGTGCTGTCTGTGTCACATAGAGGGATCAAGCTTTTAAAAATGGTCAGGAGCAGTGCGGTCGCCCCAGATTACTTCAGAGTCCTGCGACCCTACAGGTACCAGTTACTGAGTCTTTTAGGGTGTGTTTACATCTGGCAGGTTCTGTTTGATCAAAACAAACTTCGGTGCGATTATTCTGTTTGTTTGGTTTATAGCGTAAAATGCTGCTACTTAAACTTCCATCTTAGTCTTGGTCTGAAATGTGAACTCAAAATGGACCCAAAAAAGTTAGAGACCAAAAACAGGACATGATATCACAAGATGTGAACACAAAAAGCATAGAATGATCAAGCATAGCTGTTTCTTCTAAATCCTAATCATACAGTTGTCCATTACAATACAGCAAAGGTGTCAGAAATGCAGGAGATTTTTGTTTGGGTGCCATTTTTGTTTGTTGAACAGGAATTCCTAGTGCTGTTTAGATGCCCTTATATATTTATAATCTCTTGATGAGTACTAAGATGATAAAACCATCATATATAAACATCATATACACAAACAGTGAGCATACAGTCATGCAAAAACAGGTTTTGACACTGTATTGAATTCCATTGTTTTTAAGATGGTCTGGACTTTGACTAGATTATTGCAATATCTTGATTTTTTTTTGCTCTAGAGGTCTTATGGTTTGTTCAGATGCAACTTTCCAAGCCTTGTTTTTTTAGAGGAGAGGCTTTCCTCTGGCAGCCCTTTCAAACATGCCATACTTGTCCAATTGTTTATTAAAATGTAAATGTTTTTGGATTTGAAAATTTTTCGAAACATTTGGGATAATGTAAGTACATAAATCAGATTTCAAACTGATCTATTGTTTGTTTGTTTTTTAGATTTTAATGAAATAAATCTTACATATTGATCCTTACAGCTACCGTCAAACTACACTAATACTACACTAAGTTATTAGCTACACTATAGTTTCTTACCAACTAATTACATTGAAACTATTTGTTTTTCACAGTAACATATATCACAAATAAGTGAATAAGCATTAGAAATGTTTTAAGCCAAATATTTGGTACTTAATAAAACGCAGTACAATTAAGACGAAAAATACCACCATCACATTGATAAATATTCTACTCTGTGGCCTCACTGTGATCATTTTTCATTGTCTTGCAGCTACACAGACATCATGTTTGTCACCATTCCCTCCAAAAACATGCTGGAGTTCAACCTCAACAATGAGAAATTGATTCTTTTCTCTGCCAAAGCTCCTCAGGTCAAAACCATGATTGACTACTTTATCACAGAGCTGAAGAAGGTCAGTCCTGTTTCTCACTCACTGCAGAGAAGATCGGCTGCGGTGCCGTGTGTTAATTTTGCTCTCTCTCGCTCTAGGACTCAGACTATGTCGTTGCTGTGCGTAATTACATTACAGATGACAGAACGCTGCTGAGCTTTCACAAGGGAGACATCATTCGCTTGCAGAAAATGGAAGGCCTGGATGCAGGTAAAAACGCTTGAAACTAAGTGTATATGTGAAGACCTAACATTACTTTTCGTATTTAAGAAAAACAAACAAACAAACAAATAATTAGGACAGCAAAACTTGAAGCCACGAGACAATGAGATAATCTAGGAATGTATTGAAAATAAAATAAATTTAATGAAGAAAGATTTTTCTAATATGTAACATGCATTTGCATTTGATATTTTAATTTTGCTAGGTAAATGTTGTTTTTTTAACTTTATAATTAAAATTTTATTTATTTACATAATTAAAAAAACGTTATAGACCTTTTTCACATTTCCGGGTTTCTCAGTAGCGGAAGTCGTCATAGTTGTGAAAACTTTGAGCGCAGTGAATGGGAGAATGCAACAAACTATTTTTTTTACAATCTTATTTGCTCAAATAATTCAAGAAAAATTCCACGATGATGTTATAAGGACGTTTAGAAAAAGGAAAAAAATTGTGTGAGACCGATGACGGCAGCCAGAGGAGAGAATAATGTCAAATTTACCCATAGACGCTGCATTAGAAATGCCTCGCACAGGCGGTAATTAGTTTTTTGTCATTTAAAGCAAAGATGATATAATACATACAGAAATACATATAAATGTTCATACGTTTTAAAAAAAATATGTAAATATTAAAAACTTTCAAGGATTTAAGATGCTGATGACCGTTAAACGCGTCATAACAGGCTTGTGAAAAGGGTCCATATATACAGTACATACTTCCTGTTTCAATTGACTGTTGCCTGTAAATTTATTTATAGTAAAATAAAATATATAGAAAGTATTTATTGCTGTTAAAAACTTATCAGTCAGAGCAATTCAATACAGTAATAATCTTTTGTTACATACATGTCTTTTACTGTCACTTTTAATCAATTTAACGCATTCTTGTTCTACAATACTATTAACTGCTTTATAAATGCCCCCAGAAATATCTTTATCTTTAAGATGAACAAGTTTTTAAAGTGCTGTTTTAAACAGCTGAAACTGAGCACGCAATTAAAACAAATCTATTCTCAAAGTAGATTAATACCAGAACTGAAACCATGTTTTAAATGTAAGTCTCCTTTTTTTTAAGCCATCTGGTTTGAAACAGAATGATTAAATGCACCTTGAGTTAATCTTCATTTGAGATTAATCCTTATCAGTACAATAAAATGCATTTGTGAAAGACATAACGTGTTTACAACTTAATCTGTGGCGTTACTGTAGCTTTATCCAGAAGAGTATACGTACCTGTATATGGTGCTAACAATGCCACGGTTCATGGATTCATTTCTCAGGAAATCTATGAACCTAATTAAAATATACCTACCATGACCGCAGTGTATGTCTGTCAAATACATTAATGTACTGTAAATCTTCATAAATGTTTCACAGGCCAGTATTATGGTTGCATAGTGAAAAAGAAGGTGATTCTGCTGGAGGAATTAAAAAGAGATACACCTGATTTTGGTGGGTTGTGTGTTGTGTGTGTTAACATCTGCATGCAGTGCTGTTGGTTTCTGCTCTAGTGTCTAGCATTGAACTGCTGCTGTGGAGAAATATCTGATTTTATGCATCCCTAGTTGCATGTATAGAGCCTTTCATCCTTCTCTCAGCATGATGGCTTAACTCATGCTTTTTATTAATGCTGGGTGGTATATTGAGCTTGAGGCAATACTGTTTATATCGATATACATTAGTTTATTATACATTAGGACACAGAATGAGCTGCTGCGGGTTAAGTGCATAATCCAGTTTGTCCTTAACATGAGTCCGGCTTTGTATTAAGTGATTTGAAATAACACATAGGATATAGTTTACTGGTAAAGTTTGGAGTGGTTTGCCCTGTCAAATGCTCTGAGAGACATTTATATAAATAGATACTTGCTCTGCTTAATGTATTTAAGATGTGGTGTTTTCCACAGTGTGTAACTTACAGTTCACAGGTGTATTGTCCATCTGTAAATGTCATAAAAATGATTTCTATTTTGCTGGCAAGATTGCACGAGCCTTCTGCATGTGAGTTCCTGCAAAACGTCTAAAGCATTAGCAAACAAAGCGACAATAACCGGAGCTCAAGAATTCTGGCTACAATGTATATTTTGCTCAAATATTTTATTGTTGGACAACAGATGTGCAGGATGCAGATTTAAACCTAAAGTAAAGTAAACGTGTTTTTATAATAGCAGTAATAGCTGTAAGCTGACTAATATAGTGGGAAATGAAAATAATTTATTTAATTGAACTTATTCTTTAAAAGAATTATTCTGTTACAATGTAACTTTTTATTTACATAAAGCATAGCTTAGCCTATATTGCTACATTCATTTAGATTTATTTTCATAGCATTTAGAATGAGTATTGTTTAATATGAAGACAAAATAACAAAATATATTTATACTACACACAGTGTTGAGTAAAAACTTAATTAATTACTAATTACATCATTAAAATGTATTTCAGTTACTTTTCTAATTTTATAAATGTATCAGATTCAAACTTGAAACCATTGAAGTAGTGACATTGAATTTATTGTCATTATTGCCATTAATTTAAGCATGTGCAATTGTTGGACATTCGTTTTTGTAATTAAGTCATTATGAAAAATACCTGCATAACTGTTAAATACACAATTACTCTACTTCTCTGAAATTATACCATATACTGCCATGAACACATTTCTTACTCAGTTCATTTTTTCTTAATGTGTAATTGTCTTTAGACAACAACAAAAAAAAGGATTATTTTGCAAGATATATTAGTGTAACACAAAATACATACTCCTTTTCTCTGACTTGATTTATAGTGAACTGTTGAATATATTCACAATACTTAAGGCAAGTTCATTATAAGTAACTGCAAAAAAACGACCTAAAATGAAAAGAAATCCTTTACTTTTTCAGCAGCAAATTCATTTAATTAGAGTAACTGATTGTCAAACACACACTTTCACACACCATGTCTTGTATGGTCCTAAGGCTGGAAGTTTGGGGCCATTCATGGGCGATCGGGGGTTTTTCCTGTGGAGTTTGTTCAGCCGGTCGCTGCTCCTGACTTCATTAACATTCCTGTGGATAAGAAAGAAGAGCCCAAGAACAAGCAGGGTCGCGTGGCCGCCTCTGCCGCCGTGGCTGTGGCTGTGGGCTCTGCTGCCGCAGCCCACGAACTGGACCGCACCATTGAGGTAAACGTCCCGTGCAGAACATAGTCTGCAATTTTCATTTAATGTGCCATCATGTATCGTCCCGAGTGTTGTTGTGTATCTGCGTGTCTCCTCTAGGTGGCGTCTCCTGTCAGTGAGTATACAGAGGCCTACACAGACAGCGCTGATATGGACATCGATGAGAGAATCCTGCAGGACGTCCAGTACAACATGGTGGAGTTTGCCAAGAAATATTTCAGAGGGGCCCAGAAAAAAAACGGGTCGGTTGATTATGTCATTCGGCATTGCGTGCTCATATGCTGTGCATAGTTGGATTAAAAGATCATGTAGAATTGACACAGAGACGTATGTTTATATTTAGAGGTGATTCATATAAGAAAAAGTCAAAGAAATCAAAGGAACCCAGGGATCCATCAGAAATGGTGAAATTCTCCAAGGTACTCTTTACATTTTTAATCAATGTCATGCATTATTATTAAAATTATTATTACTATTATTATTATTATTATAATTTTCATCATTGTTGTTGCTATAATTATCATTATTATTATTATTATTATTATTATTATTATTATTATTATTATTAGTAGTAGTAGTAGTAGTAGTAAAAGTAGTAGTAGTAGTAGTATAGTAGTAGTAGTAGTGTTACTAATTATTGTAGTAGTAGTAATAGCAGTATTGCTGTTATTGTTAATAATAATGATAAAAAACATTATTTAATATATTTTCAGTTTTATTTCAATTATATATTTTTTACTTTTATTTATTTAATTTTATTTGTAATTTTTTATTTTATTTTACATTTTATTTAATGTCATGCATGGAATATTTTATTATTATAATTTATTATTATTTTTTGCTAAAAAACTTTAATATATTTTCTATTTTATTTTTTATATCTCACAAGTTTTTTTTTGTTGTTTCAAAATTGTTATTTAAAAATATGTCAGTTATTATAAAACAAATGATTACTATATTAAAACATTATGCTAATTATATCGGTGAATTATTCCTTTAAAATAAGAGAAGGAGACGTCTCAAAAGTTTCTTAATATTTTTATGCACATTGTGGTTGATCTTTGCTTTAGTCCCCAATTCAAGAGTCCCTGATTGAGTTCACTGATGAAAACCTGAACAAAGTAGCTGCAGAGATATTTCTTGGTAAGCAGAATGTAAATATATTAACTAATAAATGAAGTGACATATTTACTATTTAATATGATTTAAATGGCTCTCATCTCTCAGCTATAATGAAGTTTATGGGCGACTACCCTATGAAAGGCCAGGCTGAGCAGGACGTCATCAGTACCATCCTAAGGGTATGCGACTCTTCAAATATCCCAATATGCCATCTTATCATGAAATATTAAAACAGGGATGTGCGTAATGTCTCCAAAGCAGTTTGATATGAGCTCGGTGTCTGTTTCAGCTGAGTGGCGAGTATGGACTAATGAGGGATGAAGCGTACTGCCAAGTGCTCAAGCAGATCACTGGCAACACCAGCTCCAAGACGTATGAGCTGCTTCTTTTTTACATTTACATTTGGATAGTAAAAATAGGCAGTAAAAAGAGCTTCATTTTTTAAATATAATAATAAGAATAATAAGAATAATATTAGGGCCTCACAGTGGCGCAGTGGGTAGCACGTTCGCCTCACAGCAAGAAGATCGCTGGTTCGAGCCTCAGCTGGGTCAGTTGGCGTTTCTGTGTGGAGTTTGCATGTTCTCCCTGTGTTGGCGTGGGTTTCCTCCGAGTGCTCCGGTTTCCCCCACAAGTCCAAAGACATGCGGTTCAGGTGAATTGGGTAGACTAAATTGTCCGTAGTGTATGAGTGTGAATGGGTGTATGGATGTTTCCCAAAGATGGGTTGCAGCTGGAAGGGCATCCGCTGCGTAAAACATATGCTGGATAAGTAGGCGGTTCATTTTGCTGTGGCGACCCCAGATTAATAAAGGGACTAAGCCGAAATGGAAATGAATGAATGAATGAGAATAATAATAAATAGATAGGGCAGCACGGTGGTGCAGTGGGTACTACAATTGCCTCACAGCAAGAAAGTCGCTGGTTCGAGCCCGGCTGGGTCAGTTGGCATTTCTGTGTGGAGTTTGCATGTTCTCTCCGTGTTTGCGTGGGTTTCCTCCGGGTATTCCAGTTTTCCCCCACAATTCCAAAGACATTTGGCATAGGTGAATTGGGTAAGCTAAATTGTCCGTAGTGTATATGTGTGAATGAGTGTGTATGGATGTTTCCCAGTGATGGGTTGCAGCTGGAAGGGCATCCGCTGCGTAAAACATATGCTGGATAAGTTGGAGGTTCATTCCACTGTGGCGACCCCAGATTAATAAAGGGATTAAGCCGAAAAGAAATTGAATGAATGATTAAATAGATATACAGTATGTACAGTTGAAATCCGAATTATTAGCCATCCTGAATTGTTAGCCCCCCTGTATATTTGTTTTCACCAATTTCTGTTTAAGATTTCTTTTTAAAGATTTTTTCCAACACATTTCTAAACATAATAGTTTTAATAACAAATTTCTAATAACTAATTTCTATTATCTTGGCCATGATGACAGTACATCATTTTTTACTAGATATTTTAAGACACTAGCATTCAGCTTAAAGTGCAATTTAAAGACTTAACTAAGTTAATTAGGTCGACTAGGCACGTTTTTATAACAAGAGGTCCATGGAAGACAATTAAATGTTTAATTTATATTAATCTTTCTCTTGTGTGACAGTGAAAATACAATGCCACTTCAACAACCCATTTACACTTGTATTTACTCATTTAGCAGACACTTTTATCTTGTTGAAAGAGTAAATCATGGTGGATTGTTGTTAATTTGCCAGTGAATGCTAATTGTTGGTGTGTTTGACAGGGAGAGTTGTCAGAGAGGCTGGAGGCTGCTGTACATCTTCACTGCATACTATAAGTGTTCAGAAGTGCTCAAACCATACCTGCTCAAGTACCTTCAAGATGTCTGTGCAAGTCCAGGAGTGCACTTTCAAGGTAAACACGCTTTTAAGCATCAGCTACACAGATCAAACTGATGAAATGTTGACTGACGATAATAATAAAGAACTGATATATTGGCAGGTATATCCAAGGCTTGTGAGCAGAACCTAAGGAAGACGTTCCAGTATGGTGGGCGCATTGAGCATCCTAATGGGATGGAATTGAAAGCTATGCTGGTAAGTTGAATATTATTATAATAATATATTATAATAAGGGGGCAGCACGGTGGCACAGTTTGTAGCAAAATCACCTCACAGCAAGAAGGTCGCTGGTTCGAGCCCCGGCTGGGTCAGTTGGCGTTTCTGTGTGGAGTTTGCATGTTGTCCCCGTGTTTGCGTGGGTTTCCTCCGGGTGCTCTGGTTTCCCCCACAAGTCCAAAAACATGCGGTAAAGATGAATTGGGTAAGCTAAATTGTCCGTAGTGTATGAGTGTGAATGGGTGTGTATGGATGTTTCCCAGCTGGAAGGGCATCCGCTGCGTAAAACATATGCTGGATAAATTGGCGGTTCATTCCGCTGTGGCGACCCCAGATTAATAAAGGGACTAAGCCGAAATGAAAATGAATGAATGAATGAATGTATGAAAGTGAATGGCTGTGTATGGATGTTTCCCAGTGATGGGTTGCAGCTGGAAGGGCATCCGCTGCGTAAAACATATGCTGGATAAGTTGGCAGTTCATTCCACTGTGGCGACCCCAGATTAATAAAGGGACTAAGCTGAAAAGAAAAATGAATGAATTATAATAGGAAGTTCTGCTTTGAAATTTATGATGCACAAAAAAATAGTGTACTTAAAGATATAGTTCGCACAAATGTGCTGTTAATTTGCATCCAAAGTATTATGTGTTTCTTGTTCAGTAGAACATTAAAAATGTTTTTTAGTTGAAACTGATCCTCTGTGATTTGTGAAATGCAGGTCAAAAATAACCAGCACTTTGAGAGCCAAAAACCCTACAGGCAACACAAAATTAATGCTTGTGGCTTTTAAAAATTCATTGAGGTTTTATGAAGTGAAACAGCTGCTAAAGAGCTTGTCCTGACTGGCATTTTTATGGCACTTCAGATAAACAATCTCTGTCCATACTATAAAACCTAAAATGTATGATGCGCGACTATTCATGCACACTGGGCATTTGCATATCTTGCTGGAATCCATTCATGTTTCTGCTCGGTAGCGTAATGATTAAATGAAAACGGCTTGACGAATCAGGGAACATTACTCATTATTCCAGAAGACCTATCAAAGAGATATTGTTAATAGCCACGCCCCCTTTTTCAAAAGTCCTCATTCACTTTTTACATTAGTCCACTTGTCTAATCCCCTTAAAAGAGCAAATGAAAACTCTCACAGTGCATTATGGGTATTCACTATGAGTCTCAATGTGATAATAGCTGTTGACATTTTAGGATGTAGGACCAAAGTTTCATCTTAAACTCTTCTTTCATGTTCTGCTGAAGAAATGTTAACAACGTAATCCCATTTATTAAAATTATATATGCAGAAACATGATTAATTCCAGTAAGATATACTGTTTTTTCATCATTTATTCAGATTTATTTGGTGCTAATAGTAACATGGAAGAGGTTGTACGTTTACAGTTTAAGTGATTTGTTCTGAAAAATTCAGGAACATCAAAACTGTTACATTTGTATTTTGTGGATAAAACTTTGTATTTTTAAAAAAGATTTCTGACGATTTCTGCTGCATCGCTACAAATATTAGTCACATTTTACAAACCTGTGCATAATCCTACACAATCTATTGTTTTCCAGGCTGGAAGGAGCTCCAAACGCCAGTTGTTTCTTCTTCCTGGTGGAATTGAGCGCCACCTAAAGATTAAAACTTGCTCAGTAAGTTGTCTCTATCATATTTATTGCAGTGTGACTCTTCATGGTTTTCATTTAAAAGGAAAGATTTAAATCTGGGGTGACACTGTGGCTCAGTGGTTAGCACTGTCACATCACAGCAAGAAGGTCACTGGCTCGAGTCCCGGCTGGGCCAGTTGGCATTTCTGTATGGAGTTTGCATGTTCTCCCCATGTTCACGTGCGTTTCCTCCGTGTGCTCCGGTTTCCTCCACAATCCAAAGACATGCAGAATAGGTGAATTGAATAAACTAAATTGTCCGTAGTGTATGTGTGTGTGAGTGAGTAAGTGTGTATGGGTATTTCGCAGTACTGGGTTGCGCCTGGAAGGGCATCTGCTGCGTAAAACATATGCTGGAATAGTTGGCAGTTCATTATGTTGTAGTGACCTCTGAAATAGAGACTTAGCCAAATGAAAATGAATGAATGAATGAATGAATGAATGATTTAATTTGGATGGACTTTTTGTTTCTTTCAAGGTGGCTATGGATGCCATTGAAGAGCTGTGCTATGAAATGGGTCTGCATAAACTTGAGGCTTTGGATGAATATGCTGTTTTTGTGGTCACAAACAGAGGTGAGATGATTAAAAATAATAAAAGATGATCTTAAGTTGCTAATACTGTAGTTAATTATCCTATGATAATAAGGGTCATTGTAACTAACTAACTAAAAATATACAAACAATACAAGAATCGAAATCTGTGTGATTGCTCTTTCTCCAGGTCAGAACGTCCGCCCTCTGAACAAAAGGGAGTACATCTTGGACATCACTACAGAGGCTGAACACGTTGACAGCAACTACAGTCTGTGGTTTCGAAGAGTGATCTGGACGCAGCCACTAAAGTTTGACAACGAGCTCGGAGTCACTATGCATTACAATCAGGTGCATCAGCCAGACTGATTCAATTTCCTAGACATTCCTTTCATGTTTTGTGCAGAAGATCTGAGGCATTTGTTCTTGTTTTGATCTAAGTTTTTCCTGTTCTAATCTGATCTTCATTCACATTTTGCAGGTGTTCCCCGACTACTTGAAAGGGCTGCTCAGTGTTCTCCCGCAGGGTAAGGCCAGCGAGCAGCAGCTTCAGCAAGTGGCAAAACTGGCAGCTCTGCAACACCGTGCCAAGGACTCACTCTACCTGCCCACCATGTAATCTCATTAATCTTACTGCAAAATTATCAACCAGAGGAAGAAATTAAATGTTAAAATGTCACATTTATTCCAATGCAACAAATGACACTGTGTGGTTACTATGAATTTTAGTCATTATACATTATTTAAAGGGACAGTGCACCAAAAAAAAAGGAAATCACAGTATGATTTATGCACCCTCAAGCCATCCTATATGACTTTTTATCTTTCAGACAGTCTAAGTTATATTTAAAAAATGTCCTAGCTCTTCCAAATTTTATAAAGGGCATGAAGTGATGGCGTTTGCTAAATGTCTGTTAACTGTTTCACTCTCCGGGCCTCACAGTGGCGCAGTGGATAGCACGTTCGCCTCACAGCAAAAAGGTCGCTGGTTCGAGCCTCGGCTGGGTCAGTTGGCGTTTCTGTGTGGAGTTTGCGTGTTCTCCCTGTGTTGGTGTGGGTTTCCTCCGGGTGCTCCGGTTTCCCCCACAAGTCCAAAGACATGCGGTATAGGTGAATTGGGTAAGCTAAATTGTCCGTAGTGTATGTGTGTGAATGGGTATGTATGGATGTTTCCCAGAGATGGGTTGCAGCTGGAAGGGCATCCGCTGCGTAAAACATATGCTGGATAAGTTGGCGGTTCATTCCGCTGTGGCGACCCCAGATTAATAAAGGGACTAAGCCGAAATGAAAATGAATGAATGAATGTTTCACTCTCCAGAGCAGAAGGTGGCAGTAATACACCTTTAAGTAGGCAAAACAAGCAGGAGACCAATCTCATGAGAATGATTTGGATGAACTGTCCTTTTTTGTTCATCATCATTTACTCATACTTGACATGTTTTAATCCAGTTTGAAAATGTTGAAAACTGGTTGACATCCAAAAGAAGGAGAAACAAATACCGTAGTTGTCAGTGGATAGCGGTTTCCAACATTCTTAAATATTCTCTGTAGAATTCAGAAACACAATGAGGTTATTCAAATTATACTAATATGAAAGTTTGATTATGAACTAGTGTTGTCAAAAGTATTGATTCTGTTGAGCTCATTCACATTGGCCATTGTGTTCACATGCTCAGTATGACTGTGATTGGCTCTGAAAGTGCCAATAAAAAGTGAACACAGATACACAGACACTGGATGGGTTTAAAATCTGCATCTATCAGCTAATCTGTCAGTGGATCACTCATATATCTGCTCATATATGGACCAGCAGATAGACACTTCAGTGTTTGTGCATCTGTTAAGATGGTGGAGAATTGGAGAAATGAGCCAATCACAGTCTGCTGAGCTTGTGAACACAATTGCCAATCAGTGGTGTTAAAGAACATGCTCAACAGCGGTCAAATGTTAGCAGGAAATGGATGTTTTTCAAAAAATTTTTTGAAATTTGCACCAAAGTAATTTTTGACAAACCTATTATAATATATATATATATAATATATATATAAGACAATAGACCATATAGAGTTGTCTATTTAAGACTATAGTTTGAAATAGACCCATTTGTTTGCGTGACACAGTAACATTCTAAACATTACATTAATTTATTTCATGTGTGATTAAAAAGGCTCTTATGAGGGTGCATAAACATCACATTCTTTTGATTTCCACATAAAGGCTATGTCTAATCTGAACAATCAGGCATTCAATCTAGGAAAGAATACGTTTGTTAATTGCAGAAAATTGCAGAAAATCAATCCTGGGGATCATTATTAGGTTTGAAGGAGAAATAAGTCACTCTGGTGTTGAAAAACGTTTAGATGTTAAAAACACTTGTATTAATTGTAATTGTTCAGTTGGCTCCTGAAGGAAAACAGCACCTGGCTACAATCCCCTGCAGTCATTTACATTTGAATACCTTTACTATAAGCTAAGCGTCTCTTGTTCTCTGTCATCAGCCATGAGGTTCAGGAGTATATTCCCACCCAGCTTTCCGGTCTCCAGCGGGCTCAGCAGTGGTTAAACATGGTGACCCAACATATGCAGCAGGTGCAGCCCCTCAGTCCCCATCAGGCCAAAGCACAGTTTCTGGGTGAGTTGTTGACTCAGGAGAACAGCCAGTGTGTAGGCGCGCAGTCCTTTATTCACAAGGCTAATTGTTGTGCTTGTGTTTCTGTGTCAGGACTCGTGAGTGCTTTTCCTATGTTTGGCTCATCATTCTTCTACATACTGAGCAGCAGCAACAGTGCTGTCGACACCCCGTGTGTACTGGCTGTCAATCAAAACGGTCTGAACTTTTTGAGCAAAGAGACTCATGTAAGTGTAATCTCAATGGTTACTGGATAAAATAAGGATTATTTGGCTGGAAGTCTTTTAAAACTTAAGCTACAAATCAATATTTTGTCATGATTTGAAAAGCCATATAGAATCAAAAATGAATAAATTAATAAATAAATATATATTTTAAAGAAAATAACTTTCTTATGCATCTAAACAGCTGCATGACATTTCTCAGTAGTGAGGTTATAATGGGGCCAAAGTCTTGACCATTTCAACTGTGGAATAATGCAAAAAGAAAACATTTATTACAGGCATGATGTATGGAATCAAACTGAACAGCTAGTTGCTAGTGATGTATCTTAACACATTTCAGAGATGTGTCTTGTAATAACTGCACAGAGTAAGAAGTGACAAACAAAACGTTATGACTTATTTGTGTTGCCAGATCTTGTTGGACAAAAAGACCAGCAAACAATTATACAAAAAACAAAAATCAATCCGAATACTTTATGAGGAAATGAATACCAAAATATGGCTTTTGACATTTGACCACTCTAATATTTGGGGACATTTTTTTTGTCATGTACTGTATAGACAGCTGTTTTTAATGTTACTCAGGAGCCAATGGTGAAGTTCCCGCTGAAGGAGGTCCAGTCCACTCGTACACAGAGGCCCACAGCTGGCTCTAGTTACCCCTATGTTGAGATAATGCTGGGTGATCTAATGTCGCAACGCATTACCCAGTTACAGCTGGAACAGGTATGGACAGTGTACCATTTCAAATCACAAGTAACATAATTAAGCCATGTCTAGCTATTTTAAGGACCTTTCAAGGTGTGTTGTTAGGGTATGTTTGCACAATGATGCGCTAAAAGCTGAAAGATTTTATTGTTTACAGGTGACAACATTGTCACAGGGATATGCAAAAATTGAAATAAAATGATCTGTTTTGCATGCCACTCCAGTAGTTGGAGATTTCACTTGGTAATGAAGCACTTGGTTGTCCAGTACTTATGCATTAGATTAAACATAAAACATGTGTGTTTTGTAGTATACATGGAGATTATAATAGCATTGACTGCATCCAAAAAATGTAAAATGCTGCATTCGGAGACTGCATTTCACAGTGGGAAGGCATCAAGGCACGTGCAAATCCAAATTCTGCTTTACTTCTTGTCTTAAGTCGGCAGCCTAAGCTTTTTTTTTCACCAAAATGTCCAATTTTCAAAGTTGCAGTTTTCTTGTAAATGAACATCTACAACACATTTTACCCTGATAAGGTACTTG
>CAIGQW010000272.1:6625591-6674960 GCA_903798125.1 Danio choprae
CACAGCAAAAAGACCAATGTTGAATTAACTCTCACAGAGTTGATTTCAACACTTTTTATGAGTTTATATAGCTCCACACTTTCTGGAGTTAAATTAACATTATACAAATACTTAAAAATATAACACTGAAGGTAGAGTTGTTTTTTTGACTCCCAAAAAATGTTAAAACAACTCTAAAAGGGATAAAGAAAAACAACACTGTTCAGAGTTGCAAGCTTTAAATTGGTAGAATTATTTTCACCATTAAAAACCATAAAATGAACTCCAGCACACAAAATACTGTCTCTTAAACGTCTTTATTTTTTATTCTTACTTGCAGTGCAATTTGAAGTTAATTTAAAAAAATGTCAAACATACAAACTTTCATCTGCAACATTGTATGAATTTTAAATATAAAATGACTTTTAAAAAATATAATCTGAATATTTTTTGTATGATACACCTTTCCCCACTTCGAAGCACTTTAAATGTACAAATGCATGATCAAATTGTTGCACATTCTCCAAGTGACATGGTTGCAAGTTAATCTCAAGTAGATGCCTACAGCCTTGCTGAGATCAAATCAATTTAAACTTAGATCCTGGAAAGTAGCTATGTTTAACTTTTGACTGCTGGGATGTGGTTTCTAACTAATAAAACAGTTCAGCATTCTATTAACACCTTCATGATCAGAAATTAAAATAATGTCACTGTCTGATTAAGTAATCTGGCTCTCAAATCCATGACTCTGGGTGACTCCTTTGTTTTCCCAACATTAATGTTGTACAGAGTTGTCTGCAGGAATGTGTAAAAATTCACAAGTGGACTATCATAAGACAAATTAAACACATAATGTGCTTTGAAAAGTTCATCAAATGCTCCAAGGGAGCGGTTTGCCTGGCATGGGATGAGATGTTTATCCAGGACGATATAGAAAGTGTCAATCTTGCTTTTCTGATGTCCAATCGCAAGGAGGTATGGATGCTGACATTGGTTGTTGCTCAGATGCTCAGCCAAACTGCAGCATGACTAAGGATAAGAAGAACAATGAACATTAGACAATATATCATGTGTAGCCACAGAGTAAACATCATAAGTGATGGTCATACAAGGGCTCATTGGGTTGTGAATTATTTAAACGCCTATTAAGACTTGATTTCATTCATGTTTGAGCAAACCACAACACATTATTATAATGGCGCTTACCTTATGGAAGATTACATGTCTTTCAACAGCATCACTTGCACTAATTTTTGGAGACTTCAGTTCTCCAGGTGGTGGTGGAAGAAGATGTATCAGCAACAGAAGGGATGATATTTCTGGATCATAGACTGAAAGCAACGATTCACATGAATTATTTAACTAAAACAAATGTAATAAAGACCTAAATAAGTTTTACATTTGTTCATGTTTAGCCTAAAATTTGTTAGTGTAAATTTGTTTAAATTGAACAAATTTATCCAGAAAATATGTAGATTGTAATGTTTCACCATTTTGTTATGGTTTAGTCATCAAAACAATATATGCAGTAACTGTAACTGCAAATATAGCAAATGCTCTAAGCATTTAAGTACATCAACCTTAATGAAACACAACTTACTTCTTGGCTCATCAAGATTACTTCCTTGTGGACTTGTTGCTGAGAGCAACAACTAGCTCAACTCTGCAGTTGAAGTAAGGTGCTTGGCCTCTTTTATGACATTTGGCCTGAATAATATGTCCCACTTTTGAAGCAGCCTGGAAGACGTATCTTCGTCAAAAAGAAGAGTAAAATCCTGATCCACCTTTAAATAAAAAAGATATTAATCTGTGAAAAACACTTCTAAACCGAATGCCATTGAAAATGTAATATTCAAAACTTACCAGTCCTCCTGTATCCAGAAATTTTAGAAAGATGGAGAGGATATGAACACTAGAGCCTGGATCTTTAACAAGATTCTGACGATGTTGAAATGTCTCTCTCATCTTCTTGAAAATGATGGACCTATCTGTTGTATGGTTAAGCAAAGACATGGCCTCTTTGCAAGCATCTCCATCAAGCTGCCCTTCAACATTAGTAGCCCTTTGGCATTTTGGGCCTCCTTGTGAAATCTCAGGAGGGTCATTTGATGGCACATATCCTCGACGAATCATTCTGTGAACTGTTTTCAAACGCCAGGCAATGTATCCAGTGTTGCTTGCAGCATCATAGAAGTGCTCCTGAAAAAAGAATTTTTTTAAATTAAAACACTTAAATATTTTCAGAAACATGAAATTGTTCAATTTATTCTAAGTGCTTAATAAAAAATAACTAAAACTCACCATCATTTGCAAAAACTGTCAGTACCACATTGGCTTGACCAATGAGGTCCCTAAGTATTTCTTCATCAACTTCAGTCCCTGTTGCATCCTTGTATATACATTTTGCATCGGGTGGCAAGCAAAATCTCTCAATGACTGAAAAAGATGAAAAGATTTATGTTTTTTAATTAAAATTTTTATGCAAGCATACTTTTATTTTAGGTTAATGTATTTCAACGTATCCCATTCATAAAGAATACAACAGGCATGTAAAACAAGTCAGAAAGATGAAATAGTTAATATTTCAATCATCATACTTTAAAACATTTAAATGAAATGAAATGAAACAAACCTTTTAGATGAAATCAAACCGCTCATCAACAATCCAGCTTCACACTTCTGTTTGCCGTGCTTAACCTGGACCAACATCCTTAAATGCTATTGCATTGGACTCGATGTAAAGGAAGAACACTGTAAAATTCCATGACATTATTTTAACATTAAAAATCACAATAATCGTCGCACAGACAACGAGTGCTCCTCAATCAGATCGCGTTCAGTAATCAAGGCACTGATCAGGGAGCCACAACAAAGAAGAGACGTTTTTCGAAAAAAAAAAAAAAAAAAAAAAACCTGTTTTATTTATATTTAGCACGAACGAACATGGCGAGACAGGTTAAGAACAAATCAGCAAATATTTATAATTGTTTAAAGGTTAAAATGTTACTGGTAACAAGTTATATGAATCAAATTATTTAATTATATTATAGTCTAAAAACGTTCTCAATCCTCCTCATCCTCGCGCCCCCCGTTTCTCTTAGCCCTTAAAACATTTGTTCCATTCGATCGTACATGTGATGTCCACTACGCAGGGCACTTAAAGGATATTCTGCCATGATTGCAGTTAAAAGCGTGTTTAATTCTAGAGATACCGTGCGTTGTGTAGCGCAAATCGTTTTATATTTATTTTTCTGAATGAAGCAAGACTTTTCGTCTGCAGTGGTAGAGAGCAGTGAACACTATCTAGGGAACGTGTCGATCTCAAGTTCCTTGAGTATATTATGTTAGTATATCGTTTTTATTAATGTTACATTAATAATTCTGGCTTAATAGTCCATGTACATGACGACAAGTACAAAACGATAACAAAACTCAAATCGTGTCTTTTTAAATCATGTCTTTGCAAACAAACGTTTTATCTCACGCAAAAATAAAAACATTAATCTTCGGATTTATACATGTATTTAAGAACATTTCAATATATGTATCGTGTTAGTGCAAATGCATATAGGGCCTAACGTCACAAATAAACTGAGATTCCCTCTTTTTGGTTACAAACTTTTCCAATATGCAGACTAGCACGCTTTGCTAGCGATCTCGTTTCCTCGCTTTGATATAAATATATTACATTTGTCTACTTGTGCAGGGCTTTATACTGCATAATATTGCACACGATCATGTCATACACACCATAAATCATAATTGAATAAGTATAATAGCTTAAATGTAGCCTACTTACCACCGAAAACTGCACCATGCGGTTAATGGCGATCTCACTGATTGAGGGCGCTAAATCGAGACGCAGGTTAAGCAGCCAGTTATTTAACCACAGCATTTAGACTATATATATATATATCGTTTTATTGATGTAACGTTAATAATATAATGCCTTAATGGTTCAAGTACACGACGATAGATAACAAAACTAGTTTTTAAATCATGTCTTTGCAAACTAACGTTTTAAAAAATAATTATCTTTGGATGTATACATGAACTTTTAACAAAATTTCAATGTATATATCACATTAATATACAGTAAATGTATATTGGGCCTACACATACACTGAGATTTCTTCTTTTTCATTTCCACGCTTTGCTAGCGATTTTTCTTGTTTTGATGTAAATATAGAGCTATTACATTTGTTTACTTGTACAGGGCTCTGTATTGCATATTGCACATGCTACTGTTATACATATATCATAATTGAATAAATATAATAGCTTAAAATGTACTTACTGCCAAAAACTACACCATGCTGTTAACCATTTCTCTCAGAGACACACTAACTTGAAATGTGTGGGGGGCTGAGTGCTTGGGCGGAGTATCATCATAACTCCTCGTGGGAGTTAAAGTGACTCTGATGATCAACTCTTTTAAATGACTCCAACATTTGACACGATTCTACATTATATGTGTTAAAATAACATTTTGAGAGTTGAAATTAACTCAGAAAGATTTAACATCGAAATTTCAACTCCCCAGTTTTTGCTGTGGATCCCTGACTAGAAGAAATTTACCCTTTGAAATTTGTGATTTAATTTCAATTAATCGCCCAGCCCTAATTTCTATGCTGCAATGGTCATTATATGACATCATGCACTTTTTAAAAAAAAAAACACAGTTCAAGACATAACATCCAAAATGTAAAAATATGCAGATACTCTACTATTGCTTTGCCTTTGATTGCACAGAGTCTGGAGCTGTGTCGTGTCGTGGCCATGCACATGGAGAACCTGCTGTCTGTGCGAGAGAAGAGGCTTACTCTGCCGCCCAGTGAAATCACCCTCCTCTAGCACCCCTGCCTCACTCATGTTTTTTATTATTACTTTATGACAATAACTGCAATCAGACACTATTACACTCCCACAAGTCCACCTGTCATTATTGGTAGTGCAATGTGTCTGTTTGCAATTTCAAACCAGGTTCATGAATTAGCTTGTTATTTACAATACTTTGCATGCATTCCATTAGGTTGAACATTTGAGCCCATAATTGAAAACAGCTTATTGCTACCTCTAGTTCTGGAGATTATTTTTTATTATAAGAGAGAGGAAGAGGAAACAATTTTAGCTACTGATTTTTAAGCTCTGATTTGCACTACTTGAGACGATCATGTTTTAAATATTTATATATTGTTTGCATTTTTGTTAAATTCTCTATGTGGACAGGAAATGCACTATATGTACAATGAATGTAGATTTAATATTCAAATAAAATAAATGTACATGCTGTAGTGTGTCTGCTAAATGTTTTTTTTATTACAATAATGCACATTGTCCAAACTTCAAATAACATTATATATTTTTATAAATGTTTATAAAAAACATCTGGGAATTATTTAATGTAAAAAGTTTTTTTTTCATACAATTTCTTAATCATTTCAAACACACTAACACACTACAAATTCTTCATACAATACATCATATAATTCATTCATTCATTCATTTTCTTTTCGGCTTAGTCCCTTTATTAATCTGGGGTCGCCACAGCGGAATGAACCGCCAACTTATCCAGCATATGTTTTACGCAGCGGATGCCCTTCCAACTGCAACCCATCTCTGGGAAACATCCATACACACCCATTCACACTCATACACTATGGACAATTTAGTCTACCCAATTCACCTATACCGCATGTCTTTGGACTTGTGGGGGAAACCGGAGCACCCGGAGGAAACCCACGCCAACACAGGGAGAACATGCAAACTCCACACAGAAACGCCAACTGACCCAGCCGAGGCTCGAACCAGCGACCTTCTTGCTGTGAGGCGAACGTGCTACCCACTGCGCCACTGTGAGGCCCATATATATATATATATATATATATCTATTGTATTATTTTAAGTAAACACTTGATCTAAATATACTGTATTTCCACTCTTTTATTAAATAAAATGTACAATATAGAAATGATAAGTAAAATAATAAATTCATTCATTCATTCATTCATTTTCATTTCGGCTTAATCCCTTTATTAATCTGGGGTCGCCACAGCGGAATGAACCGCCAAAATAATAAATTATAAGTTAATATAAATTATAAGTAAAATAATACATTTATAAGTAATATAAATTCTCACTGATCTTATGAAATATATAAATGATACATAATAAATAGCCAAAGTAATCATACATAAATAAACATTTTGCATAAAATATTGATTGAGCTAAATGCATGTGTGCTCTTTTGGTAAATTCAGTCGTTTTTTTAAGTACCATAAATCAAGTGACTAAACATTATACTTAACAATGTATCCAATAAATTAATGTCAACAAAAGTTTTGATTTAATTAAATCCAGCCGATTCAAACATACCAGAACCGCAAATCCAGAGCAGATTCCTGATCCGTGTTTTCCACATGCACGCTCTCGAGGGGCGTGGCTTGGCGAATTGGTCACAGATCCTTGCCTTCTGATTGGCTCGCCCGAGACGTGGTTCCTGTGAACTTGCCCTGTGGTCAAACTGCATAAACACACAGCTGAAAACTTGCACGGCTTGAGGAGTGGATACAAAAGAAACGGGAGCTTGCATGAAGGATCACATTGTTTCTCTGGACCGATTGACGCCTAACGGAATTCTTATCGATCTGAGACGTTTGCGGGCTGTGATTTACCTCTGATTCGGCTTCAGGATGATGAAGTTTAGGTTCAGGCGGCAGGGAAATGACCCTCATCGTGAAAAAATCAAGCAGGATCTGTTTGCATTCAATAAGGTATGTGGGATATTAAGCTTTGGGTCTTCCCTCTCTCTCTACGGAGCATGCATGCGCTTTCGGGTTGGGTTGAAACGGACTTATTTCAAGCAGATGTATTAATAATCAACTGCACTGTTTAGTTCCCGTTTATTAACATGCTGTCCCTGATATAACGGTGTTTTACCAACTATCAGGGCCAGATATGGAAGCATCAACCACCACCGCATGAAAGTTGTTTGAAACATTCAGTACTTTTATATGTAGCAAGATTTGTTTTTCTTGTTTGTGCACAGCTTGTCGCGTATAGCTTTAAGAGGATGAAAAATGTGTTGGTTATTTGGTGTGTTATTCATCTTCATCAGTGGCGTTCATTAAATCAGATGAGATCAGATCGGGCGCGTTGTCTATTGTGAGTGACCTCAAAGTTTCCCCATGTTTGTAACTTCTGCGGTTACAAAAGATGGCCATTAATTTTTAGATCAAATTCAGATGTGGAGCTTAAAATTAGAGTTATGCAGTGGTTCACTGAACCGTGGTATGTGTGAACGGATAAACAACATACTTACAAATTACAAACTTCTTTACTTTTAAAATGTGTGTTTGTATTTATTGCAAGTTGTATTGTGTATACATCATGGGCTATGTGTGAAAAAAGTGTGTTATTTACAAATGTATGAATTATTTCATATACTAATAGGTATTTATTAAAAACAAACAAACAAACAAAAAGTTAAATAAGTTAGTTTTAAACTTTTTTTTTTCTTTTCTTTGTTTTTAATTTGATTACTTTAGGCCTTTCAATGACTGTTGTTTTATTTAAAATCAGATATACATGAGATGTTTAGGTAGTTTCATGAGTCACAAACTAAATGAGAATTCATTTAGCAATATATATTTTTCTTAAATAGTGTGTTACTGAGTGGTTCAGTTTATTTATAAGTTATAAATGTTTCCTGTATATATGTTTATTTTATTTAATGAAGGAACAAAATGTATTTATTTAGATTATAATGATAGTTTATATAACCTAAATGCATTACTTCACTTATAGCATACATAGTACATTTATTTTTGATCTACTAAAAGAGTAAAATACATATTTTGCTCATTAAGTAAAGTTTGTTTGATTGCTTTAGTCAGTTAATTTACTTTAATTATCATAACTTTATTAGTTTATATGTGTATACATTGTAATTTAGTTTTATTTGTTAAAAGAGCTTAAATGTATCTATTTAGCATTAAGTTAAGTTGGCATTAAAGTATTTATATTAGTAAATTGTAATTCATAAATGATTTTTTTAATAAAAAAAAATCTTTAGGTAAATAAATGTTTTTATTTTTAATGTGTGCATTGAATGTCTCCTGCAGTGTTGGTGGCAGCCAGGATTTGCAGAACTCTCTGTAATGGGGCTGCTCTTAAATCATAATGAAAATGTTACTGCTCCCCTGCCAGAAACATAGAAAGGGTTTGATTGTAGGCTTTTTGCTGATGACCAAACTCTGGCACAATTACAACACAACCAAACATTTCTAGCCTCCTCCTCAATCTAAAGCACTACATCAGAAAGAGAGAGACAAGCTTATGGAGTATTAAAGTCTCCCGTTTTTGTTCATTTTTCAAACGCTGCTGATGACGTTCATCCACAGATGGTTTAGGAAAAAACACAGCGGTGGTGAAGGATGAAGGTGTGTGCGTTTGTCTCATACTGATGAAGCGTCATGACACTGTGTGTAATGTTACGGGAAGGTCCTGTTATTTATCATGTCACACTTTGTCAACCTGTGAAAAGAGATTAACATCTTTCTACCAAACTCGGGCCTTATTTTGCCTCAAACTGTGTTGATTCAAGGCGACATTTTAAGAAGTGTCCCAAAACATGTTTCTGCAGATCAATTTTAAAAGCTTGTGAAGATGAATTTGGTGTTGTCTGTCAAATCTACTAGATTTCCTTCCTTACTGTTTCGGTTTCTGTGTATTTTTATTCTTTTCTTTGCTTTTTGTGGAAACAAGGAAATCCCTTTCCTGTCAGGATTGCTCTGAATAGATCTACTATTGACCTCTTTTGAGCCCTGATGCTATGTTTAACAAATGAAAAATGATTTGTTTTCTTTCTTTTATAACTGTTTTATGGAAAGAGGAATTTAAATTGTCTATCTGATGTACGTTACATGTGAGACTTCCTCTTCTCTTCTTTTACTCAGACAGTTGAACATGGATTTCCAAACCAGCCAAGTGCTTTGGCCTATGATCCCAAACTGCAGCTTATGGCCATTGGAACTAAATCAGGTGCCATCAAAATGTATCCTTTTCTGAGTGCTTCACTTAACTTCAATTAAGGGTCACTTTTTTGTTAATATTGAATGCTGTTCATAAGTTTGGGGGTCTGCAATTTATTAATACTTCTATTTGGAGAGTAGAACGAATGACTGAAACAAAACTGTTTGTGAGCTATGGGAGAATTTCTTGTGTATGAAATATTTTGACACAGTGTCCATTTAAAAAAAATAATTGAAGGTTTTTCAATCTGAAAACATTTCGTATTTGTAGAAAACTGCGAAACATTTTAACAGGAATATTTTATTCTGAAAGTGAATGAAGAAATTTTTGATTTGCTAAATGAGTTAAAGAAGTTAGTTCACCCAAAAATGAAAATTACCTCTTCTCTCTTGTGGTTTTAAATTTTTTTTTTTATTTGTAACCTTTTATGTGTTTTTTCTTCTTCTTTCTTTTCTTCTGTTGAGCACAAAATAAGATATTTTGAGCTTTGTTGGTTGCTGGAACCCATCAACATCCATAGTAGAAATAAATACTATAGAAGTCAAGAAGGATGAGTAAAAGATGACAGACATTTCATTTTTGGGTGAACTATCTCTTTAAGGCAACTAACATTCTTTAACCAATATTATTAAAAAAAAAATTACATTGAATGGAAAAATATGCTCCGATCACAATTTTCATTCACACCCTATTCACTACAAATAATGCAATTTTAAAAAGGTTTTAAGAGTTAATATATTGGTGTGGTTTTTGTATTTGTTTGCGTAGTGTAGAATCACCAGCATTTTACATTACTAGAGCTACTGAACAGTTTGCTCGCCAAAATATACTTTTTATATATGCATTTTGCAAGGGTCTGTATACAGTGAACATCATATAAGTTTGAGGTTTTATAGCCACTTTTTGCTTAAATTTTCAGAAACTTTCATAAAATGGAGAGAGTTATTCAATTTGATGTCGATCTGGGATACTATGGTATTGAGGGAATGTCCTACTTTATGGTTCATTGATTGTGATTAATTACTCTGAATGTGTGGCCCTGTTGTGTTAAAGACTTGAGTCATCATCAGCCTGTTACACAGTGTGATTCAATACATATTGTTCCAGTCCTACAAAACCTGCTACTTCAGAAACTCAAGGTTTCGGAATTGTCATAAATTATAAGCAACACTGTCCAGACTTAAGTGTTTATGTCCGCTGGGTTGAAGGAATGTTTAGGAGGATATCATCAGAGCAAAGTGTAGGAGACTCCTCTGGTGAGCACTCATTATCTCGTCCTCTTGGACCGGGACGGGTCAGACTGGAAAACGTCCAGCATTCCTTCACAGTCTGGCTTGCGGTTTTCCTCAGATGGAAGCAGAGATACGGGCAGGATCAGTGATATTATGGTGGTTGCGATGGTACAGTGCAGGTCTTTGACTGTTTGGAGGCTGGTGGTGTCAGGCACAGCCCAGCTGAGAGACGCTCGCTCTGCTGCAGATTTGACTCACTGGACGGAACGGGACGGGGAGGGTGAAGCAGATCTGACAACCTGCCACTCTCCAGATCTGAGCCACTATCTGTCAGCGCTTAAAAGCTCTTGCCTCGTCCATCAAACAAGATGTCTTGTGATGGAGCGAGAGGACAGAGAGGCTTTGAGTGTAAATGAAGAGGGTGTTCTGAGGTTGAGTAATGAAAGGTTTGGTTTCGGAGGCATTTCCTCTGATTGGGTGTTGAGGGGGTGTGATGAGACATCAAAGTTTGCTTTACCAAGCCTGACTCCATCCTTTATAATTCTCCATGTCTTTGTTTAACATTAGGGAGTATGTTGTTAGCTTAGTGTTGACTGCTCTTGTTGTTTGTGCTCCTTTGGCTTTAAGAGTCATCTCTGAGAGGCTTGTAAGTTTTAGCCATTTCCTCAGTTTTTTATTTTTTTTTACACCAAAAAAGCCGAATGAATTGGTGTCACTGTGGTGCATTATATAAATAAACTAGTGGGGCTTAATTAAAAAGATTGTTGTGTAATTAAAATGTATATTATATTCATTTGATATTATACTAAGGTGTTTTCCTTTGGCACCTGACTAATCCCATTAACTTATAGATCCTTTTATGATGAGTTCACACTTACATGAAGAGAACACCTATTTGTGTCACTTGCTATTCTCAGGATATTTTGTGCTTAATGTGAAATTTCCGCTTGAGTTGAATTTTTGTTGACTTATGCAACTGAGGCAAAAACACTTAAATTAGTTTTTAATGTGAACCCATTCATATTTTTATCAGTTGGATTCGAATATTGTGAAATTATGCTAAAGCAAAATTACATGAGCTAAAGGTTTCAAAATTTTTTTTTATTTAACGATGCATGTGTTTTCCTTTTAATTAGCAGATCTTTCCTCTAAAGCTGTGGTGAAAAATAATTTGAGAAAATGATTCTGCATCGATTCTGAGAATTTCAAAATGCATCGCCATTTTCTTCAATTGATTCTGAGTTTAGTTCTTAAAGGAGATGGCGCTGTATGTTTTACAAACAGCCATACTCTGCTTGCATTCAATTCCTTTAAAAAAACACATAAACCTAAAATAATTAATACATTTTGAAAAACAGCTGTTTACATGAATCTAAGTGCTCTTCCTCATGAGCATTTGAGTGTACCATTAAAAACTAGCCTATAGCGCTAACTGCTGTTAAAATTGGGCTTCAAATCAATTCAGTAGAGAATAGCGATTACATTTTGAATATCTTTGAATTGATGCAGAATCGATTTCTCTAAAGATTTTTTTGCCACACCTCTACATTCCACTGTGGTGACCTCTGATAAAATAGGGAGTAAATTGAAGTAAAGCGAGTGAGTTGTCGCTTGACTTTTATTGTACTGAGATCTATTTTTCAATAGTCTTTTGGAAAGCTATAAACATTAGGACAGAATGTTAAGATATGCAGATGAAGAGAGATTTATGTCTTTGATTTTTAATGTACAACCAATGGGAGCCTAATGGCTGACTCGGAACTCAAAAAATGTATCAATGTTTCAGTCAAGGACGGCGCTTCCATGAGACAGCATCAAGTTCTGACATGAAGTATGTGAGTAGTATTTTCCATAGTATAAAAGTGTTAAAAATAACATGCTCAAGCTAAAAGGGGACTTTTCTTTACAAATATGATGTTAGATGTTGGCACATTATTTTTATTATAGTTCCTGAACGCAAGCACATGCTCAACACTTCACCACCATGGCAACTAATGCAAAAACATAACAAATGCAAACGTAATAAAACATTATACAAGTCTCCCCATTTTCTCATCTTGCTATAAAACACATAAAATGCCGCCCTATTTTAGCCTATCATGTGCAAATCTGGATGGGAACTGTAAAACATATTTTAAGTTAATTGAATGAAATGTTCTCCCGAAGTGAAAATGGAGTTAAGCCAATTATGTTTGATTGACAAACCTGACACAGTGCTGTTAAATCAAAGTGTATTGTTTAAATGAAGTCAACCACATAAAATGCACCATTGTTCTGCATGTAAACGTATGGAGCTACACTGTAAAATAATGCTGGGTTCCACACTATCGATTTGTGTTGGGACAACATGAAGTTAAGTTAACTTATTAAAATTGTAGGTGGATTGGACCTAAAACAATTAAGCTGCCCCCTCCCCCCACCAGAAAAAATCAAGAATTCTGTTTCAGATTATTTTAAATGAGTAGTTTGAACAAACAGCAAAGGTCATTTTTTTTTTGGAGTGTAATTTAGGAATTCATCAGACTGAATGAGTACGATATCAGCATTTTGAACACTTCATTGCATTCTTAATGAAACCAAGGTAGTGACAGGTGTTTTCTCCTGTATCATGGCAAACACTGGAGTATAATAGATTAGCAAAAAAAGTAAGGGTACACCTGTTTATCCATCTGTTGGTTGTTGAATGGATTTTGAGATGCTGTCACTGCATTCGAATGAATGTAAGCTTGCAGTTAATTGTGCAGAGTCCAGGTTTAAGTGGACTCGCATGCTTTTCTATGGTGCCGTATGTCAGACTTTTTTTTTATTTTTATTTTTTTAATCAAAACATTAAGGCCTAATCTCAATTCTACCCCTTAGCCCTTCCCCTTACAGTCCCAAATCTCTTTAGCTTGAAGGCGTAGGGCTAAGGGGAACGGCTAATTTAGCGTTTATTTTTTTTTGTCTATAATCCCTAATAATAACTCCTGTATAGCGGTCCCACAACATACTTTCACATCTGACACTCGATGACACTTGATTACCCTGTCAGAAAAGACAAAAATAGAATTGGGATTAGACCTAAGTCATGACATAGGAGGAGAAAGGCAAAGTATAATCATTCACCATATGAGTATGCTTTTATGAAGTGGGGTGAGATGTTGTTTTTTGTTGGCTTTAAAAGAAAGAGAACTTTCAGTTTATGCTAAAGTTTAGTTTTTACATTGAGCCTATAAAGAGCATAACCACTTAAAAGTGGTACAGGTTTGTGACAAACTTGTGGTGCATTACATTACAGATATGCATACAAGATAATAGACCAACATGAACTTTTCTCACACTTTGCATGAACCACAATTTGATGACATAAATGCGGCGGATGGGAGATGTTTGCAACATTGTGAAGTACTTTTCCAATTGTTTAGAAATCTGCTGAGTTGTTTGTAGATTCCTTGTCAGACAGACTTGCTTCATTAAAGGGATAGTTCACCCAAAAATGAAAATTTACTCTCTATTAACTCTCCCTCAAGTAAATACAAACCATTATGAGTTTCCTTTTTTTGTTGAACACAAAAGCCATTCACCATTGAGTTCCATAGTAGGAAGAACAAATACTATGTAAGTCAAGGGAAGGGTTACAGATTTTCAGCTTTTTTCAAAATATCTTTTCTGTTCAACAGAAGAAAGAAGATTAAACCGGTTTGGAACAAATAAAGGGTGAATAAATTATGACTAATCTTTTATTTTTTGGTGAACTCTTCCTTCAAGTCTAGTGGAGACGTTTCCAAAACTTCACCTATGGGTTGTAGTTAAACTTGGCCTAAATCAATAGTCTCATCCGGCTGAATGATCTTTATGAACAACTTGGAAACTAGCTAGAGGATTCGTTCGTCCAGTATCTTATCAGTTTCTGGTGAGTTATTAGATTAAGCTGTCAGTGCTTTCTTCATTAGAGAGAAAAAAACTGGAAAACCGCTGTGGTTTGATAAGCTCCATTTTATCTGGATTGGTTCCAGCTCCAGATGTGTGCGTTTACACATCAAAGGCTGGACTGCTGTGATGTGCATAGCTCTACAGCCCCGGTCATCCTGATGTCAGACGCCAGAATGCTCCAGTCTGAAGTGTGTCTGATCAAGGGTGCTGTCATCAGAGTTTGTCCTGCGCAGAGCCATTAACAGAAGCTCTGATAGAGTCATTTATTTGGTGACTGCTATTAACCGTACCATTGAAGTGGAAGAGTTGTTTTTATTAAATAAGATTATTTCTGCCATTGAGGCTTAATGGAGTTGTGCAGTACAGAGATGGCAAATTTTTGTAGAAGTGTCTTCTCCGGATCATCCTATTTTTAGTCTGTGAGGTCATTGATGCATATTGTTTTATATGTGTCTATTTGTGCATTTATGGACTTGCTTACTTGCTTTTGTTATGATCCAGAGAAAGAAGAAACTGGTCCATATGAACTGTAACAGTTACTGACAAAGTTACATACATAATAGTCTCTGCTGCTCCTTTCTTTAATGGCAAATGACCGGCGAATCCTGCGTTGCAGCGTAGGTTATTGTATCAAAAATCAGAAAAATGACAGGAACAAACACAGCACTAAGTTGGCTATACTGTGGTATTGTTGTGAAAATAAACTTGAACCCTTTATTCCCCGCAGCCGCCAAATTTCAATCTGTCAGTGATCATCATCTTCATGTCATGATCGCTCCCGTGATCCCCTGTGCTCCGCTAATGTCTAAAGGGAAAGGTGCATTCACGTTTTACCGGATCTGGCACTACATATTTGGTGATGTACAGTATCAACGTCAATGCGTTCAGGCAAAAGATCCGAACCCAACATGATTCATTTAGTCGACTATTTTATTAAAGAATCAATAGTTTTAAACACGGTGCACATTTAAACCTCTGCTGGATGTTTCCATTCACTTAGTGCTGTGTTACACACTGCATGGAAGGTCATTGTCAAAAACCCATAATAGGGGCTCTTTAAAGACTAATTGATTACAGAGAGAATAGAGATGCGTTCAGAAAATGGCAGAATCCGTTTCTCGAAATTGTTTTTTTGCCCCAGCTCTAGTGAAATGTGAATAATCATCATTTTACAGGTGACTTAAATATGGTGTGTTTTTAAAGGGGACCTATTATTATAAATCATATTTTAAGGGGTTTAAACAGCATTGTGTGGCAACACTGTAAATGTAGCCAGCTCCTAATGGTAAAAATTTATAATTTGTATTTTTTATAATCATACTTGATTAAAAAGAGTCTGCAGAAACACTCTGACTGATATTCTCCCTTTGTACCTGACATCAGAGGGGGAAAGCCCCGTCTCATTAACATAGGACTTTCATCTTTGTTTTCAATCTGCCACTATGCTGACACATAGGCGTTTGTAGCTCCAACCTCTTTTGAATCTCATTTGAATTTAAAGTGACAGTCACCAAAATGGCACAATTAGGATCAAAGCCTAAAACGATCAGTTTCAATGAGTTAAACAAAAAACAATATTTAATGGGTATTTTGTGCTGAAACTTAACACACACTCTAGGGACTTTTCTTATTTTACATCTTGTAAAAAGTGGCATAATAGGTCCCCTTTAAAATAAGTTCAAGATATTTATTTTTGTTTATTTTTTTTTAATGACATTGTATCAGTACAGGCAGCATGGTGGCGCAGTGGGTAGCGCTCTCGCCTCACAGCAAGAAGGTCGCTGGTTCGAGCCTTGGCTGGGTCAGTTGGCATTTATGTGTGGAGTTTGCATGTTCTCCCCGTGTTCATGTGGGTTTCCTCCGGGTGCTCCGGTTTCCCCCACAAGTCCAAAGACATGCGGTATAGGTGAATTGGGTAAGCTAAACTGTCTGTAGTGTATGTGTGTGAATGGAAGTGTATGGGTGTTTCCAAGTGATAGGTTGCGGCTGGAAGGGCATCCGCTGCGTAAAACGTATGCTGGATAAGTTGGCGGTTCATTCTGCTGTGGCAACCCCAGATTAATAAAGGGACTAAGCCGAAAAGAAAATGAATGAAAGAATTGTATCAGTACCTCACCACACTCTACTCTCGTATTTATTAACCTGTTAATTTTCTTGATAAAGGTAGTTGCTAACAAGTGGAGTATTGAGGGGCCATTAAACATTATTTTGATGAAAAGATAAACCAATGTACTCAGTAGTCCATTTTCATAGCCTCAAGGTGTTATAATTGCACACGCTTAGGCTGTAACTCAGACTTTCAGGGAAATGTTGCTTTTAAATAAAGGTTGAAAGAGTTTTCATGTGGTGCTATTAAAGTCAAGAGACACCAATTGTAGTTTTTGTCAGCTTTTAACCTGAATTTAGGCTGTAAAATGCATATAACATTTTTTTTAAAATGTGAATAATATAATTATACATCAATAATTCAATCATTGATGAAGTGAATGGCAGAATCCTATTGAGTTTATTTTAAGACAACTGAGGTGTTGCTAACTTCTTGATTAGCCTACAAAGTAACATTTCTGCATTTTACATCTAGAGTGATATTAGTGAGCCATTTGTAAGTTTAAGGGCATGACTTGCTTTTGGATGGGTAGATGGGGAAAATATTAGTGTTACTAAATATTTTGAATCTAACTTTCACAATCCAGTCATTATTTTTACAAGCAATTTTTCTTTTTATTACATAAACAACTTTCTGACCCTCAGAAGGCTTGTTTACGTGGGATGTTTACAGTTGCCTTTTGTTTCTTGGCCTCAGATTAGTGAGCGTTGGATGTAATTTGAGCTTGTCTGATCATAAATCTGTCCGCTGCCACCACAAATTGAGGCACAGGGGTGGAGACTGCGTTTTAAAGCTAAAGGGGAGGACAGTCGTGGGGTTTTAGCAAGGCAGAGTGGAAAGTAATGAGATTGCTGGGATAGAGGAGCTGTTGGAAGTGCCGGGTTCACCCCTAAAGAATGCATGTGGCTGTGCCCTAAGTTCACCCTCTGCTGTAAGATGACATTCCTCTGCGCTCTTGTTGCCGGTCCTCGTCTCAAAGACGTCTTTTGAATTGGTTTCCCAGGCCACCACTGGGGCAGGCTGGTAATCGCGATGTGCTTCAGATTTTAGTAGTGGCAGCATCTGTAATTGACTGACCATGTCTGTCAGAACGAGCTGTGTAACTGTCAGGAATGCTGCTTCTGTGTGTCCAAAATTAATTTTATCTTTACTATGTCTGTCAACCAAATTGTTTGTTTAATGTAGCTGATTAACCCAATCCAACATGCACCATTTGTACTGTAATATACATATAGTCATTCTGCAAAAAAACAGGTCAAACTGCATGACATGTAGCATGGTAAAGTCAAGATTTGAGAAAATCCAAAGTAGAGAATTGCACACGCTTTTTTGTGTGTGCTGAAGTTCATGAAAGGAGGTGATAGTTCATTAAACGGTACATTTATTCATTCATTCATTTTCATTTCGATTTAGTCCCTTTATTAATCTGGCGTTGCCACAGCGGAATGAACTGCCAACTTATCCATCATATGTTTTACGCAGCGGATGCCCTTCCAGCTGCAACCCATCACTGGGAAACATTAACACACACACCCATTAACACACATACACTACGGACAATTAGCCTACCCAATTCACCTATAGCGCATGTCTTTGGACTTGTGGGGGAAACCAGAGCACCCGGAGGAAACCCACGCGAACACATGGAGAACATGCAAACTCCACACAGCAATGCCAACTGACCCAGCCGTGGCTCGAACCAGCGACTTTCTTGCTGTGAGGCGAACGTGCTACCCACTGCGCCATCGTGAGAGGCACAGTACATTTAGTAACATTTTATTAGAATAGTTTCCGAAAATGTAACACTAGAACAAATCTGTTTAGAGGCTATTGGAGGTTTGAAATCCTTTCATAGTTTGTGTTTGTTTGCATTCTAAAATTCAAAATTAATAACCTCAAAAACATTTTTGAAGACATCAAAATACCTGTCAGCTAAAATAAATGGTCATAAGATTATTGCTATTTTTCTGAAGATCAACACGTGAATTAATTTTTAAGAAGTTAATATTGAGTGTGTGTGTGTGTGTGTGTGTGTTAATGTGTACTTGTAAAAACGACTAATTTCTACAGTTAAAAACTGAAAAAATGCTAGAGTAACAAATCCATAACCTGGTTAACATTAAGCTTCCTTATTATACATGGTGAATAACCAAGAAATTGACTTTCCCAGAATTTTATGTTACATCTAATGTTGATAAATAATGTTTATTGCATTACATTCATTTTATGCGTGTTACCATGATGGTGTTTAGTAGTTGCGTGAATGACACTCAGTGCCTTCTAAATACAAGTATATTTCTCTGCTTGTGGCAAAAGTTTGATATGAGCACTGGTTCCTCATATGACTGTATCATCATCATCATAACCTGCTTATGGTTGTGGTTTTGTCTGTGTAACAAAGGCATGATGTGTAGTCTTAGTACTTCAAAACACTGGTGTATAATACTATAAATTAACAAAATATGGTAGTTTACAGTATAATTATTTTACAATTTCTATCATATTGTTAATAATAAAGTTCTCGCAACCACAGCTGCTGTTTTTTTTTTCTTTGCCGTACATTTTACAGATTTTGTTTTTAACTATATAATTTTTTAAAATTATTATTATTTTTTTTTACTAACAAGTTTCAACTGAACTTTTCTGCACCTCCGAGCAACACTGCAGGGTTTCTTTTATGAATAAATCTAGTTATGAACAGATCTTGAGTCCATGATTCAAAAGATCCATTCACAAAGACCTTTTTCAATGTCATTTTCTTTCTCAACATCTGGACCGCATGGATTGGCTGGATATTGTGCTTTTTCTTGAGTGCATTTAGAAGGTTCCTTTTTACTCATACTTTGAGTTGTTTAAAACGGATACTTTTACATTTTTACATACATGTTTTAGCAAGTATTAGTAGTTTTTACTTGAATAGGATTTTTCCTTTCCACCGCTGGTATACACAACGACACTAGTGGCAGATATACTGACTAGTCAGCACAACCCTCAGTTTTCCACCTTGTGATAAAGAATATTTCTGCAGTATGTATTTTAGGGCTGCACAATATTGGAAAAATGTTTACATTGCAATGTTGTTGTTTATTTTTGTTTTTGCTTTTTCTTACTCTTTATTTATAAAATTAATAAATATGTAATTTAATTAAAAAAACCTTTTATTAAACTTCTATATGCACAACTAAAAATCTTTAAACTCTTAAAATGCTCACATAGTGACAGGCCTTAAAAATACATGCAGATGATAAACTTTCACTCTATTGTTGTTCAATTCTGCAGTGTCTTGTTTGTGTTATGAAGTGTGGATTTTGGTCATTTATAATTCCAGCTCAACATTGCATATCCTGCGACGTGATTATTGCGTTTATACACATTGCGATATCGATGCTCAAACGATATATTGTGCAGCCCTAATGTATGTGCTATGAACCATGTGCCTTATTATTACTGAATGTTCTTGGACATCTGTATGCATCAATACCTACCATGGTTATTATGCTGCTGATATGCTGTGACGTTGAAAGTGGCATAATGATTAATGATTCTCTGTTATCGGGGTAAATAATTTTGAGTACAACCAACAATACATAAAGCATTCAGCTCAATGCTTTTAATATTACTCTTGCCAGATCATAAAAATGTCCAGGTCACCTTTCTTATCACCTCTTGTCTTCTCAATCAGTCGCAGTAGCTCTGCATAAGTGGATCTGTATGCACGGAGTCTTATCCTAGCGCACTAGCTATCAGTTTTTCCTCTCCCAGAGGCATCGCTGCAGCTCTCTGATCTGAGCCTGGAAGTTTGTGTCCACGCCACTGCAAACACTCAAACATTTGTCTGGTCTGGAGGCATAGGCTTATCACAACTTTTAGTTTGGCCGATTGCCTCATGAAAGGCGGATACTCTCACATTTCACATTCCCACGTAGGGAAGTCCTCTCTTCTGATTGAATGCAGCTGAAGAAACACTCCAATGCCTCTTCATAAGTTCATTCATAACTCCATTTTTTTTTGTTTCTTCCTGAAGGTTTTAGATGGTTCTGTGTGCTGAAGGAGGTTCAAATGTCTTTTTGCATATCTTTTTTTCTCGTGTGTCTCAGCCTAAAGCCATTAGTATTCTGTTGTGAGCCTCATGGGCACACACTGGGAGCTCCAAATCAGTCCCCTTCCCCCCCTGTAGTGCACTTCTGTGGATGGTAAGCAATCTATAGACCTTTGGAAACCCGAATAGTGAAGAAGACTCATTGAATTCTGCAATATGCTTATCACTGCCAAAGCTTTCCACTTTAAAGGGCTGCCATTTAATTACAAATTGTGGCAAGTTAGTGGATGGTAAAAGGGTTTGCTTGTGGCTTCTTTCTAAGGATGTTAGTTTGGTTTGGAAATAAGCAGAACAGATGCAGGAATCTCCTTCCAGTCGGTCTAATCAGTTGTGACATGAACTTAAAATGGCCATGCACTATGGGTGACACAAAGTTCACGGTTTGTTCTTCATTACTTCAACTGCAGTTTGTTGAAATGCTTACCAAGCCAAAGTTCAGGCCGGAGCTGGTGTATGTCAAATGTTTCGTCACTTTATTTCTTTGGATGGTTTGCAGAAAGGAATCTCTGATTGCATTAAATATGGGAGTCGAGAACAGTTTGGTGTCTGTATCAAATACATTTTTATTAAGATGATTTGTGTGTACTTGGAAAGCATATTAAGTGTATGTTAAATGTCTATTGTGTAGTTTGTACTTTTTATTTTAACTAAATGTTTTATGTGTTAGAAAATAAAAATTGTGATTCCTTGTGTAAAATATATACTGGTAACACTTTAGAGTAATGCTCCATTAGTTTGTTAGTTAATGTTAGTAAACACATTAACTAAGTATGAATAATCTTGAAAAGCATTTAATAATCATAGTTCAACATTAACTAATGCATTATTAAATTCCAAAGTTGTGCTTGTCAACATTAGTTAATGCACCGTGAGTTAATACGAACTAATGTTATTTTACTTAAATAACATTTAATGTTAACAAAGATAAATAAATACAGTATTTAATGTATTACTAATTGTTTCTTCCTGTTAGTAAATACTTTAATGGGCCTAATAATTAACTAATTATTTTAAAGTGTTATCAATATATTTATGATGCATATTAAAATATATAAAAATAAGTGATGGTTAAATTCTCTTAAATTTAGCTAAATGAATTCCTGAAAACCTTTCAGACAAATCAGTAAAAGTCAGTTGTTTAAAGGATAGAGATTAACATGACAATGAATTTAGTATTCCGCTTCAGCCTGAGCCCGAAACTGAAGACGCGACGTCAATTTTAAGGGACTGTTTTATATGGATTTATTAATCATTCTTACTTTTCAATGAACGTGAAATGCCATAGTTTATTAAAGAAACAAACCCCTCGCTGCACCTTCAGCAAACCTCCTAATACCTGCAGCACGAGGACGTTTATGATGATTTATGAGCATCAAAAGTTGTGCATCTGTTCAGCAAAATATTTAACTGCGTGTCACTGCATCCCAAATGACTAAAAATAATACAAAACAATATAACTAAAGCAATGTCCACTGTGCTGACCAAGAGAGCCTCTCTTCTGTTATACTGAACAGCACATCATTGATGTAAGCGGGCTCCGGTTCGGAATGCAAAATGCAATGTGAGTGCAGGCCGTCGGGGGAGAGGGGAGGGGGAGACAATCGCACTTAGGCACGGTTCAAGGCAACTGTACCTAGTGTGAGCACTCCCTGAGACTGGTGAAGCAAGGTTTCACCCGAGATAATAGTAATGTAAAATTACAGTAAAACTGTGGTTGCAGTCCACTTTTTCTCTTACGTTTGCTTTTGACAACAACATTATGGGTTGGATTTAAAGAAGGGTTTAGGACAGGGCTTTGAAATGTACAAAAATGTCAGATTCGCAAAAAGTAGACACTGCCCTCTAGTGGATTTGTCATCTTAAACGTGCAATGAAACATACTCTGAGCAATGTGCTATGCAAAAATGTAGGCTGAGGCACGTATTTATGAAGTAATCAGGACACATTCTAATATACGAAAACGGAATTTAAAGCCATGTTACTTTAAAGCCATATTTTTTGACCAACTTTTAATACTGAATGGAATGTGAAAAGTGCAACATTGTTTTGTTTAAAAATATTTTTGTGCTTTAAGTTGAAATGGTCTGGCTTTAGTCCATTCAACAGGCCTCACTTGTAATAGCTTTTTTTTCCTTCTTTCTTTCTTTTTAGAGAAAACCCCCCATAATTACTTGGGTTTGTCTTATCAATATAGGACAAAGTATGTTTACTGCATTAGACCTTGGACACAATGTCTGCTGTTTGTCACTATTCAGACCGTGAAATTGCATTATCCTTTGCTAACTTGTTGTTAGCGCTTGAATGAGTAATTGCTGAGCATTGTTGGGAGTATGTGGACAAGAGATGACCGGCACAGGCCCTCAGAGAGCGAGTTTGGCTTATGTTTAGAGAGCAGTCTGGGGCCCAGGAAGGGAGTTCTGATTGTTACCTGACTTTGACATGTTAAAACATATATTTTTTTGTGGTAACAGAAAGGGTGGAGAGCAGCTATAGTATGGCTAAATATTTATATTACTTTGATCATGATGAATTTATGTTCAAGGCATTATTTCAAAGTTGTATTTTATCTTGTGAATTTAAAAGTGCAGTTTGAATTTAGCTTCAAGGCCAAATGTTATTTAAACAATGTTTTTTTTTTTTTTTTTTTTTTTTTTTAACTTAAGAAAATAATTTTCCAACATTTTAATTCAGAGAAATCAGTGATAGGCTTGTGAGTTTACCATTTAAATGCACTTTTTTATGCAACATATAGATGAATGTAACTGTAACTATGTATGCTACTCATACAGGTGACTTTATCTGTCAGTTGTGGTAATCCTAAAAATACTAGAAAAGATCTACATGCGTCCTTGTAGTTTTCTTGTTTTCTGAATTAAGACTATATTTGTCCACTATATTTGTTTTCAGTTGTTTTTGTAAACCGACTCTAAAAAATGTATATGAAGATTTTACTTTATTGTCTGATATATCAGTTATCTTCTTTCAAATGTGTGTAGTTATTGGTTCTAATATGGGCCAATATTTCCAAATTGGTGCATTTACATTTAAAGTGTATTATTGAAAAACATTATTTAAAACAAGATGTCCACGCTTCTGTTTTTAAGAGCAGTGTATTGGCTGGTATCTGTTTCTATCTTTTTATTTTTTATTTTTTTTAAGATTGCTGTAAACTCATATTTGACCTAACATTGCTTATCTGGATGATAATAATGTACATTGCAGATTCCTACTGACATACTATACTATACTACTAATACTATATTACACTCATGTATTTGTAGTGGAAAAGGTGTGTTAAAAAGCCCATTTGAATGCATTCACTAGCTTAAAACTCACGTTCTTTGAGTCTTGGGAATATCAGGCTTTGTTTTTAGTGTCTGCTTGCTACTTCCAGTATAATTTCTAGTATTGATGTGAAGCTTGTAGCTGATGACATTAAACCCTGAATGTGGGATTTCAGAGTGTTTCTGAGAAATGTTAGAGGGAGGAAGTAAAAAAACTCTTAAAGGACAGGGACAGAAATTCCTGTGTGAATGTTGTCAAAAGGGTGGCAATGAATCTTAAAAATTGTTCACCACATACAGGAAATCCCTTTCTCTCTCCATGTCAACAGAACAAACCATGCTGCGCTGTTCTCTGAGAGAAGCCATCTCGTGGTTCGTAATCTCTCCGCACCATTAGCAATGCGCTGAGCTGGACCGGGTGGGTTTGCTTCATGGTGTATTGACTGTGATCTGTATGGAGTAATCAGGACTGAGTGTGAGAGAATTTGAAAGATGTTTCTGTTCCCCGCTGAACTCAATACAGGGCCCCTGCAATCCCCCAGCATGCTTCACAAATGTTTCTGTTGCTCTATGCTCTTTTATTGTGTCCGTTTTTGTCTCATCTCTGCCACTTCATTCTCGATGTCGTCTTTTTTTTTTTTTGGCTGTCTGCAGGTGGATGATATAATGCTGCTTTAAGTGCCTTTATGCTGTTTTTTTTCTTCTAATATTATCTCTGCGATTTTGTATAATGTAGCTGTTTGTTTAAAAAAGAAAAAAAAGGGCTACAAAGTTTTCAAAATCAAAGTCCTAAGTTTCATTTCTGTAACCAATATATGTTCATCTGTAACACATTATGACAAAATATGACTTAAACCTAAATAATTTAGTTTTAGTCTTTTGACAAAAAAAAAATTGCTGTCAATTCATTAACATTATCACTGATGTCAAGGGTTGTGTTGTGGAGAACCGTGGCGTTACCATTCTCCTGATTTAAAATCCATTCATTTTAGAAGAGCATGGAAAACAAGTTTTGGAAAATAACTTTTTGAGTTTAAACTCTTAAAGTGTATTTTACACACTTTAACATAATCATATGTGTAAATATCACAATAACATTCTTATTCTTGACCCATTTTAATAGGAATTTATTGTAAATAAAGTTATGAAGTATTGTTAAAAAGCAAGCTTCACTCCTCCATTTGAAGATGAACCAATTTCTTTTGATTTATGTATTAAAATCTGTGTGAAATCAAAATTTACAATGTTTAATTGTGTAGAGTACATTGATATTCTTTAGGTAAACAATTAATCTGTGCATTGGCAATTTATAATTTTGTTACCTAAAATTTTTTTCTTACCTTTTGCTTCTGCGTTTGGAGTGGAGGATCTTCTCTGTTGATGTCAGTTTGCCTGCTTCAGCCTCCAATATTTTTAACCATGCCCCCTTTTGCCGTTAGTTTACTATGAGGGAATGATGTGCAAAAAGAAAGCCCTGCCCCTATTTAATGTTCAGTTTCAGCTGGAAATACATCAACAAACTGAAATGAAAGTCACAGCAACTTCCTGTTCACGCAGACTTTAACGCGGATGCGTTAGTATTTTATAGCGTATTCTCATACCTTTTTATTTTAATAGTTTTTGCCTATATAAAAAAAAGGTAGACATGTAGGCAAAAATCTACAGGTTAAAGCTGCATAAAGCATTTATGACCATGACCTGACAAACAACCCTGCTAAAGGTGTTTTTTGTTAATTTTTTTTTACATAAACACGCTGACAAGTTATTAACCGTAATTGGAATAAGATTGTGGAAGTACATGCTCGGTCTCAAATGCTCCTAGCTTTTGAACCCTTTCATTGTGTGACATTTTTGGGGCATATGAGCCCGTTCTTCAAATAACAGTACGCCTGTTCCTGTTTGACATAATGGAGATGCTGCCTGGCAACCGAGGGGACTTGAGAACGGAGCAGTTCGTCTGGGGTGCCGCTTCAAGAGTCTGGTTGTGTAAGGCATTATGGGCTTGATTAGGCAGCAGCTGAAGTGGCTCTCTGAGCTGTGTGTGTGTGTGTGTGTGTGTGTGTGTGTGTGGTGGCAGGGTGACGTGCGCCAGTGCCACACAGTCTGAGCTTTTGTTCTGGGCTCAGTGGAGCTGACGGTGTGTCCTGTGCTCCTCTCGCCCCGTCACTGCATCTCTTCTCATTAGTCTGAATCAGATGTACCTTTCCTGCCTCACGAGCAAATCTGTGGAGAAAAGTGGGCTGTGTTCTGAATCACATTGTCCATTTCAGCTTATAACACGCAACCTGTTGTGTCAATTGCACACTGAAATATTCAAAAGAAAAACAAAATCATTATGAACAAGAAAAAAAATGGAATAAACAACTGTTTGGTTGAGATCTGAACAAAGGCCTTGTTTCAAAATAATATTAAAAAAAGGTTTTGTCTTATTTCAACTAGTCATAGCCAGCATTGCAGCTTGTGCTTTTAAAAGTATGTATTTTTATATGCTTATAAAAGAGAGAGAGAGAGAGAGAGAGAGAGAGATTTCTATTATGTTCTGTGCAAACACTCAGCATCGGTAACCAGAATGAATATATGTTTTTTCATTTTAATGTATCATGCCGGGAAGCAACAATTATTCTACATAATTAATTAAATTAGATTTACTAATGTTCTTATTGTGCGTCTTCATTTATCCAGAACACCAAAAGAAAAAAAAAAATGGTTTGCTTATTTGTTCGATTTCTCACCGTTTACTCACACTCACGTGGTTGTAAACTTTTATGAATTGCTTTCTTCTGTTGAAGACAAAACAAGATATTCTGAAGAATGTTGGAAAAACAGCCACTGATATCTATAGTAGGACCAAAAAGTACTATGGAAGTCAATGGCTTCTGGTTACAAACATATGTATGTGAGCATGCATACCAACATTAATGATTTAAAGAAAATAAGAAATCCTCAAAATCCATGTTTTTTTTTTTTAGTTCTGTCCTAAGATATTTTACATAGGATGTTTGCATATAGTTACTCAAGACAAAATCATAACTGAAATTATATAAAAAGTTTGCATACTGTGTGGTTACCTGATGATCTACGAGTGTTTTCTGCTTTATGGTGGTTGTGTGCCTTGTTTGTTTTGAACAGTCAAACTGACTGCTGTTCTTCAGAAAAAAATCTTCCACGTTCGGCAAATTCTTCAGTTTTCCAGGATCTTCTGCATATTTAAATGTCTTCCAGCAGTGACTGTACACTGAAAAAAATTATTCATTGAATTTACTAAAATTTAGTAATGTTTAACTTAATTTGCTTGTTTAAATTGAGCTTTTATAAATAGTTTGCAACAATTTGCAATGAACCATTTTATTCAATGATGATTGTGAGATATGCATTTTTTTTCACAAGTTCGAGGAAAACTGAGGGATGATAAAAAAAAAAAAAGTTTCAAACGCTCACTGATGCTCTAGAAGGAGAAATGAGGCATTAAGAGCCTTCAACAGGATGAAGATGTCCAAATCGTTTTTATTTTGTGGAAATATCATCTTATGCCATTTAATACTGCCCTTCAGAAAATAACAGAAAATATGTGCATATTTCTCAGAAGACAAATTAAGTGCAATTTAGTGAGCGTTGAGAGTCCATCAGTTGTCCTCTGAGTGGAAAGACGCATCTAACAATCACACATCCACTGCTGGAAAGGGTTCAGAAATGCAGAAGATGCTGCAAACTGGACAATCCGCAAGATGTAGACAATTTCTTTTCTGAAGAACAGCAGCAATTATTCAAAACAAACAAGGCATTCCTGAACATCCATCATCAGGTAACCACACATTATTAAATACAAAGTCTATGTAAAGTTTTAAAGGGGGATATTTAAACATTTTAAGCAATGTTTTTATTTTGTGAGCTTTGTAAACATCTTGTGTAAAATATCGTACACTGGACAGTACTAAATTAAAAAATAACATGCTGTTTGTGAAGAATTCACAAAATAAGAGAGATCATACAGATTAACAGAAGGTGTTCACAAACTTTTAAGCACAACTGTATCTTTGTGTTCAATAGTGAACAATTCTCAGGTTTGGGACACATGAAGGGTGAGTAAATGATAGAATAACATTTTTTTGTTAACTATCCCTTTTGCATTTCGGCATACTATATTCGGAGCAGTGTTTTTTGTTTTATTGTAAGGGAGAGGGGGTTGTATACTGCACATTTTGCCGAGTGTTGTTGGTCCTCTGAATTTTCTTTCTGCAGAAGAAAATGTGTGCTTTGCATTAAGTAATCCATATTGTGCAAATGGTAAAAATCACCCTCATGTTCTCTTTAAAATCTAGATGTTACTTGTAAAGAGCTGCTGCCCCGACCTGCTGAATTCGGTTATTATGCGGATGTCTCTTTCTTCCTGCAGTTTGGATCATTTTACTTGGATCAGATTTGACCTAGATATCCACTCTTTTGTTATGAGCGTGGAAGGCTGTGTAGTTTTGTAATGAGAAGCAGACTACAATAGCGTCCAGAAATCATTTTGAGCAACATTCTTTTCAAGGAAAGCCACACCGGCATGTCAAACTGAAAAAGAGAAGTGTGAGATTTCTCCTGATTCAGGGGACGTTTGTGATGATTATGGGACAATCAGGGCATTTTAGTTTTGTGTCATTTTCTTGGTGTTTGGCACAGTGGGCTGTTTAATGAGCACTATGCGCCTGTAATTACGCCCCTCAGAGATTTCTTTGTTTAAAAGCTCTGAAACCCATGAAACGGTGTTGATTCGTGACATTTCATTTTCATCACGTTCACTAGATTGTCATTTAGATTGGCTTAAAAGAAGAGGGAATGTATGAACGGATAAGATATTGTCAATGCTTTTGTTTGGATCTAAGATGTGGCAGTACATGCGTCAAGTAAAACATCAACTTATTGATAAATTTAACAAAAAAAAAAAAAATTTAAAAATGCATTGCAGTTTTGTTTAGGAAAAAACAACAATCATTGTCACTGACCACAGTTCAACTCATTCATGCATGTCCATTAAAATACAAAACAAGATTCAGTATGGGGATCCTATAACCTGATAGGTCTGATCTCTGAGGGAGAAATTTAGCATCAGTTTTAAAATAAATGAATTCATAAATATTTATTCATTTATTTAAATTTAAAACTGATGCTAAATTCCTTCCTCAGAGATCAGACCTATCGGGAATTGTTGTATTTTAAGTGGCAAGAGGAGTGGAAATAAACCTGAAATTTCAAACATATTTTGGTAACACTTTATTTTAAGTCACAATTCCTGTTATTAACAAACCATTAGCTCCCACTACTAGCTCAAACTACTGATTAGCTGGTTATTAATATTTTGTAGGGTAAAAGTTGGGTTTAGGTTTTGGGTATTAGGGATGCAGAATAAGATCATAGGTTATAAGTGCTAATAAACAGTTAATATCTTAATAATAGGCAGGTAATAAGCCAGTAGTTATTAGCATGAATTATGACAAAGTAAAGTTATTTTTGATATCCTTTAAGACTAGATTTGATCTAGTGGTTTTTACCAGATGTCATATTGAACATACAAGACTCCTGATTTTTCTAAATTTTTTTGTTTAAGGGTAAAGACCTCACTCGGGGTTTATTCTGAAAATGTCCTTTTACTGTCCCCTTTTTAATGACCGCATTATTATTATTATTATTATTATTATTATTATTATTATTATTATTATTATAATTATTTATTTCTTTATGAAGTAAACTCACTTAAAGAGATATTCAGCAAAGTTTTACCAGGAAAATGTGTAGAATTTCTATCATATAATAACGTGAAAAATCTGATCCAATTTATTGTTTAATTGTTTGTGGAATTGTATTGTGCTATTTGTTTTTGCCATGAAAATAGCCTTTGTTGCTGACATGGCATAAAATACACAACATAACTTTTACTGAAAGGTAATTAACATTTACAGGAATAAAATGTATTTAAGTAACCTGTTAATATGTTCACGTGAGGACATTTGTATGCATTTTGCCAACTTGCACATCTCTAAATTATTAAAGTGTTTGCTAAATTTCTTGAGAGCCCAAAGTCTATCAGAAAGCAGCAATAGAATGACCCTACAGTTCAAGTTAGGAAAGCATAAATATCCCTGTATGGATTTTTTTGGCTTTATCTTTTTAAGATGTAGCTCTGCAATAATAGCAACACGCAAGCAAGAGTGTCACTTTCCCTGAATCTCACTATATGAGCATGATTGCATATTGACTGCAGGGTTTCATTCATGTATAAATCTGTTTTTGTACGAATCAACCAAGTGAGCAAGTGATTCATTCATAAAGATGGCCACTTGCTTCATTTATAAATGATTCTGCCTTTCTAAATGAATTATTTAAATCAATACTTAATACAGGGACCTGCTGCCGTCTGCTAGAGGTTTTTGTTGTATTTATCCATGATGGGCCTAAATCACCATCACAAAAAACATGCTCATTACTGTATTAATTATTGTGATCCTAAAATAAAGTCACCCAAAATATCATTAATTCGTTCATTTTATTTTTGGCTTAGTCCCTTTATTCATTCATTCATTTTCATTTCGGCTTAGTCCCTTTTATTAATAATTAATCAGGGGTCACCACAGCGGGATGAACTGCCAACTTATCCAGCATATGTTTTATGCAGTGGATGCCCTTCCAGCTGCAACCAATGACTGGGAAACACCCGTACACTCTCATTCACACACATACACTACAGACAATTTAGCTTACCCAATTCACCCATATCGCTTGTCTTTGGACTTGTGGGGGAAACCGGAGCACCCAGAGGAAACCCACGCGAACACTGGGAGAACATGCAAACTCCACACAGAATTGCCAACTGACCCAGCCGAGGCTTGAACCAGTGACCTTCTTGTTGTGAGGCAATCGTGCTACCCACTTTGCCCCGGCCATCCACTGCCCACCCAAAATATGGAATTAGCAATTTTCAGCAGTACTATACATATTTTTGTACACTTTTTAAAATATTAAAATGTGATTTATATTTATTTATCTATTTATTTCCTGAAATGGCAAGCATTTAAAAAATCTGAAGTTTTCATGTTGTTTGAAGAAAACAAGAATCAGTGCTTGAATAAATGTAAGCAGTAATAAACCCATTAATCAGTTTTCAAAGCCTAATCTGAAGCTTTCTTCTATGGAGGAAAAATAGCTTGTCAAAACAATTTCTGTCGCACTTTTATACAATGTAGATTGTGTCAAAGCTAATTTACCAGACTTAACAGTAAAAGGGGAAAGAAATCTATAGCAATTTGTGAGTTTGTAAGACAAACAGATGGTCAAATATTTCTTGACTGGTCATTTAAGATATGGTGCTCCAGGGGTGGAGATGACGGGACTTCATAAAGACACTGCTGCTGTCACGCAAATACACTTCCTCTGTGGACAGGTAAGACTGTTTAAATTTACACAATTTACTCTCGGGAGATACATGTATTTACTCCAGCCATTGTAGTTTATTGGGTCTTATTAGTTTATTGGAGTTTGATAATTGTTTTTGTTTTTTCCAGGGAAGGATACTTTCTCTTTTGGATGATAACACTATTCACCTTTGGGAAATTGTGCAGAGAGAAAAACGCTCCCATTTGGTAGAAGTTCACAGCTTCAACCTGCCTGGTAGGCCGGGCATCGAGAGCACAAGGTGATACTTTTTTTTTTTTTTTCATTTTTCTCGCTCAAATTTGCTCTTGATCATCTTTATACATCAGCTTGTATATAAAATGTAAACTTGTATTTTTGTATGCTTATTGGAGCTTATTTAATATACTTGAAATGGTTTTGTGGAAAATATTTTGTGATAATGTCTTTTTTTTATTAACTTTTTTGGTGTTTTTTGTATAGATGTATAAATGTGATTTCTGCAGTAATTCAATCTTGTTATTGGTGATTTTAGGAATTTAAGTAAACCTCAAGTGAACCTCAAATGTTGCTGTCTGTCCTCTGTAGTGCGACGCGTGTGACGGTCATGCTGTTGAGTCTGAGCTGTAATCTTCTCGCTCTGGGCACTGAAGGTGGTGGGGTTCACTTTCTGGAGTTGCCCACCCTCACACTGCTCCACAAGTCTCTGTTTCAGGATGAGGTCATGCAGAGGTGAGAGCTGATCTTCAGTCCTTACACAGATCCTGTCAAATCATCCACTTGCAGAGAGATTACCACTTTACTGAGGAAAAAAGACCAGTTATATTAAACTACATATTTCTTTAAGATATATAACAGGACTCTCTTATGCTCCTCAAGACTGCATTTATTTGATTGAATATAATAACCTTGTATTTAATCATAGAAAAATATTGCTGTCTTGATTTAAACTCTACAAAAATTATTACAGTAGTAATGAGATGAAACTTTATAGTTCAGCTTAAAACATTGCTTTCTATAGTAGTGCTCACAATTGAGAAGTGTCAAATTACTAAAAGGTCATTTACTCTGCTATGTTGCTATACATGTGCTTGTGACGAAGTGTTATGTTTATAACACAGTTAACGAAAGTTTTTAAATGCTTATTGATCCAGAAATTAAGTTGTAAGTCTTAGAATAATTCATTGTGTGTGTGTGTGCGTGCGTGCGTGCGTGCGCGTGTTCATACTATACTTTTTTAATGTGTGGCACTAAAGACGTTTATAATCTTGCAAAATATTTCTGTTTCAAGTAAATACTGTTTTTTTTTTTTTTTTTTTTTTTCAACTTCCTGATATATCAAAGAATGCTGATATTTTTGTCAGAATGTACTGAATGTGTTTTTTTTTCTTGTTATCTTTTCAGAATTTTGTGAGTTTTTTTTTTTTTTTTTTCCTATTTAAAAAAAAAAAAGAAGAAGAATAGCATTTATTTGAAACAGAAACATTTTGTAACACCATACATGTCACTTTCGAACATTATACTTCATCAATGCTAAATAAAGTATTTGTTTATATGAACCTTTAACCCTACTAATCTCTACAACCTCACTGAGAAGGTTGTCAGATTGTCTCTCAGGGGACAGCGAGTGTTTTTTTTTAGCTAATAAAGATGGCTGTCTGGACGAATTCCTCAACTCTTACCTCATAAAACAAGCGTTGGGGGACTCCAGCCCCCTCTGAAAGGACTGTGCATGAGCTTAATGAAGCTGCAGTCTCCTTTTAGTTTATTTTCTATTCCTCCACTGGCCCTGTCCAAACTGCTTTTGCCACACTTCTCTCCTACACTGTGAACTGGGAATGGATCAAACTTGGTGATTCTCACAAAGCGCTTTTCCCCTTCTTGCCCCCAGCTGTGTCTGTCTGTCTGTTACCCTGTCAGTAGGTTATAAGGAGTAGGTTTGAGCTTTCCTGTCTCACTGCCAAAACACTGCAGACTTCACACCCCCACAGATAGATGTTTGAGTTTGATCCCTGTGATCTCAGGAGATCTACAAGTAGTGACGCTGACGGGTGCCTGAAACAACAGCTGTTTTTGCCTGCAATTTTAAGATTTTGTGGTTTATGAAATGTTTACTTTTCAGTGTAAGCTTTTTTAAATTTTTTATGTTTTTGCTCTTTACAAAGTCTATAGATTTCTATTACAATACCTATTTTGGCCACACTTTATTTTAAGGTACAGTTCTCACTATTAATAAACCTTTAACCAAGACTTTTAGCTTTAATGTTTAGGGATGTAGAATAAAATGATACTTTATAGGTACTAATAAACAGCCAGTATCTTAATAATAGGCAGATAATAAGGCAGTACATTGCAAAAATAAAAAAACTAAACAAATGATCTGACAAAGTCATAACACCAAATGTTTTTGTTACTTTAACTTCATTTTAATACATGAATTCGTTTCAACTTGATATTTTTATTGATGCAAGTTGAGATGATCCGAAAAGTTGATTCCACTATAAAAATGTAAGGCAGCAGGTTTTTTTTTTTTTACAATGCAGTTAATAGTGGAAATCTGTATTTAAACTGAAGGGTTACCCATATTTTTTAAAGGCTGTTTAAATCTCCATTTTAGCTTTTTGAATACACTTTTCAGTTTGATTCATGTATGTGATCTGAAGGGTTTTACAGAAGGATGAGTTTGTGCATAATTTGCTGATTAAATGCATTTTAATTCTACCACAAAATGTGTAAAATCTCTTCTGACTGGTCACAGTATTTTCAGAATTATGTGTTATTTGAAAACCATTGAACTAAAACAATGAAATCCTAGAATAAACAATAAAATAAAAAAAAAGTTTTTGACCTGAATTTTTAATGTTAGAGTTGTATGAAAAAAAAACTTGTAATACAAAAACATATCCAATTGATATTGTATCGAATCAACTGAGGTGAGAACTATTAGTTATTTATATAATATTTTTACCTGCAGTGTCTTAATCATGCACATATTCCTAATTGACTCCCCTCCACTTGTTCCAAAGTTGTTGTTTTTTTCTGTTAAACACAAAAGATGTTTTGAGGAATGTTAGAAAATGGCCATTGTATATGCTTTTTAGTATAAAAATCAATGGCTACCTGTTTCCAACATTGTTCAATAAAATCTTTTGTGTTCAACAGTAGAAATGAAACTCATTTGAAACCACTTGAGGTTGAGTAAACAATGACAGAACTTTAATTTTTGAGTGAACTATCCCTTTAAGCTTCTGCTGTTCAGTTGTCATTGTAAGAATATTTATAAATATTTAATATATTTGGCTGCTAAGAAGAAACCCGTTTTTCTAATGACTGTAATTCTGTCTGTAACAAGACGGGGAAATCACACTAGCTATTCATCGAGCTCTTTGAAGACGCTGTTTAACGCAGAGATAAATTACAGCTTCTGTTGCAGATATAGCCTGGGTGACTAAATGCGGACCTCATCTGCTTCTCAGAGTCCTTGAACTGCTCATTAACGGAGCACAATTTGGGGTAATGGGCATCCTATCTGAGCCACTGGTAATAAGTATGTGTCAGCCAGGAAACTACTGAACAAAATGCTTTTGTACCAAGTGCCAAATCTCTTGAGCTCCAGCCGAGGAGGCATTTAAAACGGAGGATATGAGCTTTGCACACTCATCTTTGGGGATCTGCAGGATCTGGAATGCTAGAATGTACTTTGTGGCTTGGTTGAAAAAAAAAAAAAACATTATTGTGTTTTGTGGTCGTTTGTTTGTCTTTAAGGCATGTGGGACATATAGATTGATATGCATGAAAGTTTTAATGTCTTCCGAGTACTGATTTAATTGTGAAGGGCGAACATGAAACTATGATATTGATTCTCTCTGGGGTGACCAAACTCTGCTTGCCTCACTAGTTCAGTTGCTACTCTGAGCCAGTTTTGGTGGTTAGGATTTGATCTATAGGTGTAATGCTGATATTTTTTATTTTATTTATTTATTTTTTCTCTCCCCCACCTAATGTAAAATTTGTATCTATAGCTAAGGGACATGATTCAAACTGGAAAAGCAAACAAACTGAAGAATAATTAAAAAATAAGGTTTCAGAGACTGTTAAAATTGCTGTTAAAGACTTAGAAAAATAAAATAATAATAATAAGAATATGTTTAATAATAATAATAATAATAATAGGACCTCACGGTGGCGCAGTAGGTAGCACAATCGCCTCACAGCAAGAAGGTCGCTGGTTCGATCTCCGGCTGGGTCAGTTGGCATTTCTGTGTGGAGTTTGCATGTTCTCCCCGTGTTGGCGTGGGTTTCCTCTGGGTGCTCTGGTTTCCCCCACAATTCCAAAGACATGCGGTATAGGTGAATTGGGAAAGCTAAATTGTCCATAGTGTATGTGTGTGAATGAGTGTGTGTGGATGTTTCCCAGTGATGGGTTGCAGCTGGAAGGGCATCCGCTGCCCAAAACATATGCTGGATAAGTTAGCGGTTCATTCCGCTGTGGCGACCCCTGATTAATAAAGGGACTAAGCCGAAAAGAAAATGAATGAATAATAATAATAATAATAATAATAATAATTATTATTATTATTATTATTATTATTATTATTATTATTATTATTATTATTAAACATATTCTTATGACTTTGAAAATAATTAAATGTGAAATTATTAATTAGAAGTAGTTTTAACTACAAATAGTTTAAAAAAAATTATTTGAGGTTATTTAACATTTTATAAATATTAACTGTTCTTGATGTTTTGATTTAAAAAAAAAATAGCTCAAGTTTGTCATTCGTATTCTTAAGCATCCTTAATATAGGATACTATTACAAATGATCATTTGTAATCACTGCAAGCAAATTATAGTCATAGTATTATTGAATTATTTATTTTTTAAAAATGCTCCTAAACATGTAATTGTGTGGACATTTTGTTTAGGCAGTGCAGTGTCTTTATGATCTAATAAATAATTAGGAAACTCCAAGAAAAAAATCATATAAAATGTTCTGGAAATATTTTGAGATTTCAAAAGGAATTTTCTCAGTCATTTTCCAAGATCCCTTTTTCCACGTAAAAACCATAAAACATTTTTTGTCTGTTCTTTTACATGTCAGAAGCACTTTGGGGGCCTGAAAATGCAAAAAAATATATAAATGTAAAAACGTGTCTAAAAGTGCGTTCCACTATAGTCATTGTGCGCTTCTAGTGCTCATAAATATTTTATGTGTTTACTTTATTGGCATGTGCAAGTTTTTGACAACCAAATGAATGATAGTAGACTATCTTTAAAAATTTACATCACCAAAAACTGGCCTGCCCTGCTTAATCCTTGTGAAAAGGGATCATTTTGACATTGGTGTCATTTGTGCTAAATGTTTCAAAACCATAAATTATAACCTCAGTTTTTAGGACATAGTTTTCAAGTTAACACACCCTGTTCAAAAAAGTATCTCTCCTCATATTGTTGACAGTGTTCAACATCCTAAATATCTTTCTGAAGTCATTTTCAGTGTTGCCGTACACATTTGAATCCATTTAAAACATTGCCTTATAAATATAATTATGACTATAAAGATGTGCAAATCTGTTTTTTTTTTTTTGTAAAATCTTTAAATTGTTTGTGGACAATTAGTTAATTGTTGCCATTTTAATCCAAAGCTTAGCCACCAAATGACTACTCCAGTCCTACTTTTCCATGCGCCTTCCTCTGTTCGTCCCCCCCTTCATGGCTTCATCTCATCCCTGGCTCTGTGGGTGTACATGCACATTCCAGCTCTTGAATTCATGCCACAGCCACAGAGGAATCCCGGACTGTGGCTTTTGATTGCTCATCATTTGTCTGGCTTACAAACTGTATTTAAGCATGTCAGCGTCTGTGTCAACTCCTGCCGTGTCACTTCTACATTGTTATCGCTGATACTTTTTGAATTGTTTATTGAACCTCGTGTTTTCTTTCCGTTCACCCTGTTAGGTTTTGCAAACATGAATCAAGAGTAATTGTTACCAAATGTTCAATACATTGTTCTCAAAGCTTGGAGCTGGGTTTGTTCTTCGCTCGTTGAACCCTGAGACCTGCACATTTTTCCATGCGAAATGCTTTTCCCCACAAGCCAGCGTGCGATTCAGCTGAGAGTAAAAGTGTTGAGTGAAGTTTTGCAGTGACTGTTTTCTGTAACCTCTGATGTGTACTTCAGTAGCACTCTGTGTTTAGGGAGGTAAGGGGTGTGTGTACTCTGCACTTGTTTGCTGAAAAACCCAAATCAGTTGAGTGACACTAGAAAGAAAATAAACCTTCCAAATGTTCCATGTTTCAGGCGCAGCAAAAGAAGTCGGTCACTCCTAATATGCGATTTCTAGAATATTGCATCCTTACTGTGCCACTCACTTATTCAGGCCCTCCAAAAAGACTGGCCATTCATAAAGAATTTTAATCAAAACATTTTTTTATGTATGTAATTTAATATTTAGCAAAATACTCTACTGTAGCTCATGGACATCCAGTGATTCTGTCATTTACTTGCATGCCGTTTAGCTACTAACATGCAGACAAAATGATGGTTGAGCATTTATATGAAATGTGCTTTATTTAAATATGACAAGCATTTATGTCATCAGTAGTCCTAACGGTCAAAAATCAATCAGTCATGGGACAATAAAGGCGGTCAAAACTACATTTAAAAGTATAATGGACAAATCAAAAGTTCCGTTTTTCTGTAAATAAGTTTTGCTTTTACACATTTTAAAGATCATGAATTTTCACAATTATCAGTCCAGTATCTAAAGTGGGTCACTACAAATAAAGTGTAAAAATCAAACAAAGATTCTTAAAAATTATTGAAAATAATATACAGTAGAGGGCAGCACAGTGGCGCAGTGGGTAGCACAATCGCCTCACAGCAAGAAGGTTGCTGGTTCGAGCACCGGCTGGGTCAGTTGGCGTTTCTGTGTGAAGTTTGCATGTTCTCCTCATGTTTGCGTGGGTTTCCTTCGGGTGCTCCGGTTTCCCCCACAAGTCCAAAGACATGCAGTATAGGTGAATTGGGTAAGCTAAAATTGTCCGTAGTGTATGTGTGTGAATGAGTGTGTATGGATGTTTCCCAGTGATGGGTTGCAGCTGGAAGGGCATCTGCTGCGTAAAACATATGCTGGATAAGTTAGCGGTTCATTCCGCTGTGGCGACCCCAGATTAATAAAGGGACTAAGCCGAAAAGAAAATTAATGAATGAATGAATATACAGTAGAATAAAATATACAAATGAAACAAACTGTGCTTTAAGCGTGGTCTTCATGGTAAGAATTAAGAATTTGAAAGATTTTCATAAGAAATAGACAAGAGCAGTGAGCGATTTTAATCCACATTTTGACACAATTTTGCTTATATTTGACAATTTAAGTACAGCAAGATGACTTTTATGTGTTCCGCTCCATCTGAGCACATGCACAGAGCAGTACAAGTTCTCTTTTGCACTTATAAAAGCATGAACGAATTGAATACTTTAATAAATCAAGCACATCAAAAGTCAATATGTATACATCAAACCAGAGAAAAATGTAAGCCAAGGTATCCAAAGAAATCAAAGAGTTAATCAAGGTGCAGCTGAAGGGTCACTGCTTGGTTTGTTTTCTGTATGAGGGAGTTTGGTCTCTTATAAAGCTCTATGGCAGATCAAATACAATTAATTATCAGAAGCTCCTACAGCAACATGAGGTTTCTGCATTTATTACTCAGTCAGCCAGCAATGAGCCCCGTCTCACACAGAAAAACAGTTAAAGCAGTTCCTTGAAGCACTGAAATAATGAAATGTCCTGATCTAAACTGACAATCAGTGGAAAACCCACTACAGTCTGTGAACTGTGGTAGAGACCAAAAGAGCTGGTCAAGATCCCAACAGAGCAGACTAGTGAGTTGTTCAAGAGCTTGCATGCTTCATGCACATTTTTGACTGATGTAACTGCTTCAGAAATGTATCACTGTTTTCCATAAAATAAATACTTTGGTTATTTTCTAAAATACTGTTGTGTTAGCATGTTCAAATTTGAAACAATGAAGGTCACTTTGTTTTTGGAAACATTCCATATTGTACATTTTAATCTCCACTTTGGGGTTTTCTCTGTGTATGCTAAATGAATATGTGCTGGTTGTAATGTTATCCACGTGTCTGGTTATTCCCCTCTTCAGCGTTCCAGAGGAGTACAAGTGTGGAAAATCGTTGGGGCCTGTGGAGTCCCTGCAGGAACATCCGAAAGACTCTGATAAAATCCTCATTGGCTACAGCAGAGGTCTGGTGGTGCTCTGGGACCTCAGCAGTCGGCATGTGGACAACCTCTTCCTGGGAAAGCAGGTGAGTGTGTGTTCGAGTTCGTTTGATGTCTCTGAAATGACTTTCAACACAGTTTGAATTAAATGCATTGAATTAAAATTCAGCATTGACATAAGTGTTTTAAACTCAGCCTTTCAAAGTGATCCGGTCAAGAGGTTTATCCATGCTCTTTAAATCATCAGTGCTTTGATGTGCAGATGGTTTAACTCAAAGCTTTTGACTTCTCGTCATGGCCTTTTTGTGATGCTGTGCATTGTGTGGGACTGTCACTCTTGCAGCAGCTGGAGAGTTTGGTCTGGGAACGGTCCGGGAACAGCTTTGTTAGTTCTCATAGTGATGGCGGATACATGGTGTGGGCTGTCAGCAGCAGCAATCCCTGCACCCATGACCCCGTCTCATCCACCATACCATATGGTGAGCCCTTACATATTCCTACACACTGCTGTTATTTTTCTGTTTTACACACACACACACACACACACACACACACACACACACACACACACACGTTTATACTGTAAATAATACTGTTAATTACATGTCCCTACCCTAACCCTAAACCCAACCCTCACAGGAAACCTCTGGCAAAATTTGAATATCAAAATGTCATTTTGAATTACAAGGACATAAAGCGTGTCCCTGTAAACCACTGAAATACAGTACAACTAGGTCATACCCATGTCATTATACAAATAAAACTGTCCTTGTAAACCACAAGTACACACAATCACAGTATACACAGATTGTTTGTTAGTGGCGAGTTTGTCTACATGTAAAATGATCATTTTTGCGTAGTCGAGCTGTCTATTCAAGTATGACACTATGGTTCAGTAAAAATTCTTAAATCAATAAAAAAAGGCAAAACAAAACAAATAAACAGTCCAACATTCAGCATTGAGGATGGTAAGAAATATTTCTGCTTTCTGAATCATCTGAGCTTCTTTGAGCACACAATTCATTTAATGATAGCTTGGCATCGCAGCCTGTAAATCATCAATGTGAAATGCAGTCAAATGCTAATATGTAAATATAAAAATGTTTTACTGCTATATTTACAGCAAGGAGTCAGTTGCTTGGAAGCAGGAATTTTTGTGCAAGTGAAGGATTATGATTTGCATGGGTATTGAAATACGAGTAAATTGGAATACGAGTTAATAGTTTAATTTCTTTATTTATATTTACTTGTATACATTATATTAAACATCTATATAATTTTAAAAGCAAAACATGCATCTCAATTGGGCTAAATACAAAAGGTTTCCATGTGTATATAATGAAAACCTTCTGTATTTATCCCAATTGAGATCTATGTTTTGCTTTTAAAATTGTATAAATGTTTAATATAATAATTTAAATTAAAAATAAGTTGTTGTTGTTGTTGTTGTTGTTGCTTATAGTTTGCATTTTATTTTTGCATAATTTAATTTTATAATTTCTTTTACTTTTAGATGTAATGACTGAACTTGCATATGATTTGTCTTTTGCCTTAATGCGATTTTATTTATTTTATTTATTTATTTTTTTTATTTTTTATGTAACAGATTTTTTTAATCCATTCAGCATGTTAAAAAAAAAAATTAAATACTTGAAAAATTAAGTTTAAGTGGGCATTAATGTTCTGCAGAGGAGGTCTTTAATTGCACTTTGCGATCCCATGGAGGCCAGATATGTAACATTGAAGCTGTTGAAGATGTTTTGATTATACAATGATGACCTCTTGTATGTGGAAAAAAATGGAGGAAATTTTTATTTTTCAATTTAGGACCTCTTTAATAATGATTCTCTTGTAATGATGAATCAAAACTGCAGTCAGTTGATCTAAATCTGGTTGTTACACTAAAGCATTTACACAACATTTTAAAAAGACTAGCTTTTGTTTTACATATACTGACATCAAACCTTTAACTTGCATGCGAATATACTTCTTTATCTGGCCTGTGTTTTTTTTGCATGTGTAGTAATTCCAGTAGCCATAACCTCATTGACACCTGGTCATACTGTAATGTTTGCTTAATTCGCACAATGTCAGGAAATGCTGTTCTATACCAAAGCTTTCGAGTCTGTTCAACTTTTGTAATAGACCATTAAAATCTCTCTCCAGACCTATTAAAGGGATCGTAAACCTCATATGCACTCTACTGCTAGCCGATGCTTTGTTGACACAAACCACTTCAGGATCTGCATACATTTTTCAATTTTTAACATCTACTCTGCCAAGATTTCTATAGTTTTTGGTGGTTTTCTCAAACTCATTTTGATTATTGTGTCTGTGTGTGTGTGTCTGTGTCTGTGTGTGTGTGTTTTTTCATTTCAGGCCCTTTTCCCTGCAAAGCCGTGAACAAGATCCTGTGGAGGACGACAGAATCTGGGTTTGTGCTTTTAATGTGTGAGAAATTAAATTCTATCCACCTTTTTCCACACGACTACTGCATTTTAAATTATGGTGTTCAAAAAAAAAACTTTGCATAAGGTTGTACTACAAGTATAAAAAAATAACCGAGATGATTGATTTGACACCATGCATAAATGTGCTTTAAACACTAATTCCAAAGTTATACATGTATCTTCTGCCCAATTACAAATACACGTTTGTTGCCTTATTACAAACATACCTGCAAAATTTCACAAATTTACATGTCAAACTAATAAAAGATACAGTTAAGCAGACATCATGCCTCTTCGGAGTGGCGTTGAACAACCTTATAATAAATTTTTCCCAAATTTTGCATTCTGACAAGCTATAAACGGGTACATATTAATGCTCTCATGAGTAATGTAAGAGTGACTGGGATTTTATACTCACAGAATTTACATGAGAAAGAGGAAACGATGGCATTTCAGGCTTACTATATGTCATTTCAATACAATCGTTTAGACACAGTATCATTTGGTGTAGGCAGAAGGTGGATTATGAGTGTTTGAGGGGTGCTGGAGTGACTGTGGAGGTGTTCTGTGTTGTGTCTAGAGCTCCTCTAGTGCTGTTTAGTGGCGGGATGCCCAGAGCCAGCTATGGAGACAGACACTGCCTCACCATCCTGCAGGACAGCAGCCACGTCACGCTGGACTTCACCTCACGTGTCATCGACTTCTTCACCATCCACTGCACAGACACAGAGAAGGGTGAGCAGCTCCAGGCCGAGTGGAGAAACATCTGGGCTGAAATGTAGAGATTGAGTTGTTTGCCCAAACTCTTATTTTGAATAATTGTATTTCACTATTATTTTTAGGTTTACCTCCTATAATAAATTTTTTTTTGTAGTCATATATTATAATTACATGATGATGATGATGATGATAATAATATATTTTTACATTAGTTCATATTCGTATTTTTATTCTTATTCATAGTAGTAGCGATAATCAAATAATGAATACAATTTTTAGTATTGTGATTCAAAAATAACATTCAGATTTAATAATACTACTACTACTAATAATAAATACAATATTCTGTAATTGATATTCATTAATATTAGTATTCAGTAGTGTTATGTACATTTATCACAATCATGATGATAATGATAACAATATAATTGGTGTTTAAAAAAGTAAACAAATGCATTGTGTTATTAGTTTTATATTAATAATAATAATAATAATAACAGTAATCATTTGCATTGTTTAATAAATTATCGTTAATAATAATAAATGTTAAAACATTATTAGTAGCAGTAGCAGTAGCAGCAGCAGCAGCAGTATAAATACATCGAAAATGTACTTCATATTATTATTATTATTATTATTATTATTATTATTATTATTATTATAATTATTATTATTAATAATATAATATATTTTCAATCCATTCAGTCTTTCACCAATTAAGAAAATTATATAAAGCACCTATAATATTCTGTCCTATAAATGATACAGTAGAATCTGTACCGTCTGATACACATCTGCTACGGTATACGTTCAGACTCTTACAAGCATCCCCATTGTACCCTTAGGCACGTTGACCTGTAGTTCTTGGAAGTGTCCTATAAATCACCCTTGATGTCTGCTAAATGGTTATTTTTATTTCCAGTGCACGCGCTCTAGTTATTTTTGTGCCTGACAGACTTTGACGAGCCATCAGCACTGGTGGTTCTTCTGGAGGAGGAGCTGGTGGTGATTGATCTTCAGATGTCTGGATGGCCCACAGTCCCTGCTCCATATCTAGCTCCTCTGCACTCGTCCGCCATCACCTGCTCCTGCCACATCTCCAATGTGCCTCCTAAACTGTGGGAGCGAGTGATCAGTGCTGGCCAGCAGCAGTGTCCGCTGCAGAACTATGAGGTGGGTAATTTAAAGGGGCGGTTGGCATTGAAATTAGCAGTTACTCACTATTTACAAATGGTTCCAAACTGTATGTTTTTTCTTTCTTTCTTGTTTTTAATTTATGAACTACATTTATTTTATTACCTGAATACATTTTTGAACTGCATTGCCTTAAGTACACATGTAATCAAAACTAACCTTATTGATATTGTCTAGATTTTTGGTGAATAATTAATCTGTGCATGTCAATAAGAAAAAAAAAAAGTGTTTGCCCTTGTAATCTAAAATTGATATCTGAAAAGGCACTTCCTGTTGGTTTTCAGTTAAATTCTCAGATTACGTCTGTCTGAGGTATTGGGTGTGGCTAACATACTTGACCACAGCCCTCCAACTGTTCATTTTGACAGCGTTATGTCAACAAACAGAAATGGTGAGGAGGAGGTGTCTGTTAGATTGTAATAACTCTCCCCAAACCCTTTTCCTGATCTTTCAGAATGAAATGCCTACTTTGCTACATCCAATTAGCACGCAGTAGAAAAAAAAACAAGCCACGCCCACTGTTTTTCCATTTAACATTTAGTTTCTATAGAAACGGCATCACAACACGAAAGAAATACACAAACAACGGTCACAGCTTCCAGTTCATGCAGACTTTAGGAAAGCCTTTTATAAATTATTATTAATATTATTTTATTGTAATAAGATGTTTATCAAATAAATGCAGCCTTGGTAAGCAGAATACCCTTAAAAAATAATAATAAATAAATATAAATATAAATATATGTATAATCATAATTTAATCTCAAATGTTTGACCAATATAGTCAGTATAGTCAATGTAGGCAACAATACAGTAGCCATTAACTAGTTATTTTGTGTTCCCCTACTATGCAGTGGCTACTCTATCTTTCTTTTTTTTACCAGTATTGACTCTTTTTGTAATTTTCAGACATTCTGTATATTGAGAAACGCAGGAAAATCTACTTGAAAATTTAGTTAAATGTGTAAAGCACACTACTCGACAACCTCGAAACATTATGCAATTCTGAGTGTCCCTCGCATAGGTGAGTTTGCTTGACAAACCACCTGTAGAAAACACACTTTATCATCTGTCTCATTTCAACCAATACTTGCACCAGTTTTGAACATTCGCACCAGACACTTTCTTACAATCACTCCATATTTCATAAAATGGTGGGGTTGACAGACCACTTGTAGAAACACTCTTCTTTTTCCAAAATACAAAACAAACAAACTCCACCCTCCTAACTCTAGCACCTACTAACCACTAACAGTTCCTTTGTATAATTAGCTGTTCTTGTTGAATCTCTGAATGCCTCCTCAATTGTCAATTCACTTTGGACAAAAGTGTCCGATAAATGTAAAGTTGCAAATTATGTGTTGTTTTTATTACTGTCCTATAGTTCTTTCTTTGTTTTATATACATCATCGTTTTCTTCCACTTCAGCAGAAAAGCAAACATTATCTGCAGTTTTAAACATGTTATAACAAGTTGCAAGTGAAAACCAAGAGATCTGAGTGAGTTTGCAAAACTGCTCATTTCAGCATTTTACATTTCATATCACATCTGTTATGTGTATGACATTAACATCATAAATGGCACTCTTTAGTTGTTGTTGTTTTTTTACTGTTAAATGAAACATTTTATTGCATCACATTCATGCTGTATTTTTAGATTTTATAACTCCGAAGCAGGCGATTTGACTTTCTGAAATTGATTTTTTTTTTTTTAACAACCACCAATAAAACATACAGCAGCATCAAAGCTGTTATTTAATGTTATTTCATTAAAGAATTTTAAGTTTGCCAGATGTTTTTCATTGAAGTGGCTGACCTAAGTGTGAATGTGGGTGCGTGCGTGTGTGTCTGAGTCTCTGTGTGTTTTCCTCTGTATTTTTGCAGAATTGGCCAATATGTGGAGGGAAAAACTTAGCGCCTGATCCAAAGCAGAAGGAACTGCTCTTAACTGGGTGAGTTGTTTTGAATTGTTTTGTTACAATTTATTTATTTGTTTTTATTCATTACTTTTTTATTTATAATAATTATTTTTATTAATTAAGTTTTTTTTTTATTCATTACTTTTACTTTTTATTTTGTTTATTTATTATTTATTTTTACATTTATTATTACTTTTTTATTATTTTTTATTTTTATTTATTACTATTATTTTTTTAAATACTTTTTAAAATGTATTATTACTTTTTTGATTAATTTATTAATCAAAATAAATATTTTAGATTTGTTTTGACATTTATTATTACTTTTTTCATGATGTATCATTACTTTTTATTCTATGATTTATTATTACTATTTTAATTTGTTTTCTTACTATACTTTATTAAAAATCTAAATTTTTTGTATTTAATTTAAAAATGTATATATACATTTAGTTAGTTATTTGCACTGATACAATTTTTTTGTTAACAGTCTGTGAAAGGTTTTATCACAACATTTATTTGCATCAGTTGTTAGAATGATGTTCGGATATTTCTTTGTTTTTTTTTTTCAGTCATGAGGACGGAACAGTGCGTTTCTGGGATGCGTCAGGAGTGTCACTCAAACCTTTATACAAACTGAGCACGGCCTCCATCTTTCAGACAGACTGCGAGCACAACGACAGCCTGACGCAAGCTGGAGAGGAGGAATGGCCTCCTTTCAGAAAGGTCAGGAAAGATCTAATGATTATTTCACTTTGAAAACAAACCTTAAATGTCCCATCATTCAGATGAGGCGAATGTTATTTTGTTTGATTTTTACTTTAGTCACTGTTTTCTTTCACAGCAAAGGCAGCTTCAGCTCGGCAAGTTTCTTGACCTTTCCTTTCTCTTTTTGTTTTCCCAATCCACCTTTTCCTCTTCTTCAGCTTCTCTGTAAACTGCGTCTGCAGTCTGGCGTGTGGCCCACTTTAGCATATGGGATTCACACTGGAGTTGATTCCTTTCGCACCTTAATTAAAAGCAGACTGTCTGTCTGACAACTGAAATGCTTTGCTAGCGTCTCTTGAAGATGAAGCACATTGCTGCTTTGGATGGCACTGCTGGATTGCTTTAGTTTTACTGTGTGTGTGTATGTGTGTGTGTTTCTCTCTCTCTCTCTCTCTCTCTCTCTCTCTCTCTCTCTCTCTCTTCCCCCCCCCCATAACATGCACATTCCTCTTCTCTTTGTTCTCGTCTTCTTCCACATCTCTGGCATCTGCTCCAAGCCAAACAGATGTGTGTGTGAAGGGGAAGGAAATACAGTCTTATATTGTATCCGAGTGCATAATAATCTTCATATCATGTTGTATTTGGTCTAAATATGTTCTTAGGCATGTAGAAGGTATTTTGTTTGTCTTAGCGACAGTTAGAATGGATTTGATTGGCACAGGTGTGTTTTTCTGCTCTGCTGTCCTCATAAATGTAATATTGCGGCTCTGTTTGTGCTGGCTTAAGAATCAATGAACAAGAATAACAGTCTGTGTTTGCTTTTCATTTATCTCCAGGTGGGCTGCTTTGACCCATACAGTGATGACCCCAGACTGGGAATCCAGAAAATCAGCCTCTGTAAATACAGCGGAAAACTGGTGGTGGCTGGAACTGCTGGACAAGTAGGGAACACTATTTTTGTTGTGATTTGTTAATGCAAATGTATTTTTAGATCAGTAGCTTGTTTCAAAGTCAGTGTGGATGTTGCGTTTTGTAGTGGTCATCCCTACACCCTTAGAATATAGAAAGTAGAAATAGAAAGTATAACAGGTTCTGTTCAAAAACCTGCTGAAAACCAAATCATCTAGATCATTATTTTCCCAGTTTTATTTCAATTTGAAAAACGTCCACAATGTTGATTCTTTTGTCTTCTCTTTGTTTCTTAAAAAAAAAAAAAACTATTATATGTCCTGATATGGCTATTGATATATGGTGCATCACTATGTCTTTTCTTTAATATACTTTATATACAAATGGAAACCCATACAAGGATTTTTTTGCTTTCATTTTTTGCATTATACATTACGGTCATTCTAACTGTATTTTAATATGATTTATCACACTGTGAACGCTTTTGCACCTATTTTTTTATGTTTTGTTTTTTTCATTTAACATGCTCTATAATGTAAGCTTGCACATTGTTTTAACAACAATTCAAATATTACCGCAGCATGTAAACAAATTTTTAAATGTTAGGGATGGGGATAGTTGACTCTCCCTTGAGAGTGGATTAAAACCCTTATGAGCTTCCTTTTTTTTCTGTTGAGCACAAAAGAAGATATTTTGAAGAATGTTGGAAACTGTGGGGCTGTTGACACGGCAACTTTTCAGCCAAACTCTTTAAACATTTTCCAGCTGAATTGGAACTGAGAATGCATAAATTTGAAAACTGGATTTAAAGTGGAGGTTTTTGAAAGCGTCGTCGTCATTGTCTTTTGTCGATGACATAGAATTTGAAAACCACAATGTCGCACACGTGCATAGTGCGTGTTTAGGGGTGTGTAGATTAAAGGTGACCACAAACAAACATGAAATAGTGGTAACGTGGTAGTGTTGCTGCTCAAGTGTTTCCTACTGCTTCATTTTAGTGGATATGTGGAAATGCAGATCGTTTTGAAAACTTTGTCATGTAAAGGTGAAACTTTTTACTGTAGTTTAAGGCATGTTTTTTCCTTCTGTTTTGAAAACTTTGTCATGTAGATGTGAAACGTTTTCAAAACACCGAGAAAAATCATTTTAGTTTTTGACTACATCATTGTTGTGTAAATGTAAAACCTTTGACATCCATAGTAGGAATCAAAAAAAAAAAAAATTATGGAAGTCAAGGACCACCGAATGCCAACATTTTAAAAACAGCTTCTTTTGAAGAAAAGAAACTCAAACGGGTTTGGAACAAGTGAAGGATGATTAAATAAAGACAGAATAAAATGTTTGGCTGAACTATCCCCATAATCTTGATTTTGAAGTGTCCTGACTTCTGTTCTCTCTACACAGGTTATAGTCATGGTTCTTGGCGATGAGAAGTCGGATCACATGATTGATGTGGCCACAGTGGACCTGCTCCAGGACAGAGAGGGCTTCACATGGAAGGGTCATGACCGGCTGCCTCCTAAATCAGGCTCAGTAGTGTTTGCTCCTGGATACCAGCCAGTGGTCCTGGTGCAGTGCCTGCCGCCCGCCACCGTTACTGCAGTGACCCTGCATGCGGAGTGGAATCTCATCGCCTTTGGCACCAGTCATGGCTTTGGCCTTTTTGACTACCACCGGCGAAGTCCAGTGCTGGCGAGGTAAACTCAAGGGGCTGTGTGGGGCTGATCTATTCTTTGGCCAAATGCTGGACTAGAAGCACTTTTATTCAGAGAGTGATGTCAATTTCTGTGAAGATATTAGTGTTATCTGATGTCCTACTACTAATTACTAATTCTAACGTACTAATACTAAACCGATTAACTTAGTACAAATATAAATGAACATTTGGATAAATTATGTTTAATGGTTTTAATGTAAAATTTGAAGTGTTTTTGTATGGTTTCTTATTGATTATGAAGTTTATATTATTTATTTAGTTTTTATCTGTATTGATATTTCCATAGCCATAATTTGCTGATATGGCAAACAAAAAAACAATCAAGCAAACCAATAATTGAAATATGCGTGAGTCTGAATTTAAACACAAGATGCACTATTTAATGTTTTTTTTTATTTAATAAAAATGATAATTAATTAATAAATAATTAATAAATAATATTTGCATGTAGAATGTTTTATTAGTTATATATTA